>CM077347.1:80265700-80865700 GCA_039655645.1 Ammopiptanthus mongolicus
TCAGTTCACTTCTTTCTTTTTCTCCTCTCTTTGTTCAAGTATATCCATTGATATTTGATTTACAAATTTCCTTGTCAGGGGAGTAATCTGATAGAAACTGATATGCAATATAAGAAAATTACAATAGATAGTACAATAATTCCCCAAGTATTCGAGAGACCTGGGACTCTCCCTAACCTCCCTTCCCAATACCAGAAAATACAACCTAATCCATGCCTTTTTCCCTTTTCTATTTATAAATAAATTCCTAACCCAGTAACCGCCAGTAACTAACTCTAACCGTCAGTAACTAACTCTAATTGAATTACTACATAACTAACCCATTACAATTAACCACTACTAACAAGCCTACTAACACAATAGAGCCCATTAAGGCCCATATCTAACATAATCATAATTCCTTTGTTTAACAAGATTAAGCTAGCAAGACTACCTTACATGTTCAGTCCATTTAGTGATTAACTGAGTTCCTAATACTTGCATATCTTGTGCAGGTAAAAATTAGCGGATATGCAGCATCAGGTGGTGGCAGAGGCATTGAGAGAGTAGATGTGTCTGTTGATGGAGGCAAAACTTGGATGGAAGCCTCAAGATTTCAGAGAAGTGGCATTCCCTACATATCAGATGGTCCCAACAGTGACAAATGGGCATGGGTGCTGTTTGAGGTCACAGCTGATATACTTCACAGCACTGAGATTATTGCCAAAGCGGTATGTCACATATCTTCTCCTAAAAGTCGTGATTCTAGTTTCATTTCTTTTGAAGCCAACGAGAGGTCCTGGTTGAGCAAATCGACTCTGATGACTAGCATGTTTTTATGTATATCATCTTAGGAGATGATGATAGGATATGGGTCATTCAAATTATAAAGCGGTTAAAAATGTTATCTATTCTGAATCAGCTGCCTCGTGAATGGAAAGAAATGTTCTGTCTACTTTTCACTGGATGTGTAGCATCTGATAACATTTTATTGTTAACTGCATTAGCAATAGAATAATTTGACTGCCTCGATCCTTAGAGTGCCTTATAGATCACATAATAAAAGCATAAAACATTTTGAGGAAAAGAAGTTGACATGTTATGGATCTCAAATATGATCCATATAAGTTTTGAGAACCAGATGCATGAAATGAATCCGGTTAAAAGTTGGAGCTTCAAACTTACAGAGACACGGTACCAAGTGTTAGAGAAACCAAAATCCAGGACTGACGAATAGTTGAGCTTAATAAAGAGGGTGCTGTTTTCAATCAATTCGTGGAGTGATTAGAATCCTCTTATTTTTTTTTTTTTTTTTTGAGTGAAGACCCAAATTAGTTTTCAAAATTTTCGGGGATCCACTTTTACTTGCCTATGTGTCCCATTAACCATCCTACTTGGCCCGTTAGTGGACCTGCATGACCTATGACGAATTTTCACTATGGAAGATGAATGAAAAGTGAAAAAATGTATAATTTTCGAGTATTTTGGGTTTTAAAATTGTACATGGTTTTTTTTTTTTCACTTTTAATTCGTTTTCTACAAAGGAAATTCGTCATAGGTCACACAGGACCACTAACGAATCAAATAAGATGGTTAATGGGACACGTAGGCAAGTAAATGGACGTCGGAACTAAACCTAGGGACTAATATGGCCCACGTTTGTAAATTTGAGGGATTAAATGGTTAGTTTATTTTTTTTAGGGGCTAAAAGTGGGTCCCCGAAAATTTTTTATTTGTTATGATCAAGAATGAGAAGAAATGTAACTCTTTTTTTTATAATTATCATATGCTCAACTTTTGAAATATTTTGGTCTTTATTTCAGTTCATGATTACATAAATTGGATAAATGACCATGCTTTTTAATGTTGATGCTACATGGCTTAAATTTCTTATTGATGGGATATAGACATTCTTACTTTCTCCACTTTCACTACCTTGGAAAGTACAAAACAATTGTCACTTCTACTCAAATTAATTACCCTTCCCTCTACCTGTTATTCCTCCACTTTTTTTTTTTTCCCGTACATACTCCTCCACCTTTATTTCATATCAAATAGGCAATTTATCTCCAAGTGAGTTCATTTGCATTTTGGTTCAGAAAGATCACCACTCTTACTGAGTTGGGAATCTTGTGTGACGTCTACTTAATCCCTTTGGCTAATTTGCAGGTAGATTCAGCTGCAAATGTACAACCTGAAAAGGTGGAAGACATTTGGAACCTGAGAGGGATATTAAACACTTCATGGCATCGGGTACAGGTTCAAGCGGGTCACTCAAACTTGTAAGAGTTGTACCAACTATCCAGTCAACCCTTTATATGCCCCTCCCCACTTCCCAACTTTAATAATGTTCAGTAGTTTTTGAAGCTCATTACTGAACAGGAATCGTCATTAGCTGTATAAAGGTCTTTATCCAGATGAACTGTGGTGAATGCGGATGGGGTTATAAGTAATCACCTACTCACGTTTCACAATGATAGGCCATCACTTTGTTTCTTTAAGGAATTATTTTGAGATCATAAACATGAAGCATCTGCCACATTGAATTTGACTAACGATATTTTCTTTTTCCTCGTATTCAGCCTTGGTGAGGATTTCCTGTAGTCATTGCACTCACGCAGTCACTAAGATGTACCATTGGATACATTTGAGTGTGTATTAAAAAAATGAAACATTGATTCAATGGTACATCTAAGTGACCGCAGGCAATCCAAATCCGAAATATGATTTGTCAGTCTCAGTGAGTACTAATAATGGTATTAGGACTATAGACAAGTTAAAATGAGCTTAGCTTGACTGGCTTCAGCTTAAGAAACTGATGTGATCTTGAATTCATTAAGCATGTGGAAGGAGCATTACAAGGACTTGGTGGGCCAATGGCAAGAGCTAGGATCAAGAAAGCCCAAGATGTCTTAAATCAAATGATGACAACCAAATGGATAGGTTGTCTTGTTGATGATCTTAGGTTGAATTATCTAACACAATTGAAATAACTTATAATGAAACTTAGAGAAACAAGTAGTGTTCAATTCAATAAAAGAAGAAAATGAGAAAATGAATGAAGATTGGAATGGGGGAGAGGCGTCACAAATCCGAGGGGATTTGATAAGCCTAGTGAAGATCGTCACAAAAGTCTTGGACTCTTGATAAGATCAAAGGGGTGACTCAATGAAGAACCAAAGAGAGATAATACCCTCACAATTGGATTCAATCCAAAATGAACTTCTTAGTTGCCTTTTCCATTGATGAAACTCGAATACATGTAGGCTTTAGGGAGTTGCATGAAGATGCAACCAAGGGTCACCATGACGTGAATTAACCGTCCTCATAAAAGTAGCAAATATCCACTAAGTCTAATAAAAGAACTAACCATCCACTAAGTGGCTATTTAACATACTCTTCAACTTTCCAAGGAGTTACGTAGGCATACAAGCCAAAGGTTATCCTCCTTTGTCTTCATAAATTTCGTGCTTTCCTTCTAATGGGTCTTAGCCCAACTTAGTGTAACTCACTTATCATAGAAATCAAAGTAAAGTATCCAAAAATTAGATCCACACATAATTTATTATATTTTATTTAATAGAAAAACTAGAAAATGGAACTTGTTGGGCTTGTGGGGTAGACGTCCAACCATCATCATGGGTCTTCAAGTTGAATAAGATAAGTAATCAATTTGGGCTCAACTCCATCATGACTTGGACTTGGTTTTGCTTCAATCAAGGTTGTCACCATTTGATTTAAGACCTCTTGGGCTTTCTTGATCCTAGCTCTTGTCATTGACCCATCAAGTCCTTGTAGTGCTCTTTTTACATGCTTAATGAATTCAGAATCACATCAGATACAGTTTGACTTGAAACTTATTTTGAGTTTGATGTAAATTAATTTTTTAACTCGAATTATTCAAATCAAATTTGCAAACTGTTATGCTTGATGTGGTTGTTAGAATTAAATGGATCAAATACTAAAACAAGACAATATGATTGGGAACCAAATGAATTAAGTCGGCTTTTGAACTTAGTTTGGCAAGTTTGATCTACAACTCAATTTTAATTTTAAATAAGTACTAGGAAAGAGACCAGTGCTAAGCAAGAGACCCGTCTGATAAATATTAGATTAGTTTATTTGTTTTAGATCTTAAGCGTAAATGATCATATTACAGAATCACCTGAAGTTTTGGATGTCAGAGTTAGTCCTAGGTGCTTGTTTAGTTTCCTCTAGTATATTGTTTGATACTTCAACATTAAACTCATTTTATGAATAAATATTGCAGAATATGATTCAACTACGCCGCCTTTTTCCATGCGGGACTCTTCATTAGCAGAGCTAGAAGAGCACCTGCAAGAATGAAATCCATATTTCTGAACCATTGAAACGACACTATCTAATGTTTCTAGAGCCAGTTTTACCTCTTAGCTCATATATACATTCCTCTCCACTATCTTCTTCTACAACCTCTCCAATATCTTCTTTCTTCTACAATCTCACCATTGAAATTATTTGTATTTTGATTGTTTCAATCCTCCCAAGATTTATCTTTTGCCCATCTTGCTTAATTTGAATAAGGTCTTCAGCAGGAAGAATGCTTGCAACTTGCTTAAGCTCTTTTCCATCCATATCCTTTGATCCACTAATACTATATCTTCACGAATTTTAACATACAATGGGTCTCCCAAGGCATTGATGAGTTCTTGATCATGGCTCATCATAGAAGCCACAACCTATAACATATCAGTGGCTGTTTAACGTCAAAATATGATAGAAAAAAATACAAAAGTAACAATGCAAGGATGTTTTATGTACATGAGGTAGCAGAAAATGGTAAATCTGCTTAAACCAGTCTTCAAGAAGCCCGAGCAAATCCTAATATATAAGTTAAATATATGTTGATAGGTTATAATTAAGGACAAAACTTAAGGATTGTTCTTTCGGTGTTTATTGTGCTGCTTTCCAATAAGAATAAGACATATAATAATTGTTACATATATTATATTTTAACGTTTGAGTTATTACATATGTTTTCTTCTCATTAGAAAACAACACATCAACACACAAAGAATTACACTTAAATTTTATCCTATAATTAAAGAATCCATATTAATGCCTTTGTTTCCTTTTTCTTGCTTGGTTTAAGGAGGATATCTTTACCTCTTTTTCTTTGTAATCGTGATTTCCTTCTAATAAAAATAACTCTTTATTGACACCCTCCCAATAAAAAAACTTTTTACCTAATAATAACACTAATAATAATAATAACAATAATAATTATATAAACCATCCGTGAGGCCGATGATTTCGTCAGAATTTAAAATGTAGTGCAACCTTACATTTACTTATAACTTATTTGTTCGTTTTTAAAATAACGAGATAATCTCATTAGTTAGATGCCAGAAACTAAAAACAAAGTAAATATTATATTGAAAAGAATCTACAACCTTCTGATAAAGTCTGCAACCACTGCCGATGAGCTGCCTTGAAATGAAGTTTATAAGGGATGGTGATACAAAATCCACCTTTATATCCATAATATTTGTTGTTATCCTACAAAATATGACATAATGTTAAGTTTTGTGATGAGCGTTGATCAAATCCCTTTTCTTTGGTACATTCTTCATTGTTTCACCACATCTTGGAAGTCAAGCCATATAATTAGTCTATAAAGTCAGCTTAAATATGTATTTCTTCTAGAATCTAATAAGAAATGAATAGGTAACTGATAATGGAAACATAAGACAAGCTAGCAATCACTTAGACAGAACAATCAAAACAGCTACACAACCGTTCAACAAAGCCAAGGCTGTACAAAATAGCAATCAATAAAATGTGGTCAAGAATAATCAGATACCTTTACTTGAACTATTTAGGGTGTGTTTGGGAAAGCTGAAAAAAAAAAATTATGCTGATAATCAATTTATGAATAATCGATTATTGTGATAATCAATTATAATCAAAATCTATTTTTGTTTGGATCTGTTTGCTGAAAAGCGATTTCAAGATAATCTTTTTCGTTTGGATGATCTAAAAAAATCGCTTTTTACATAGTTAATTACGACAAAGGGTATGAAATTATTTGTATAATTTAATAATATTTATTTGGAAGTTAGTTTTATAGGGATAAAAGAGAGTTTTGAGAATAAGAAATAATCAAATCATAACAATCTTAAGTTAAAACAAATTAGATGACATAAATCAGCTTTTTTCTCCCAAAAATAACTTTTTTTATAAATTTAAGCTAATTGCCAAACATGATAAATTATGTATAAAACAGTTTTTTAGCCAAAAAACAGCTGAAATGGAAAAAATCTATCTTTTCCAAACATGCTCTTAAAGCATCATTGAAGTTGCATATATTTAATTATAGTTTAATAAAGGGCCCTAACTATCGCAAAGACAATTAAATACTCACTGTACATTCACCATAAAATTTTGCCAGTACAAAAAATATTACCTACAGTTAATGCAGTTCATTTGCAAATCCTATGAGAAAAGTTATTTGCTTCATTGATTTGATAGAGAAACAAAACCGTATATCAATATTCAATTCAAAACCATGCAGGAAATTTCTTCCAATTTTTTTGCCTCTTTTGTAAAATCAAGAAGATCTTGTGACTGTATTCCCATTTCATTCCGATTCCATTAATCCATTTAAGTAGCCTCTTATGTTTGAGAACTCACTTAAAACTCACCGAATGTAACTTCTTTCTGATGTCACCTTTTGCAAAACAAAGCCTCCAACCAAATCAATTCTCACGATATCCTTTGCTTAAGGAATTGCGTGATTTTTGAAACCAATAATGGTCACATTCGTTGTATACCATGTCAATAGTTATCGCAAGGCAACAGATCTATCAGCAGCTGATGTGAGAGTTCAGCAACACTAAGCAAATATCATGATTGAAACTATATCAAACACTGGGTCCTGTCATGGAAGAGACAAATAAAAAATATCATAGGATATAAAAGTGAACGCCACCATATAGGAGAGTGCTTTTCCAAATCCCACAACATGGAAGTGAAATCAGCAAATTTTTATAGATTCTTCCCCAATGCATATAAATAAAACCAACTGTATTTTGATAACATATTTTATATAACCATACTGGTGGAAGATTAAACATACCTCCTTACTCTCATTGATCGATCTTATAGACTTTTTTCGGATGATAATAGCTCACCACACCACTGACAAAGAAAAACTATTAGCAATACCAATCACACAAAGAACAATGCAATGCCATTCAGAAAGGGAATTATCAGTATCAAAATTCACATTGTAGCCACAAAATAGTAATAACAAAAAGGCACTATGATTTCAAAAATCAGATGAAAACTGACAGACCTTAGCATTAACACATTGAAAAGCCATCTCTATATACACAATGCAAAAATTCATTATTGTTGGACCTACTTCACCATCACTTCGATAAGCAGCAAACGCTAAACATAAATTACCCAAAAGTAAGATGAAATAGACTGTGTGAAACTGATTTACATACATGCAAACTATCCATTCAGCACTCACAACCATAACTTTTTCACCTAGTCGGTAGCATTTGCATAATCAACAAAATTTTTGCTAGCATGGACGAATTTTGCATTAGCAGTTTCAAATCCAAGTGAAAAAATTGGAATTCAGAAAAGAAAACTTAAGAAATCAACAAAGAGGAATTGAAATCCTAATGGAAAAGAAACACAAACCATGACAATACCGAAAAGGAGCAGTAAATACCTTGATATAAGGATGCATAAAACTAACAATTTCCATATATTACCTTTTCTTTAATGCTTTAATTCAAACCAGTATCTGTTTTCAGAAAAAAGTATTGTTGCAACCTTGAGCTTACTTTAATCCATCTACAATCTTTTCATAAGTTTTTTGTAAAACTAATAGCTTATATTAATTAAAATGAATCTCCTTAAAATACAGAGGATCCATCCTCAAACACAACCAAGCTATATTCAAATACACAATTTACCTGTAAAGGCAAGATTAAAATGAGAGACTTATTCGACAGGATGCCTACATAAATGGGGGAGGGGTAATTGGGATCACCTTTCAAGAAATAAAGAAAGAAAAAAAGCATGCATACAATACTGACAACACACTTGATTAGCTAGTCTAATTTCTTAGAACTTAGAAAGGATTCTAACAACTAAAAGACAACAGTTTACACACAAGCTTGTATTCAAGTGCTCACCCAGATTGTGTGAAAAAAGACTATAGCAACTACTGTGCTATTTGTGATCAATAAAACAATGCAACTCAGTCAAATACAGACTAAGATTAAGTTATTAAACAACCTACCTCTCCGCCATTGTTGTGAACCACCAAGCACCACACATTTCCTGTTTGAAGCAAAGGCTGCAAGACAAATTTACAACATAGTAAGCTAATGCATTTTGAAGAAAGTGATCCACGAAGCTCAAATCATACATCCACATAAACATATACCAAAATTCAGCTTCCAGGTGCAACCTATAACGTAAAATTTGTGCTATGAAAAGAGAAGCAGGTTGAGCGCAAACCAAATGCTTTAAAAAAATGTATAGAAAAAACTCCTAATTACAAAATAACTTGTGAATAAATAGACTTGTTAAACTAATATAGATAACTATTTTGCATTGAAAAACTCGAAAAAATATTCGAGATCAATGCACGAAATCTTAGAATACAAACAAATTATTTTCCTCTCCACATTACAACATAAGAGACATTTCAAACCATTTAAAGGAGTCAAATGAAAACCAAAAGATGGACACCATACATATGAGTAGAAAGGAAAGCATGTTAGCGTTTAAAAATAAATAAAAAAAGACAGCATCTACACAGTTACCAATGGAAGTGTCCTGATGTTTTCCTCATTATGTTGTTGTTTTCCTCGTTATTAAGATGGTTGTCTTAGCTAATAATGTTTGGAATAATTTGCAAAAAAAGAGGTATATAAGGATTATTATTTAGGCTCTATATTTGAGTGTGGTGAGATCTGCTTTGATGCATTGAACTCATACAAATGTATAAGAGAGCCCGTGAAAATGGCTGATCCCATTTGGTTGATCACTTGTGAACCAAATCCTAATAAAAATTTAACAATTTTACCACCTCAGGAGTTGTCTTCTCAGGTAGCTTTGATGTTGTTCTAAATGGCCCCTGAGAGAGCCAATGCGAAGCAAAAACATGCAACTTGGATAAACAATAAAACATAAAACATAACAAAAATTGTGTTACAAAACATGCTTATTAGGACAACACAAAGGAAATCGATTCCCTAAAGTTAAAAAAGCACATATTCACCTATTCTTAAAGTGTGCACCATTGGATCAATCTTAGAATTTCTCAACCACTTTCATTGATTGATCCAACGATGTACACGTAGTGAATGCATGAATACATGTTTTTTTGACTTGAGGGAATCTGAATCCCAATACAAAAGCTGCCTAAACACAAATTACACTAACAAATTCTTATATTCTACCATAAACAAATAAAGCAAACTATACAATTCAATGAGAATCACTTCAAATAAAGCAGCCTATACAATTCAATGAGAATCACTTAACCGACTACCGAAACTGAACCTAAATAATTGATCATTCATTCATAAGACACATATGTTGTGTTTGCCTCCGGATCATGGAATGGAGAATTTTAGAAGATACAACACCAAATTCAATATAAATGGAGAAAACTTTAATTAAGTGAAGATTTGAAAAGCGAAATGAATTTAGAATTTTGCAGGAAAACAAAGAGAAATTCATGGAGGTGGGTAATTAGAAGATAGAGAAAATTGACCCAGAGACGTGATGCGGAGAGACGCAGAGAAAGAAGACGTTAGATTAGAGAGAAAAAATAAAGAGAGGTAAAAATAGTGAGATGAGAAGTCAAAGAAAGTAAAAATTCTCCAGAACCTTCCTTGGTTTGAGCGGGAAATTTTTCGTTGAGGTTGAGCAAAATGGATGAGCACAGCTTCAGCAGGAAAAGATTTTCCTCGGGAGGTGACACGTGTCCCATAACTTGTAAAGTGACACGTGTCTTGAACAGTGATATGCAGACTACCACTACGACTGCGATCACCACTACCACCACCACTACCATTACTACTACGACTACTATCTCGACCACCACCACCACGACTATCACCACTACCACGACTATCATCACGACCACCACCATCACTACTACTATCACCACCAATACTACTACCAGTATTACTACTACTACTATTACCATCACCACTACTACTACCACTACCCCTACTATCACTACCACTAATACTACCACTATCACCACCACTACTTATTTCCTTACTTTAGAGTTCCACTCGCTTTAGAGGAGCCAAATCCAATAGGATAATGGGGATTGTTAACTTCCACGCCACTTCTTCTTGTAAAGGTTAATAACCTCCCCATTTTTCATAAGTTTTTTTTATGAATAAAAGTAAATTTATTAACATTTTAGTCATGAGAAATGTTAGCAATACATGCTCTTTAACATTCTTTTTTCAACATACTCATTCCTATCGGTTGAAATTTATGTGGGTCCAACAAATTACAAGTGGGACCCACATGAATTGGTGGGATTCACATAAATTTCAACCAACGGAAAAAAGTGTGTTGAAAAGAGAGTGTGTTGCTAACACTCCTCGTCATGAGAAAGTGGGACCCACATAAATTAGTGGGATCAACATTAATTTCAACCAATAAAAAAAATTGTATTAAAAAAAGAGTGTGTTACCAGCACTACTCTTTTAGTCATTTTAACCAAAATAGTAGAAGCAAATTTTTTTAAAGAGAAAACTTATATTTGTTTGAATGTAGGGCGAGAATATAACTTTATCACTAATTCAATATGATTTTTGGTAGTACTGACTCATTATTGTTTAATTTTCAATTATTAGATTTATATTAATATCATGTAATAATATTATAATATATAACTGTATGCAATAAATAAAAATAAATAAAGTTAAAAATACAATGTATAAAATAATCGAGTGGAGATCAAGTTACTTCAAGAATAACTTTAAAAGAGTTACTTTAAATCTTCATTCTTCATTTTTTATAATCAAATGACCTACATTAATTCATTAAAGAAGTCACTTAACTTTCATTGGATTACAATAAAATGAATGGTGAGAATTTGGAATCACTTGAAATAGGAAGCTTTGAAAGGATAAGTTGGAGTCCCTAATTTTTATGAAAAACATGTGGTTAATGAAAGGATCTGCATTTACCTGTGTTATTTTATGAAAGGATGGTTAACAATCCATCCTAATTTTTTATTTTTTTTCAACTCATTTAACCAACGGCAATAAAATAAATTATTTTATATCTATCTAGTTTTTAGCCGACCCATTAAATCAACCAATTAAAAATGAAAAATTCCTATATTCAAATTCCAGAAATTCCTAAATTTAAAATTACAACTTCTACAATCGAAATTAACTTATTCAATAATTTTAATTGTTACAACTTCCAAGTTATGTGTTTTCAATCTATTTTATTTTTTATTTGTTGGATAAAATTATATATTATAATTATTATTACATGATTTAAAAGTAAATTGTTCACAAAAAAAAAAGTAAATTTAATAATTGAAAGTTAAATAACAATGAGTTAGTTCGTAGTAACGTCTATCCATTGAAACAAATACAATTCTCTTTCTTCGAAATAATCATGCTCGATTAACTATTATTCTCTTCTTTTTAATTAAACGAGTCTTGTAAGACTCTGTTTGATAAGTCCAATAAGTTAACTTATAACTTATTTGACTAATTTATTAACTTGTTTGAGCAAAGTAGAGTTATTTGGCAAACAAGTATATCTTATTATCTTATAGTTTTTGTTTATAAAAGTTTATAACTTATTAACTTTTATCTCATTTTTAGCCTTATTAATTTAATAAAATTCCTATTTTACCCGACTCTCATAAAATAGAATTGATATAAAAAAAATCATATAAACATCTAATTTCATTTATATTATTTAATAAAAATATTTAAAAATAAAACTAAAAAAATAATATTTTAATTATAAACCTTTAATTAGAATTTAAAAAGAATTTATATAAAAATCATTTGAATATATACTTCTATGTCATTTTAGATTTATAAGCTAGTTCAACAGTTAATTTTACCAAACGCTTCAAATTCAATCAACTAGCATTTCAACTTTTTCAGCTATCCGTTACTGGTTATAAACTTTCAGTTAAAAATTAGCTTATTAGTTATAAGCTAGTTTATTAACTAATTTTTTCAAATAGAGCTTAAGTTTAGGGGTGACAAAACTAGAATCCAACTAAAACACATGTCCATCCCCTTCTAAATCCAACCCAATCCACCTATTTATAAAAAGAAAAAAAATTAATTGAGTTACTTTTATGAAAGGATGGTTAACGATCCATCCTAATTTTTATTTTATATTTTTTCTACTTATTTCACCAACTGCAATAAAAATAAATTATTTTATATCTATCGATTTTTTTTTCTCGCCCATTAAACCAACCAATTAAAAATGAAAAATTCCTATATTCAAATTTCAGAAATTCCTAAATCCAAAACCGCAAGTTTTACCATTGAAATTTCAGAACCCTAACATACTTCAAAATATTCCGGAAAAGATTTTTCTTCTTAGCCCAAACTATATGCACTCGTCGTGCATAGACCAAAAATACATTTGTCCACAAAATAATTTCGAAAAAAATACTACTAAACTTTGGTGGCGTCTAGGGTGAGGGTGTAATTAAATCCCTCACTCATGAGCGAACGAAAATGACCATTGGATATATTTATTAAATAAGTGGAGGGCTGAGATGAATTCCCTGTCACCTGATGTTTCAGTTGCATGAAATTTTTTCTAATTGACCCCAACATTTTGTGAAAAGTTGGAAATATATAACAGGTAATCACCACCTATTTGGGAATTTCCGTCGAACTGAATATCCAAGAACCCTTCTTTTTCTGTCGCTTTATCTCGACAGCTTCAGATGGCAACCATCATCGTGCCTCACAGCTATCGACGACCAAGATTGCAGATGTGTCACTGAAGGCTGCCAAGCTTTGATATATTATGGTGAACCTACTGAAGCGTCTTGGGTACCAAAACTGTTGTTGAAGTTAAAGCCCTCGAAAAGGTTACCTTCTTTTTTAACCACTTACCCTTTTCATCCTAATTCTTTATGCTCTATCTGGGTCTTCCTTTTTTCACTTAAATATGTTATCTTGAATCATGGGTATGTCTTAAAATTCGCAAAATAGGTCCTGCAAATTGTTACATGAGATAGATGATTTTAGACACCCCTTATGTAGTGTAGTTTGTTGTGCTATAACAAAATAATTTCTATACTCAAATAAAACAATTATTGGTGTAACTTGCTGCTAATTAGTCATTTATGTTGGTGAGAAGCAAAATTAAGAGGGATAATGATTAAGAGATATCAAAACTTTCTTTTCTTCTTGCAATTACTTTGATAGTGGTTATTGATGCTTTGGTCCTTTATTGTAGGCTTTAGAGGAAGTTGAGAAAAATTTCATAACAATGAGAACCATGCTTTCTGGAGATGGAGAGTCAGAACCATGTCTAGTAATCTATTTGTCAACATTTGAAATCATTTATTGGTCTTATATAGTTAGAGATATAAAAAAGAAATCATTCATGCATCTTCATCCAATAGCTTAAACTCTTAAGAGAGATGTTTCATGACATATACCAATTGAATCCCTATACAATAAGTTACTCTGGTATCTAACTTTTTCATGTTAAAAATTGTCATACTGAACAACTAAGTGATGAGGCTAAGCTGGCATGCTTTTTTTGTTTTCCCTTTTCATCAAGGCTGGTATCCCAGATGGAGTGCTCAATGTAGTACCCGAGTTTGGCGTCAAGTAATGCAGGCTGCAGCCATGAGTAATTTGAAACCTGTTTCGCTCGAATTAGGAGGCAAGTCACCAATCTTAATTTTTAATGATGCTGATGTAGACACAGCTATTGACCTTGCTCTTTTTGGCATCCTACACAACAAGGTATAATTTCTTTAAAGGAAATCTTGTAACTTAAAAAGAACAAAGACTTGTAACTTTAGTAATTCTTTGCAATTTTCAGGGAGAAATCTGTGTTGCATTTTTCCGAGTTTATGTCCAGGAAGGGATTTATTATGAATTTGAGAAGAAGGTGGTGGAGAAGGCAAAAACATGGGTAGTGGGTGACCCTTCTGATCCTAAAGTTCACCAAGGTCCCCAAGTAAGGATGCTTTAAGTTAGCACTAGTGCACAACTTTGTTTACAATAGAGTTTAAGTAATATACCTTCACTAGTATTCACCCTTCCACTATAGTCTATTTCAATCTTGAAGTAGCTGCTTGCAGAAAAAGAAAAATGTTAACATAATTCTCCTCTGCTCATGTTTTTCTACTGCAGATTAGCTGATTCTTATAATTATTCTTTCTTTCTTAACTTTTTGGAATGTGATAATGTAGAATTCATCGTTTCTTATTACTTTTCTTATTGCGTTTTTATTTCCTTAGTTTTTTTACACATCATTAAGTGCAATCCTCTGTGAGTGTACATGAGTAGCTACTACTTTTCTCTATGGTTTTAACTGTTGAATTTAATGGAGTTTCTGCTATCTTTCATTTGAGGGAAATGCAAAATGTTGAAAACCGAAACAAAGTTTGATGAATGTTTATCCGTGTAGGTGCCAGAAAAAATGAGCTTGATGAAAAATACAAATTGAAAAAGGAAAGACAACAGAAGGTACAATATCTGTCTAACCTCTAATCGGTGAGTCTTAGAGCGAGTAACCATGTTTTCCTTTTATCTAAAATGATGATGCCTTGTACATTACTCCATTATAGTTGGCTGAAGAGGAAGAAATCAGAAGGTTGAGGAAGGAACTCATTCCAAAAGCACCACCCATGCCTTATTTTGTATACAAGGTCAATGAAGCATCCAACTATACCTAGAGAACCCAAGTTTCACATTCCCCAACATAAGAAGATAAAGTGCTGCATATCATGGAATGACTTGAGCTCCTATTCCTCCTACTTCAACTAAGGTTCCATAGATCATTTGTTCTTGTGAATTTTCATTTTTGCCTCCTTGTCTGAACAATATTCAATTTTGTATATGGGCAACCAATATATAGTAGCAAATTCTTAATATATAATTCCTAATCCAACTCAATAATTAAACCTTAAATATTAGTAACAAATTCTCTAACATATTAGTAACATATTCACTAAGATGCTAATAACTGATTCACTAACATGCTAGTAACAGATTCACTAACATGGTGTTGGTAACGGATTCACGCGTGATGTGGGTAACAGATTCACTCGCAACAAATATAAGAAATAAGCGTGTAGTTAGCGGGTGTGATGTGGGTAACAGATTCACTCCCAACAAAAATAAGCGATTCACTAGCTAGCGGGTAATGTACATAATCGATTCACTTACAATAAAAATAACAGATTCACTAGATAATCGATTCACTCGCAACACAAATAACCGATTCACTAGCGGGTGATATACTTAACCATTCACTCACAACAAAACAAATAAGATTCATGGGTGATGTAGGTAATCCATAAATAGTGACTCGAATGGAAATAGTTATTGTGAAATAAAATTCCAGGGACCATAAATCAGTTTAGGGACCACAACTGTTACTCAACAACCACAACATCCCAACAAAACTTTGTTTACTCCTAAAGAAACATTTTATCAAACATTCTGAAGACAATTTTTAAAGCTATTAGTGACACAAAATATAAACTATACTACTTGGAAGAAGCTAAGGAAGATAAAGAATAAAGCTATAAATTAGGTTCACTTGGATGATGGGCTATACAGATCTTATGTGAGTCTGATTCCTTGGAGGTTGTTAACTTGGTTCATAGGAAAGACCGCCATAGATTTTATGAGTTTGCCCCTATTCTAGCTCAAGTGGTGGAACTCATGGAAAGGCCTTAGGATGGTGGAGGTTTCCCATACTCTACATGAAGCAAACATTTGTGCTGACTTTATGGCAAAGATGGATGCTGCTTCAGGATCGAGTTGGAAGAAGTGGATTGTCCCTCCTCCTGAGTTCGTTCCTCTCTTGCACAGGGAAGAGTTGGTTCTCTGGTTTTGTTTCTTTTTGTTTTTGCTTGTACTTTGGTTCAACACCAAAAAAAAAAAAGAAACACCTTCGAGGCTTCAAATCCCTAAACCAAACACATACTATACCATTCCCTTGTTCAAGGTCTAAATTGCAAAATTGATATTTATAAGTTTATATTCATAAGACCTTAATTTTATGTAAAGTACCCCATGTCCACTTGCTATAACTAGTCATAGGACACCCTCATGGGGTGAAGGACTTTTTTACACCCTCACCTTAGAAGCCATCCTAAACTTTACACAAAAAAAGTTTCTTTTTTTTTTTGGGTGAAATTTATGGGGATTGTTTTTTGCAGCCCAATTTTTTTCTTATACAATCCCTTTCTTTTTTTTTCTCTCCCCAAAATACCCCTTTCCCTTTTTATCTTCTTCCTTCATCTCTCTTCAAATTTAATTCATTCATCTTAATCCCTTGTGCCCACTCCCCACCACCACTTCCCTGCACTGCACCCCCACCACCACCCATTCTCCTCCTTCACCCCTTTCGCGTCCCTCACCTGACCCCTCGACCCTCCATAAAGAAGGCGGCTTCTCCCTCTGCTCCCAAATGTGGATAGATAACTTCCGCCACCCCGACAGGGTCCCCATCCTCACCAACCTATGCTCCTTCCTCCGCCGCTTCAAGCTTTGGTTCCTCGCCCACCAGAAAGTCTGCACCGATGGAACCCAAATTGTTACAGCTCCCTGAAAGCAGACTGCCTTGCAATACAAAACTTCCGGAGGAGTACCACTATCAGCTAGAGGATCTTATCAAGTTATTTGTTCTGCCTAATGTGAAGTGTCTTAGGAGGAGGGCAAAAAGGTTCTTAGAAGGATCTAGAGAAAGGATTGAGCATTCAAAGCTGCTGCAACTTGGATGATCTTGCCATGTGCCTTCCACATGTTGGTGATGCTATAAGTGGAACAATTTAGGTACTTTATCAATTATTCTTCAGTTCAATAATTAGAAAATGGTTCGATAAGTGTTCTTCACGAAATCTTTATGTACCATTCTTGTCAATTTGGGATTGATGGATGTGAAAAAAAAGACTTCTCAACAACTCATGTTGGAGGTTTGTGTCCTCAGAAGACTTGCTCTATGGAGGGGGTGTGAATAGGGCTGGGGTATTTTAGAGAAAAGAATTTTTAAAAAAAGGAAGGGGGTGTATAAGAAAAATCAGGGTTGCAAAAAATAACGCACAAAATTTATTGTTGAAGTTTTGCAAAACCAAACACGGGCCATAGAGGCACATAAAGTCCATAGCCCATAACAAATGAAAGGACCCCGCTAGTTTCGTGCCCTATATTCTCCTCACTTCTTCACCTTCTTCTTCTTTCCTTGCACTTCTTCGTTGCACTTCACTGGTCCAGGCGAACATAGTATTAAAGAACACGATCAGGTAGCAAAAATCTCCAATGTTCGAATACTATTTCACTTAGCTGAACATGCTACCATTTGCTTATGCTTTTCATTTAGCATTCCATTTTCATTTCCTTTTCGGTTACTGCAAACTGCAATTCTACATATAAAACGTGTATTTTATGCTCCTGGTATGAAATCTCATATAATTGAGTACCAAATAATGAAAGGTGGCTATGATTCTTAAATGCCTATCTTTGTTGTTTCCCATTTTTTTAATCTTCTTATTTTCTTGAATTAACAGGACCGAAAAAATTGTGGTCAAAGATGAGTGGTCTTGTTAGAGCTGCACTAAGATATAACTCTAGTGTTTCTGCACACCAGAGAGCTCATGGGCTCCCAATTTATTCTCAGCAATTGGTCAGGTGCTTCTCTACTGAAGCACAACAGCCACCACAGAATTCAACAGTTCCTCCTCCATTCCTCCAAACTAACACTTCAGGTAAACCATTTTATGCATTTCTTCCATTTCTATTCTGCACAATTTGGTCTTCAAGTTGACCTACTTTTTATGAAAATATCAATTATGAATTTATCAGGGTACTGGTACCTTGTTATTGTTAGGTTTTGTTATTAGGTTTATTAGTATTATTATTTATTATTAGGAGATTCCTTGTTTTTATTATGGTACTGGTATATTTAGGAGGGTCTGTTAAGAGGGAGGAGATTGGAGGGAAAGGAAGGGGAGGGAATTTTTTTTTCATTTCAAGTTGACATTCCCTTTATTTGAGTAACCTTGTATTCATCATTTTTTATTAGTATTTTATAACTTCTAATTTTTAAATAAAAAAAACCTTCCTCTCCCTTTCTCTCCAAACTCCTTCATCCAAACATACCTTTAGCAATTAGTAGCCAATATTTAGCCACATGTCCCAATATTTGCAAGAACTCTTTGGTATGAAACCCGGGTACTGGTACATGGCTTCTTTACACTTTGAAGTAGTGTTGTCAAATAGCGACCATGGTGGTAAAAACCGCCATGAAAGGGTTATGGCATTGCGGTTTTTCAGAAAACCGCTTTGTCCATGGCGTTCACTGCAGGAATGGTGGAAAAAGCGGCTGCTGGGGTCTTTTTTTTAATTTTAAAAAAAAGAACAGTGAAGAGTCTCTGTTTTTAAAGACCAAGGGAGGTGACCCATTTGAAGAGTCTATGTTTTCAGAGACCAAGGGAGGTGACCCATTCAATGAGTCTCTTGTTATTGAAACTCACATTTCAGCATGCATCAAGGCACCTCTTCATTGAAACTCAAATATTAGTTGTTCACACCATTTAATATAAACTTATTACTTACCATTTAATAGTTTTTATTACTTATTCAAACAAAACTAACAGAGGTTCCAGCTCTATGAAATATAAAAAACTGAATCTCTGCAAAATACCAAGACCCATCTCTGGTGAAGACCCATCTCCCACTTCTGGCGAACTACTGGCATCTTTCGGCAAACTTTAGGCGAAATTTCCAATTGAGGAATCAGACGGATAAGAGGATGAGGGATATGCCTCACTAGATGACAAGGAGAATGACTACATTGGGGGTGCAAGAGCATAATTAGATTTTTGTTTATCTTTGTCTTGTTTTGTTTCAATTTGTTGTTACTTGGACTTGATAATTTATATTTCTACTGAAATTATGCTATGAAGCGTGTGATATATCCTGTAAGTATGTGAATTTTGATACTTTTGGTGAATTTTGATATTATCCCTCAAGGCTTATGAATTTTATTTCCACTGAACTTATGTAGAATTTCTTATTTTTTATTTTATATTTTTCAGTTTTGTAGTATACTTTTTTTGTGTATATATATATATATATATATATATATATAGGGAAATTATCCAACGATGGGCTGAACGTTGGCCAGTGTTGTTAAATAGCGGCCATGGCGGAATGTTGTGGCGGATTTTGTGCTAGCCGCCGTAGCCAATTTGTGAAGTGCCACCCGCCATGGCGTCGCCATAGGTCGCAATCCCACATTTATATGTCGGAATTTTGGTCATCCGCCATTGACAACATTGACGTTGGCCATTAATTTCTAAGGGGTACCAAAGAATCCTCCTTATTATTGTTGTTGATGTTTTAAGTTTTCACTCATGCTTCTATGCATGTATGTTGCTCAAAAGTAAAAACCTGAAGACTTGACTGGTTTGATAATAGTAAATACATACAATTATAGAAGTTTGATTTATGGTATTTTTCATTGATGCAAGTGGCAGAACATATATGTCTGTGCTTAGATTTGGCCAACTAAAATGCATATGGATTTTGTAAACACGGTGTTGATTGACATTCTTAACCCACTCACTACTATCCATGTGCTTTATGAATACCTGTTAACACTTACTTATTAGTTTGAGTAATCAGTTGTTCCATCCATGGTGATGATTGTGCTCCTTTCTCTTTGTCTCCTTAGGTTTGACATATGGTAGGCTGCTCGGCATTCATAAACATATACTGAAAACAGATGCCATCAACTTCCTTGAAGGTTGTAATTTGACCCTGGAGGATGTTAAGATTGATTACAACCGTAGCTTTTTGCCACTTGCAATGTAACGTATTCCATCTTTTTTCTTGCTTTGAGGGAATAGTGAAAGTTTTAGCATTTTGGCATAGAAATATAATCACTTGCATTTCAAAGTGAATGACATTTTTTTTTTTTTACTTTCAAGGATGTTTGGGAGAACAAAAGGGAAAGGTTAATTTCAATGTTTACTTTTTCATTACATGTCATGCAATGTATGTTTTTATTATACTCATCTTGCTAGCGGGTTATTACAAAATGTGCCTCATCTTAGATTGTATAATTGAAAAAATACCATTTAAATTGAAGTTTTGGCCTTCATCAGGTTGTTGCAATTCTCTTCTCGTGATGCTTGTGACAATGTTGTAAGGGTGATTAATAGGATGTTAAGATTGATTACAACCGTTGCTTTTTGCCACTTGCAATGTAACGCATTCCATCTTTTTTCTTGCTTTGAGGGAATAGTGAAAGTTTTAGCATTTTGGCATAGAAATATAATCAGTTGCATTTCAAAGTGAATGACATTTTTTTTTTACTTTCAAGGATGTTTGGGAGAACAAAAGGGAAAGGTCAATTTCAATGTTTACTTTTTCATTACATGTCATGCAATATATGTTTTTATTATACTCATCTTGCAAGCGGGTTATTACAAAATGTGCCTCGTCTTAGATTGTATACTTGAAAAATACCATTTAAATTGAAGTTTTGGCCTTCATCAGGTTGTTGCAATTTCCTTCTCGTGATGCTTATGACAATGCTGTCAGGATGATTAATAGGAAGGGTCGCTTGTACAAATTGGAAAGGGTATGCTGCTCTACACATATCGGTCGCCAAAAACAAGTTATATATTTGTTTATACTTGGGAAATGTTTGATTTTTTGTTTCTTTTCCCTTGCATTAGGTTGATCGTGGCCAATGGGATATTGTAACTCCATACGATGGAAAAACTGTAAGTATAAATTCTTAACAACATTACTTATCAGGTTTTTAGAAGTATGAAAAAGTAGTTTATTCTTTGACGGCTTCTCATATGTTTGAAATGACAAAATGATGAAATTGTAAGAGGTCCATTCATCAATGCCTAAGTATCGAGAAGAAAAGTATTGCATTTTTTTTTCGAAGCTGAAAACTCATTCCAAAGCTCAAAAATTCAACTTACAGCAAGGAAGAGGGCATTTCCCCCAGAAAAATTCAAAACAAATTAAAAACTTCAACCTATAGATTTCTTATGCCTATTTTTATCTACCAACAAGTGTTTCCATCGCACTTTAAGCTCATTGATCAACCTAAAAGATATGCTATCACTATTGGGATGTTCATGCTTGAAAATTACATCATCATGAGCCTGCCAAATCACATATATAGCAGCACATACCATAGCAACTCTTAACTTAAAAATAGGTTGAGTCTTGTGTCGTGACTGTAAGAATATATTCTGCCATGTCATTAACCGAGAAGTACTAATATCAAAATCCACCCACTGCATCAAACATCTCAAAATCCCAGCAGAAAAAAGCACATTCAAAGAAGAAATGGTCTCAAGTTTCAGATTGAGTATTGCAGAACACACTGATCATTCTGCAGTAGCCTCACCCTAATCAATCTGTCTTTGGTAGGCAATCTACCTCGAAAAGCAAGCCATGCAATGAAAACATTTTGGGAAGAGAATACCCATTCCAAACAATACAGTGCCAAGGAACTAGAGGAGTGACAGAGTCAAGTTTGGAATATACCTCTTGTACCCTCAACAGCTAATTACCAATTTCAGACATAGAAAAATGTAGCAAGAAATCATCTCTTACTTTCAACAGATACAACCACCACCAAGAATTAGTAGACTTAGAAGTTACCTCCGTATAGTTCTCTTTTCAACTGATATTTTACCCATCATCACCAAGCAGAACAAGGGGAAGCTGCTGCACAAACTAGCAGCAGTTTAGAGAGAGCAGCCTTGTTCCAGGACATTAACTCCTCAAATCCTAAGCCTCGATGCTCCTTTGGTTGGCAGATAGCAGACCAAGCTATAAGCCTTTTTTTACTCTGCTCCCCCCTACCAAAGAAAGCTTCTACACAAGGATTGAACTTTGTGCAGCAGTTCTTGGGGAAGAGGGAAAATTTGACTCCAGAGTCGTTGAATACTTAAAAGCACACTGGAAACCAATTGGATCGGAACCCTACCAGCATAGCTGAGATTTATAGCAGTCCAGTGTTTAATCCTGCTCAGCATCTTGTCAATCAATGGTCCATAGTCTGCACAACACAATTTTTGAGCTTAAAGGCACTCCCAAGTATTTAACAGGGAGAGCACCTTCATGAAAACCCAACCAGTTCAAAGTTTCTATTGAATTTGTTACAATATATATTTATCAATTTATATTGACTTGGAACTAATTGTCTTTTGATAGGAACTAATATTAACAGTAGAAAATAGCAGGAAAACCAAGGAGCAAAACTGCAATTACAATGATAGAAAACAGATCTAGGTAGAAGATAAAAAAAGAAAGAAAACCAGATCTGTAAGTGCAGTCTCTACCATATGGCCTATGCTAACCCAATCTCTCCATGTTCCAGAATGAATACACATCAGCCCCCTTCACTTCCTTATTGATTCTCAAATCTAACTGCCTCGTTTGCCTATTTATTTTCTCCACCCCCACTAGCTGTAATTTCTGCCCACTTAGCTTCAATTGCTCCCCTCTAGCTGTCATTGCTGCCCTCTTCACTTACTCTATTCCCACAAGTAGCAGTAATTGCTCCCACTATCTGCCCCTCATTACCCCTTCCATTACTTACATGTTTAATGGTTGGTCTATTATCTTTACAGAAAGTTTATATAAGGTTGTATTTAAGAAAAACTGAATGAGTCACATAAACAGTATGATGTTTGATCCGAACCCGAAACCACACCAGGTAATTAAACAGTATAATACTAGTAGATAAGAAGAAAATACTGAATATTAATGCTGAATGAGAAAGATTACAGTAGAAAGGATTCCTATTGCCACAGAGCTAAGCTCCTCAAAGAAGAAATGACTCTCTCTCTGCCCAAACCCTAAGGTTCTATCCAAAATAATCCAGAATGTTTTCCCTTTCCCCATAATGTACTAAAGTTTTTTTTTGGGCACTCTTAAGATATATTATATAGCTTGGTTTACAAATCATTAGTGATCATACTGATTTGGAGGTAAAAACATTAATTTTGTAAATCTTTTATGTAAGAACATGTATTAATTTAATTCTTTGTTAGTAGATATCAATGTTGTCAATGGCGGATGGCGGTTTATGGCGGATGGCCAAAATTCCGCCATATAAAGGTGGGATTGCGACCTATGGCGCCGCCATGGCGGGTGGCGCTTCACAAATTGCCTATGGCGGCTGGCACAAAATCCGCCACGTCATTCAGCCATGGCCGCTATTTAACAACACTGGTAGATATAGAGTACTTTTTTTGGTATTATTAACTGGATGATTGCATTTGATTGATTTTGTTGACTTAGTCAATTAAGGAATATGTGTTTTACAAGAATTCTTTGGAATTTAATTGCCCAAGAGGAAAAAAAAAAAGAAGGTAATTTTGTTGAATGAGGAGCAATGGGAAATCAGGAGTTATTGATGTCTAAAAAGCTGACACATGGACTGTCCTATTACCTGTACATTTTCTCCCCTTCATATTCTGAAGGTTATTGATGTTATAGGGAGGATAAGAAAATCACATTCTGACAGAAGGAACCTTTAGCACCGGTTCCGGACATGATCAAGAGTTAGGACCAAGTCGTTTGAGACATTTCATCGTTATGCATGCTCATGTTATAGT
Source organism: Ammopiptanthus mongolicus (assembly GCA_039655645.1). Taxonomy (NCBI): domain Eukaryota; kingdom Viridiplantae; phylum Streptophyta; class Magnoliopsida; order Fabales; family Fabaceae; genus Ammopiptanthus; species Ammopiptanthus mongolicus. Next base: position 80,289,564 of record CM077347.1, read on the forward strand.
ACTTAACTGCATCATACATGAAATGTGTCATTTAGAATTTCACTGTTTTGGGGTGCATTGCAACATGTGATAGTTAGGAGTCAGTTGATGACACGGAAATCGGTTACAAAGGATAGACACATGACAACCCAATAAAGAGAATAGGGGCATTGTGCACTGTGATCTCCCTTTCCCCTCATTTCTTTGATACTTCTTCTCTGAAGTTCTGAACTTCTATCTTCTTAATTCTTGCAGTTTGGTAGATTGCCACTTATTTGTATCCAAAATATAGTTGTTGAGCTTATATGTTTTGCCTCATTAAAATCATTTTGCTGCATAATTTCATTGTTAGTTATTTGGTGCTGCTATTTGATCCAGCATGAGCTTTTCATACCGGCTGAGATGTGGTAGCATATTTGATCCAGCTTTTTGTCCATACTAGCCACAGATTTGGGGAACTTGACTATTGCTTGATCTAAACAGTCAAAGCAAGTAGTGTTTTGAGCATGTTGACGACCAATAATTTGATAGAGATGTTTGATCCGAGCTTTCAACTCATCTAGATCCTCAGATGTGAATTCATTAGCCATGTGAGATTGATGAAAGCACCAATCTAATAGGCAGCACCGTTAAACCAACAAGAAGGAAAATGTACAGCAAAATGATTTAATGATGCATAATTATAAAAGCTTGATAACTATGGTTTGGATACAAACGAGTGACAAATTACCAAAGTAGATGAATTACAGAGAGAGAAGTTAAAATTTTGGAGAAGAGAAGAAAGAAGAAATGTCAGAAAGAAGGGGGGAGAGTGAGACTCCAGAAATTCTAGAGCAGAGAAACTAATCATAGGGCCCTATTCTCTCCTTCATTCCTCCTTATATTATACTCGTGCGTTCTGTTTTGGATTGCCACATTGAATTATAACTATCATGTGCTACAATGCATCTCAAAGCAGGAAGTTCTAATTGACATATTTCATCTTATAGGAGTCAATCCTAGATAATGGTGCAGAGTGGCGGATCCAAAAGACGCTATAGCAATATAGCTTTGATAGTGTGCCATACTGATTTTGTGTATACAAGACAAATACTTTATAATATGCACATTTAAAGACTGAACACAAATGGTACTTAAAATTTAAGACATTCATCATTAACACTCAATTAATAATCCTAATATTTTAAAAGATTTTGTATCAGATATATACCAATTAACATCAAACAAAGTTTCAGTGCTCATTTTTAAAAAAAAATATTCATTCATATTAGTCAACATGTTATGAATAACTTTTTAAGTACTGATAACAAGTCTTAAAACCATAGCCAATTAAGCAAATTACAGTAAGAGTTATTACTAAAAGAAAAGGACAGTGATGTCTTCTTGTTTTTGAATCAGTTTTCTACACAGAAATAACAGTTTTATTAAAAAAAAAAATACAGAGAAGTCCAGGTTAGTTGACGGGGCGAATGGGAGAGGGCTTCTTCAAGAAGCTACTGTCAAAACACAATCGAACACCCATAGCAGGACTTGGCCAGAAAAAAAGACAACTTAGCTAGAAAACCTCTGGCCTGTCGGGATTTAGCTAGAAAATGTGTGGCTGGCTGGAAGAGTGAGAAGGGGTGAAAATGGGTCTGGAAACACGAGTAGAATCGGTTTTTTTTATCATTGCTGTGGAAGGGGAGCCTTGGCACAACGGTTGCCATGTGACAAGGAGGTCACAGGTTGGAGTTGTGGAATTAGCCTCTTGCAAATGCAAGGTAAGGCTGCCTACTGTAGACCCATGTAGTGGGTTTGACCCTTCCATGGACCTTGTGCATAGCAGGAGCTGTATAGCATCAGGTTGCCCTTTGTTGGTGCAGCGGCTGCAAAAGCCACTGAGTGGCTGCAATTTGGCGGCGATCCACGCTACACAAAATGCGACACTACAAGTTGCCTATGGCGGTCAGGGGCCGTCCTGCTGTGCCCCCGTGCAATTGCAGTTGTATAGTGTGCTACTGACTACTCTGTTTCATCTATTGTGCAGTTAATCACAATACCATGAGCATGCATGATGATTGTCAATGGTGCAATGCCTCAAACAATTTTGTCAGTCTGATAGTAGCTATCCACTTATCTGCTAATGTATCAAGAGCTCTTCTAAGGTTTACATTCCTAACCTTCAGAGTCCCATGGTACATTTCTCCCTGTCAGAACAACATGCCATTGTGAGGTTACGTGATCAAATTATTTCAGTTTAATCATGACTTACTGAACACTATGTATATAATCAGCTGATTATTTAGATTTTTGGTATAGATGGACCTATTTATCATCGATGCTCCAAACCCCTGTGCCTCCCTCTACTCCTATTTTTGGGAAAAGAGAGTGGGAGAAGATGGAGGTAAGTGTGGGAGATCTGAATTTTTTCCTTCCTAAAAGCAGTTCTGGTAGAGGGGGGCGGGGGTAAGTGTACAGGTTTGGGGTTTAGAAATAACAAAAATGATTTATCATAGATGCAATTTTCAGAGGATCTTTGCTATGATGGTTAAAATTATATTAGAATTAGTTTAAAATTATATTTTGATCTTTGTTTTATGCTAACATCACTATTGAAATACCATACTTATCTGACACTCCCTGATTTTGCTAGATTTTAATTAAAGGAATTCCTCGAACTGCACAATTTGAGGATGTAGGACGCATCCTATCTGGTTATGAATATGATCAATCCTCCGTCAATATCTTTTTAAGGTTAATGTCAAGTATTTTCTGAATTTATTTTGTGTTTGAATTTATGATTCTTTCAAGATGATGATGAAGTCCTTTGCTTGTTTCAGACCTGGAGAAGGTTCGGATCCCGTTAGAATGGCTACAGTACGTTTCCTTTCCAGTACTCAAGCAATGAATGCATTCATCACAAAGAATGGGACATTTTGTCAGAACAATCGCATTTTCGTAAAAGTTCTCCAGTAACTCACGCTCCTTTTTGTCACTAGTGTTGAACATTGCTTTAATAGAGAGTAAGAGTAGTTAAATTTGTACTGTTTTGTGACTTGGTATTTTCACAGCGTCTTTGGTTTATAGTGACGCGAGAAATGTTAGTATCGCAAACCGGCAACAATTTCATGAATAACTAGTATGGTAAGTGTTCAATCTACATTTTTTTAACAGTCTTCCAATCATGTGTTGCTCTAATATATATAATATACAATTCAGTCAAACTCTTCCAAATACTTAACAGGTGATTGAATAATACTGAAAGGTTATACAGTAAGGTTTGATCAAAATTAAATGGCTTAAATATATTTTTATCCTTTAAATTAGTGTTTTTAATACTAACGAATTTTCTAAGAACATTAATTAAGGAAACACGAAAAAAAAGTTTTTATTGAGAATTAATGTATTTAATATGTGAAGAAATGATATATTTAGATTTCCAATAAAAATTTAATTTTCGTAGATCTCTAAACGGATACTCGTTATGATGATCTTTTTCTAAATGTTGGTATCTCATTTTAAAACATTAAAAATGAATGTAATTTTTTTTCCCCCTAGATAGCTCTTTGATTGCCTCATTGATTTATGTGCAGTCTTACGGGTCGGGTGTTGTTTATGGTGCATATTAAATTGGTGCACTCATGCACCTTAAAACAACGTGGACCATTAAGACTGGCGCAGGAGATACTTTTTTTTCTTCTGAATTCTTGAGTTGTTCGAAGTGTATTTATTTGCACATAGGGTGTTTGTATTTTTGTATTTGCACATGTAATATTTTTCTTTTAATAAAATTAAATTCATATTATTTGGTGAGATTCATAACCTTCTCTTTCTTCCTCATCAACCTCAATCCCTCCTCCATTGATGGCGGCCTTGCCTTCCTCCTCTCGTCGGATGACATGTCCCTTGGAGATGTCAATGGCTCCCTCGGCCTTGCCTTCGAAATCATCGGGGGCGCTGGTAGTTTTGTCACCATGGAGTGTGACAATCCTCATGGATGTGTAGTTTAAAGACATCAATGAACCATGTTTTCAATGCAAGTTTGTGATTTGGTGCGGCCATCCAATATTGTCTGGTTAAATAATTTTTTTAATTAAGTAACAAAATTAGGAAAAAGAATAAAAAAGAAAATACAAAAAAAAACTGGGTTAGATTTGTCTAGTCAATGCCCCTTTTGTTTTTTCCAGCCTGCTTATAAGCCCAAGTCAACAAAACAATATAAATTTAAAAAAACAATTTGTAAAAAATGTGAAAAGATAATAAAAAACTAAGGATATGTTTGGGAGTTTTGAAGAAAATGGAGTGAAGTGGTTAATAACGGAATGGTATAGAATGAAAAGGTAAATGGAAGTTTGGAGTTTGGAGGGAGATCCAAAATCCCTAATTTGGAGGATATGAAAAAATGAGAGGTATCAAGTGGTTTGAGTTTTCACTCTCAACCATTTCATTCCATTAATGAAGAAACTCTCAAACAATGGATTAAATCTTTTCTACTATCTTACTCCATTACTAACCATCTCACCCCATCCTTTCAAACATAACCTAAAAGAAAGAAAGAAAAGTGCTTTGTCGTCCGACCGTTGCTATTTGTCCTCCTATTTCAAGGATAAGCCAAATATACCTTCTTGAGGCTTTTAACTTTTTACTATTTTTACCATGACACTGCTCAGTGATTTGCTTCCCACTAAGGCACCCACCATCTGCATTGTACAATCCTCCTCTGAGCATGCGAATAACAATTTGTCACTATTCTCTTCTGATTTTGCCAATAAATCCTATATCTCACAAAAAGTGGGGGGAGCTCTTACGTTTTCCTTTGGGGAGAAAATTTTGAGTTTGCGTAAGAAAAAATAGAGAGAAAGATACAGAGGAGGGAGTTTAGAGGAAAAAAAAAAACCACACTCATACACTATTTTCTATTCTCTCTCCTTCTTGCAAATACGCAGCACCAGCCGCCCACCCCCCACTCCACTGCGCATAGCCGCTCCTTCCGGCTCCTCCGCGACGCGGCCTCCCCCCCTTCCCCGCCGTACAGATCGCTTCACCTCGGTCACCACCGCGCAGCGCACCAGTCACCACCTCGGACCAGTTCCCAACCGCCATAGCTGACGAACCAAGCTCGCGGATCTGATCCTTCGCGCATCACCGTTCGCGCGACCTTGCATAGAATCGCGCGTGACGCCGTCCACCTCCAAGCAGCCGCGAACGCCGCCAGGTTCCTTTTCAGTTTTACTCTATTTTCTGACTCTGGAATTATTTTAGTTTTGGGTGAAGACCCCATTTGGTCGGATAAAAGACCGAAAAAGGAAAAATACTAGTTTGATTTTCAAAAATATAAAATACGGATCAAAATAATTTTTATCAGAAATTAAAATCTCCCTATGTATTATTCTAAAAAAGGATCAATTTAACCCTCATTTTATATTTTTAAGGATCAAATTGATATTTTTTATTTCTTAAAGATTAAAATATCATCATAATTTTTTATCAAGGATCAATTTAAAACTTTGCTTTTTATATTTTAACTTCAGTTTGAAAATAGGAATCCCTAGCTAATGGGTTATCTTATAGGGCCGGGATACAAAGATGTCTCTGAAAATAAAAGGTTTTCTTTGGCCCTTCATATTTGGGCCAGTCCATATCATTCAAATATAAAAGATAAGGTGGTTATTTTTTGCACCACAAAATCTTTTAATATATCACTAATCTTAATTTTTTTTCCTAAATTATCCCTACTAATATCTCCCTCTTATTTTCCTTTTCAAAAAAATCCCAACTCCTCCCCCCAAAAACACCCTTCCTTCTCCCCCGAAACCTTTTCCCCTCCCGCTGGAAACCTCCTCCTTTCCTCCTCTTCGCTTTGCCGGTGATCCCCATTAAGCTTTCATATTGTACGCATTGCGTCTCAGATTTCATTTGCTGCTAGAAGACCGCTGTTGAGGTTGCTGTCTTCTCCTCTCCATCTTCGTTGGTCATCTGGTACGTTCCATCGTTATTTTTTTTTAAATTTTTTCATGCTCACCGGAATTAAGTTTCCAGAATATAATGCTTTCAACAATGAAAACTTAAATCCGGAACGCCAAACCTGCTGAATTTTTTGCTACCGGAAACATAATTCCGGAACCTCCTATGTCTTATTCTGGAAACAAGTTTCCGGAACATGGTGCACCTAACTCCGGATATATGTTTCCGGAACTTAAGAAATGAAGTTCCGGAAAGATGTTTCCGGTGTATTAACTAAAAATAGTTTATATTCCGGAAATGGTATGCATTTTTTTTGTTCTGGATTTAAAATTGTATTCTATATCTGATAATTTTCACTTTGTTATGTGTATAATTTGATTTCTATTCAGTGAAAATTAATATATATTATTGATAGATTTAGTGAAAATTAATATTTAATGTATTTTAATTTTCTAAATAATGTAGGTATGGCACGTACAAGAGGGGGGCACCAACGCCCGACAACTTCAGTACGCGGGGAACCTCATGAGCAAGAAGATGTGCCTATACATGTAGAGGAGGTCCTTGTACATCACGTGGAGTCGTTTCCTGGAAGACCGGTGGATCTGTCCGTGTGGAGGTCATATCCGAACCACGTTGCTGCCCATTTATGGAGTGGAGAGGTAATAAAGCTTATAAAAAGTCTGAAATGAAGGCACAACTTCTAATTTTTGTCTTCATAGAAATTCGATTTCTCTCATTGGATACTATTGTGAAAGTGAAATTAAGGCAATAATATACTAATACATGGAAAATGGAAATGTTCAGTAACACTTATCAAATAATTTATGTTTGCATTAGAATAACTGAAAAAGGCCTGTTGTACGTTACACTCCATTAGTTTCCAACCCTTATTTCCTATGACGAATAAACATATGATTACAAAGTTCAAGTTCGAAATAGCCAAATATATTGAGCTAGACATTGAGTTTCCTTATTAGGCAATGAATTGATCTCTAATACCATTGAATACACTGATAAAACTAGCGCTTATTCTTACTTCTCTATCAGAAAATTTTCATGAAGTACTACTCTTCACAAATAACTCATCTTGCAACTCAGCAAAGAATTTGATCATTTTGTTTGAAAAGGATGTAATATTAACTTAAATTTCTTTGTTTCAAAATGAAGCATCCTATGTTTAGTATGAATTATTGCAGAGAGTTATTATGTTCTCCATTTTTTTTATAGGCAAATGTTAGTGTTAATGCTAGTATTTTGTTAGTGGATGGGGTTTGAACCCTCGACCTCCTTATCACTCCACTCCTTAACTCAAAAAGTCTAGGTGATTGGTTTTTGTTTTATACTACAAAAATTTATATAATTAACGTAGTGTTTGCTTCTACGATTGTAGGACCGTGGTGAGCTAAAGGTGGTTAATAACGGTCAGAAGACCAAGGAGTTGGTTATACATCATGACTATATACGGGAGTTGGTGGATAACTCTGGATTGGCTCCTTTGTTGGCATGCAGCTATGGCATGGTAGACAAGGGTTTATTGTCCGCTTTTGCTGAGCGATGGCATAGGGAAACTAGTACTTTCCACCTACCATTCGGGGAGATGACGATCACATTGGATGATGTGTCATGCTTATTGCATGTACCGGTCATTGGCACCTTCATCTCCTTTCCTGATATGTCTAGAGACCTTGCATGTGATACTTGGTTGATCTTTTAGGCGTGATGTGTACAGAGGCACTTATAGAGATGAATCAAAACAGAGGTTTACACGTCCGTTTCAGTTGGTTGTTGGATGTGTACAATGATCGGTCGCACTTCCCTGTAGGTACCACTCCTGGCTTGTCAACATACAAAGAATCTGTCAATTTACTCACTCGATCCTCCGTCCCAAAGAGTTTGACATAGTCAACATGCCATTGTTGAAGCTCCCTAATCAAATCAACACGGACCTGAGCCCAGGATTCCTCACCCTTACCAAGCAATGCCGATATTTAATGATAACCACAATTCCCATCTGCTTGTACATCAACAATGCGTTCAATATAGTGACGAATCTCAATAGGAAAAGCTACTAACAATGGGTCAACTCTTCTATGTTTAGTTTTATGGCATGATGGTTGAGATGACGGTCTGGAAGATGACGGTCTGGAAGACGTGCTATCATGGAATGAATGCATTGCATCAACGTGCTCAAAATATGAGGGATCACGCTTAGTTGATTTTTCCAACTTCAATGCACCCCGCTTTTTTGGTGCTCCCTTTGTTCTGACCTTTTCTTGTGGTGGACACATTGAAGTTGTATCCGGAAATGCTAGTTCATGCACTTTAGTCTTCAGAGTAATTTTGCATGCTACATCAAGATCTTGAAATCGGTTTAGCAATGCATCTACTTCATGTTGCAGAGATAAATGCGAGCATGGGTCTTTCATGGCTTGGTCAGCAAAGCTTAACTTCTTCCAATGAGCACGGACTGACTGCAACGGAACAAAGCTGCTCATTGTACTGTACCTAGCAAGTTCACATGCACAAGGTAGTCCATGTGTAGTTCTAAGTGTACAACCACAAATAGAACTGTCAACACCAACAATCTTAACTCGCTCATACTCATCAGCAATGTGACACAATGCAGTCCTTGATACAAATCCCCACAGTTTGAGGTAGAAAGAGTTATTGAACCTGTGTTCCACTACAATTATGCTTTTCTGGAATGACGCCTTTATTTGAGTGTGTAGCAATGTGATCAAGTTGTTCATGGCATCCCAACAAGTACACAAGTCCCCTCTGCTATCTTGAAGCAACTTCTTCAACCTTCCATGTGCAGACTCAACCCTATTAACAAATACAACAGGGATACGTAAATATAAAATAATGAATAACATATTTATAAATATAAATATTGATTTAAAGATGATGATACCTATTAGTTGTTGTATTCCCAAGGTGCATCACTCAATCTGTCCATGCAGAGATAAATTTCTCCTTGTATGGAATCAACACCTTATTTTTCACATATTCATCGAAAATAGGAAAACGTGAACAAACCTCTTCTAATTTTCTCAAACGCTCCCATACTCACCCTCGTTATGAGAATCCATAATACGACCCCAGGCATCCATCACTATGTCCCATTCCTCTTTCGGATGCACTATCAACTTGCATTTAGCTTTTACATTCATAGTGATATGAAATTGACATAATAAATGGGATGAACTCGGAAAAATAGTTTCAACTGCATTCATCAATGCAATGTCTCTGTCAGTCACAATGACTTTAGGTATCACATCATCCTTTAGAACTAAACCTCTTAACTTCTGTAATGCCCAGTTGAAGTTATCTGCTCACTCGGACTCCAAATAAGCAAATGCCACAGAGAATGTCAAGTTTATTAAAGTTGCACCAACAATCTCAAATAATGGGAATCGATATTTGTTGGTTTTATATGTACTGTCAATGAGCAATACAATAGAGAGTGCATTCAAAAGTTTAATGGAATCTGGATGTGTCCAGAATATATCTCTCACAACATCAGACGTGTCGACCCTTCTGTGCCAATAGACATAGTGATCTCGTTTCATTAGTTTCATTAGATGTTGCATTTCCGTTCTGGGACCTCTCAGAGATTTCCGATATGCATGGCGTGCATTATATATTTGCTTGATAGTAGTGACGTTATCCCCATCACGATCTTTCAATGTCAATAATATACTTCTGGGCTTTACCATGTTTTTTGTCATATCACTAACCAAAGACTTCTATTCGCCACTAAGTCGACCAGCATATGGATGGCCCACCAATGTTTCGTAAGCCTCATGGTTGTGAAATCCACATATAACTTTGACCTTCCATCCATCGCCATATTTTGCAGGACTTCCTCTTAGCCTAAAGGGGCACTCACATTTTTTAGTTCCAGTCACCTTGCGAGCTAACGCATGCATGTATTGTCTATATTTTTCACTCCTTTCACAACCCAAGATCACGAATGCTTTCCTTCCTATACCACCTGTCTCTGATCTCGCAATAACAATAACAAATCCATTCTCTCTCCCGACGGCTCGTGCCCAATTCAAAAGATCATCTCGAGTAGGAAAGACCTGAAAATAAAAATACAATATCAAGTTATAATGTTCACGTTGGTGTAACTTATGAAGAACAATTTTTTATTCATTAACCTCTTCAGTGGTGAATGCATCACAATAATCCACAATCTTAGTTGGCATGTCCACTTCTTCGGATACCTTGGATACATACTCTTTCGTGTCAATTTCTACATGTGACAAACACAAACACATAAAGTTAGTTGCATGCATATGTACTTAATTGTATTTTTTATAAGTTGCAGGATTGTGATGTGGCTGAAAGCATTTTACCACCAGAATATTAATTCCAGAATGTATTTTTCATTAGTTTCGAAAACATGTTTCCGGAAGGTATTTATAATTATGTATGGAAACATGTTTCCGGTAGTAAATTACATTTGCATTCCGGATATATATTTCCGGTGGCCAAAAATATATATATTCCGGAAATAAGCTTCCGGAATTAATACAGTTTGGTTCCGGTTTCTTATTTCCGGTATTGTCTACATAAAATTCCGGTAACTTATTTCCGGTATTGTGAAACCATTGTGTTCCGGAGGCTTATTTCCGGAACAAAAAATAGTTACGCAACTGTAGTGTTCGTACCTGATCAACGACGGGAAAAATCTGGAGAATTGTGGGAAATAATGTATTCTGAAGATGTTCCCAATGAATTGAATGAAATGAATGAATATAAATCAATTGAATTTAATGAGTGAATGAAGGGGAAGAGAGAAATAATAAAATGGAGGGAGAAGAAAAGGGTTTCTTGAGATGTACTATGGTGGTATGGAATTATGAATAGGTTTTAGGAAAAAAAATATTAAAAACGAAAAGGGCATTCAGGGTATAAAAAATTTACAAAAATAATATGTGGTGTATTAAAAGGATTTTGTGGTGCTTAAAGTAACAACCAAAAGATAATGGTGTTTTTTACATCACATATCTTTCTAATACATCATAAATTTTTTAAAAAACTTCTAATATTTCTGAAATACCCTAGTTGTCTGTGCCTCTTCCTCTAACTATTTTGTCTCTCTCTCTCTCTCATAAACTCCTACAAGTTTCTCTCCTTCACACTTTTTCTGTTGCATGCTCCTAGTGACGTCACAATGTTGATTGATTGCTGGATGAAGGCGGTAGGGTGCAATGACTTGCATTTTAGAATTGTCAGTTAATTCACAAGGGGGTTCCAAAAGAAAGGTGGATCAAGCTCTAGGGTTTGAGTTAACTGGAGCTGCAGTTGCATTCTTTGTAATCACTATCACTTTGTTAGGATTTTATTTTTGGTACACCAGGTGGGTGAGGAGAAAAGATAATGAAAATTTTGAAGTCTATGCCAATTTAGTGGAATAAAGGTTTAGGCTGCGATTGAGACCAAAACCATATTGAGGGTCAATTTGGTTCAAGTTTAAGGATCTTGAGAAGGCGACCAACAATTTTTCACCCCAAAACTTCATTGGTAGAGGTGGGTTTTGGGTAGTTTTACAAGGGCATTATACCTGATGGCACAATTGTTGCAGTTAAAAGTATTGAAGAATCTGATTCTCAAGGAGATGCTGAGTTCTATTGTGAGGTGGCGATTATTAGCAAAAAGTGGGGGTGAGGAGGGAGAAGAGGGAAAGAGGAAAAAGAGGGGGGAGTGATGTATTTCTGAATATAGGTTATGAGGTGATGAGGGAGAGTTGGGGGTATTTTAGGAATATTAAAATGTTTTTAAAAAATTTGCGGTGTATAAAAAAAAAAATGTACTGTCAAAAGCAACACCCCAAAAAAGAAGTGCTTCTGAAAAATGTAAGGTTGGCTTTGCTGTGAGTTTTAGATCTGAGTCCAATCTGTTTTTTGTGTGAACATGTATTAGTTTGATTTTTCCTTTTTTTTGTTATGAAAAAAAAACCATTTCCAAAGTTGAAAAAATGAAAAGAATAGAAAAAAAAAAATTGAACTTGGACTTTGGAGTGATTTCGCTTTAAAAATAAAAATGTTTTTTATTTTTTCTTTCAATAAAGTTTTATAAAGAATGTTTTTTTCTTCAAATTCATGTAACAATCTATGACGTTGATGTATGGATTTCCCATTCTCAAGTGTTGTATGAATTGTAAGAGTTCATCGTATAGCTTTGCTGTCTTTAACCCTGAGCAAGAGTGAATTCTTTTGTAAAAATACAATGTTTTTAAATTTACTTTTTTAATAAAAAAATTATAAAAATAAAAAATCTTTTTGAGTTCATGCGACAATCGACGACATTGATGTATGAATTTTCATTCTCAAGTGTCGTTTGAATTGTAAGGGTTTATCATATAGCACTGCTAGCTTGGACCATGTGCAAAAGTGAATTAGTTTTAAAATAAAATTTCCTTTCAAAATTATTTTCAAAATCACATCTTTCCCCGCCAAAAAAATCAACCAACCAATCAAGACCTTTTTAAGAATTACATGGCTTTGAATTTTTCATCGCACCGGAAAATATGTAGGAGCAGAAACGATCGTTCTGTCAAGCCAAAAGTCTATTTTTTTTTTGTGTTTATTTTCTATTTTTAGTTTTAAAAATGGGGTAAAAATATATTTTCAAAGGTTACTAAAATTCTTTTTGCACAATTAACTAGGGATTTTGTTCTTAGAACGAGTGATGTAAGGTGCTAACACCTTTCATACTCGTAACAGACTCCCGAACTCAAATCTCTTTTTAAAAGACTAGTTTTCCTTCAATAAATGAGTTTTCCAAGATCTTCCCAAATTAAAAATTTTGGTGGTGACTTCTCTGCTTTTTTTATCCTTTTATCCATGACACTCTTTAGGACAGTCGCGACTCCACAGGGGATTTCAAGAGAGTCAGGCCCGTCAGAGTTGGTTGTGTGTGTTTTTTTTAACCTTTGCGATGCTTGTTGTTTTTGTATAATTTGTACTATTGCTGATTTTATCTGTTATTTTTGTGCAACACTAGGCTAAATGATATCTGCTCTTGTTCGGATGTTATCTTTGTAGGATCATATAGTTTTGTTTTTTAGGTTTCTTGTACATGTTTGTATGCTCCCAGCACAAATTGTACTATGACTTACTTCACACATTGTTGGGCTCTATACCCGAGTCTTGGAATGCCATAGGATTAACAAGGGGTTTCGGTGGTGTTATTGTGATGCTTTTGCGTCCGGAGTATCATTGATTTTTCCGCTCAGATTGCTACCGATATATGGATTGCCATATTATGGCATATTTGTCTATGTGGCTAGGTTCATGGATTCAGGTCCTTATTTTTTTAGATGAGGGTAATCTGGGGGCCATATTTATTAGGGACAGAGATCCGCCCTGAAAGTCATGCATATAAAATGCCAATAGAAGTCGTCCGAATTAGGGTTTTGACCTCAGAAATCCCTACATTAGGTAGTAACATGTGGAAGACAAAAGGGAGCACATTCCACTTTGCTTTCTGTCGCATGCATATTTGCATTAATCACGACTCCATGCATCCTAACATATTGCTCATTTTGCATCTCGTATAATGTTTTTTTCTTCTTATATCATCCATCGTCACATGTTTCTACATACATTTTGCATGCATGTCCTGTTACACTCATTATCACTCGTGTACTCTCATGCATACAATATTTTCGGTCATGCATTGTTGCACCTAGATTTAGGTTACGGATGACCAATGTCATCCTTGACTTGAACATTCTGCTACGATTCCGTTGCACTTCGGTAGTAGTTAATTGCAAGGACGATCATGCACTAGTGATACATGACGCACCTCGAGGGTTCACAACCCTTCATGGGTTCTAGCACCCTCATGCATTTAAGTTAAAATAAGTACATTCACTTTCTAGTTTTGCTAACAAAATTTCCCTTTCACAAATAATTTGGTGAGAGTTAACACTTTTTTTTGATAGCACGAGGTGGAAAACGTCAGACAGACTAACAGTGCTACCATTACTAAGAGCTCCAAGGTGATAATGAACTCGCTATAGAACTTGAGAGAGTTAAATTGGTTATTGCATGCCTCAAGAACATGGAAGAAACTTTGTCAAGCAGTATGGAGGGATCCTGGACCTTATCTTCGTATCAGTTGAAATCGCCGCTTTGAGCGCTCTGAGTTAGTATTGGAACCTGCATCTCAAATGTTTTGAGCTGCCTAACATGGACACCACACCTACCATTGAAGAATATGCATGTTTGTTAGGGTTACCGATGCAAATAAGTCCTGTCATTTAATTCCATATGGGGCAATACCTGACCATCACAAACATAGCAGGGTTATTGGGGCTTTCTGAAAAAGATGTTCACTTGACCGAACATTCAAACTCGCGGGGACTAACTCAATATTGAGGGACTTTTGAGAGTGCATTGGTGCTCACCATCTATGGGTTAATTTTGTTTCCATCAATATTGGATATAATAGATCAGGCTGGGCTAGACGTCTTCTTTACATTAGAAAAGAAGAAGAACACGGAACCTGCGGTATTAGCCGAGACATTTCTAACTTTAGATTTTTGCCAGCGAAATAAAAAGGGAAACTTCGATTTTGTACACAATTGCTTTATGTGTGAGTGATCACTCACATGGTTGCGAAAGGTCATATCAACCGACATTCAGATCCACTAAGAGGCTTCCATCACATCCCTATAAGACAGCAAAATGAACAACACTGGAAATGTGAGTTTGTCAAAGTAGAAGGAAACTCTTTCAAATTGGCATGTCCATGATACGACGGTCAATAGGGGCAGGATATCAGTTACAGTTGTGGTGACTTCCCTAATGTGTCTTTGATGGGACCGAGAGGGTGCGTGTCCTACATCCATAGCCCTGTTGCAGATTTGCTGACACAAACATACCACGAGAAGAACAACTTGGCGGATGCCGTTTCCGATACGAGGAGGGTGAAAATACGAAGTTATTGGCAAAAAGGTTAGAAATGCATGGAAGAATGTGAGAATGGAGAGGAGTGCAGAAATAGGTAGGACAATCCTAATCATTGTCTCAAAATATGAAGCATAGAGAAGAGCAAGGAGGGTTCCGGTCATCGTTCCAAAAGAGGATCCAAAAGGTGAAGATTATTCCCTCTTGGTGACCCAAACGACAGAACAATTAAAGGTCATGGAGGCACAGATGAAAGTAGTGGAACAACAAAAGCAAGATGCTGAGTTGAAAGTAGTCACCACTCAGAGGCAGTATGAGAAGCTGGTAAGAGAAAATGAACACCTAAAAGACATGTGTGCTGATATCACCGCAACCTCGGGAGTCAAAAGAAATACAGATATAGGGTTTCAATGCGCCTCATGTCCAAAATTCAGAAGCTTGAGAGGAAGGTGCTGAGTTTGACAAAGGAGAAACATCAACTAAAGGAGGAGAAACATCAACTAAAAGAGAAAGTTAATTAGCAAGATGAGATGAGAAAGGCATTAGAGGCATAATTTAACAGGCAAAAGGAGGCCAATGGCAGTAGTAAAAAGCAAATCTATGCACACAACAAGGTGAAGGATGAACTGGTGCAAAAGATCAAGGAGCTGATGAGCCTCTTGGAGGAAGAAGTACATAAGTATGACCAATGAGTTAAGTCACTGCGTCTCGACCTTTGTTCAGAGCTTCGAGAAACCAGACGAACGGATTCGCGTGAACCCTATGCTACATCTCCCTCCCGAGTTAGATAATTTCATGCTAATGTGTGAAGGGTTCGCCAAAGGCCTAAAAAGGAAAAGGTCAAAATTGTTGGCTTTAGGATAAAACTTTGTAAGAATGTTGGAAATTTCATTTGACAATGATGTTATCCTAATCTATGTACTACCTTTGAGAAGTTTATAATGAAATGTGATGCATTTTCTTGCCCTTATGATTCCTCGCACTCTGACTCTTATACTCGACTTGTGACAACGCTTATTATGGAGGATAATCTCCCTTTAATACGTTGTTAATTACATCTTTACCTAATAGCAGTTTATCTTCTGTGCAAAGTGTAGGCAGTATTGGCTCAACTCAGAATCAACGATGGTAGTGTGTTTGACCATATCTATTGTGGAGATGAATGTTTCCCCTAGATTTGCTGTCAACTCCACCTCATCTTATGAACAATGTGCTCTTTGAATGGAGTGGAGGCACCATCTTTTGTCAATCACAAGGGTGTTAACTCTTGGGAAAAGAAAATTAATAATTTCAAGCATCTCAAAAACGTTAATTTCAGTGAGCTTTCTGCGTTTCTTTCACTTTGTTTTTATTCATTTACTATTTTGTTATTGTAATAAAACAACAACTTTTTGAACCATTACTCTACGACACCTTTATCGCAGTCGATCATAGGCTGGAGTTATGGATGAGCTGGAGCAAGCCCAGGAGATGAGAGAAGTAGTTCAACTCAAAGAACAAATGGCTAAGATGCTGCAGATGCTGCAAGTGATGCAGAAAGAGAAAAACACAGATGAGAACCCTTCAGCCTTAAACGAAGAACATCCGCCCATGGCTCTTTTTCCAGCTGGTTTCGCTCAGATTCCTATGTAGATCCAAAGAGATTTAATCATCAAGGATTCATGGTGCCCTTCGCCGTTTATTCTAATTAACCAGACTCATTCCTCAGTTGCCAATCCTTGTGAGTCTCTTGTGATGAACAATCCTCCGTATGGTCTTTATCGAGGTTATGTGACGCCAACTGCCACTAGTCCACAAGACAGTAACCCTAATCACCAAGGCACTACCCAAACCCCTCTTACCAATGTTTTGAAAGTCCCCCATACACAAAAACTATCCTCACCGTCCCAACACATAGACTCCTTCCACCACAAACTATTATCCTTATAGAAGGTAACACCCTGGTAGTGATAGCTTTTGCCAGTCCAAAAGCCCCATCATACACCCTGCACTTTGGACCCATTGGGACGCAAACTGTACCAAACTTCGCCTCCGCCTACATGTCACAATTCTTTTCCCATAATATGTACGGTGAAACTCCTGTGAATCAGTCGGGCGAGAATCCCTAGGCTAAGGTAAAGTTGGAAATATTGTACGAAAGGTTGCGGGTTATAGAAGGGGCGAACCACTATGGTCTCAGAGATGCCTCAGAGCTTTGTCTTGTGCCAAATGTCGTGATCCCATCGAAGTTCAAGATGTCGGATTTCGACAAATACAGAGGAACCACTTGTCCTAAGAACCACTTAACTATGTATGTCCGGAAGATGGCATCGCATGCTCACGACGGTAAATTTATAATTCGCTATTTTCAAGATAGTTTGACTGGGGCAGCTTCGAGTTGGTACACACACCTGGCCATTCCTCATTCCGCCTTCAATCCTCTCGTCGATAATGACCATGTCTGAGAAATTTGACGATACATTTCCTATCATCCTATCATAAAAGAGTGTCTGGAGTGTGTCAATAAACATCGCACCAATCTCCTTTTCACCTAACAGAGGTTCTACCTAGGCGGCCACTTCCTTTCAATGCTATGCATATTTCTTGAAAGTTTCTATATCTCTTTTAGACATATATTGTAGCTGCATCTGTTCAGGCGCCATGTCAATATTGTACTTGTGTTGCTTTAAGAAGGCATCAGCCAGATCTCGTAAAGATCGGAAATGTGCCCTTTCCAGGTGTGTACCAACTCTAAGCTGTCCCTGTCAAAACATCTTGGAAGAAGTGAATTAGTAACTTATCGTGGTGAGCATGCGTTGCCATCTTCCGGACATATAGTCAAGTGGTTCCTTTGTATATGTCGAAATCTGGACCTTGAACTTCAGTGGGATCACGATGTTAGGCACAAGACAAAGCTCTGAGGCATCTCTGAGACCATAGTTGCTCGCCCTTCAATAACCCGCAACCTTTCTTACAGTATTTCCATCTTTTCCTTAGACAGGGGGTTCTCGCCTGACTGATTCACAAAGGTTTCACCGAACATATTTTGGGAAAAGAATTGTGGCATGTAGATGGAGGCGAAGTTTGGTACCACTTGAGTCCCACTCGGTCCAAAGTGCAGGGTGTATGGTGAGGGTTTTGGATTGGCAGAAGGTATCACTACCAGGGTGTTACCTTTTATAGGTATAACAGTTTGTGGCGGATGAAGTCCCTATGTTGGGAAAATGGGAATAGTTTTTTTTGTGTATGGGTGACTTCAAAGACATTGGTAAGAGGGATCTGGGTAGTGCCTTGGTGATTAGGGTTACTGTCTTGTGGACTAGTGGCAGTTGGCATCACATAACCTCGATGAAGACCATACAGAAGATTGTTACAGAAGACTCGCAAGGATTGGTAACTGAGGAATGAGTCTGGTTACTAGGATAAACGGCGAAGGGCACCATGGCTTCTTGATGGTTAAATCCTTGGATTTGCGCAGGAACCTGAGCAAAACTAGGTGGGAGAAGAGACGTGGCCGAATGTTCTTCGTTTAAGGCTGAAGAGTTCTCATATGTGCATTTCTCTTTCTGCATTACTTGTAGCATCTTAGCCATTTGTTGTTTGAGTTGGACTACTTCTCGAATCTCCCGGGCTTCCTCCAGCTCATCCATAAATCTAGCATGTGATCGACTATGGTAAAGGTGTCGTAGAGCAATGGTTTCCAAAGGTTATTGTTTTATTACAATAAAAAAAGAAACAAATGAATAAAAACAAACGTTAAAGAAATGTAGAAAGCTCATTGAAATTAACGCTTTTGAGACGCTTGAAATTATTAATTTTCTTTTTCCGGGAGTTAACGCCCTTGTGATTGACGAGAGATGGTTCCTCCTGATGGAGGCAAAGGAGGGGCAAGTGAACTTTGCAACAAGAGGAGGTCAATCCATTCAATTCCAATTCAAACTCTTTAAGTCCAAGTGATCCTCTTTAATGTTTTGGGTATATCTTGAGTTATGGATATCTGAATGCAGTGATATTTAATGCGTTGGAAATATCATTGAATTATCTATAAATGTTATCTCAAGCATAAAGACTTCATTCGGCCTCTATCATGATGAAAACCGGACTAGAAGTTGGGAACGCTGTTCTGGACGAGTTTGACTTAATCCATTCAAATCCAAAGAAAACCTTCTTCACAGTTTTTGTTATATCTTGCGTTCTAGATATCCGATTGATGTGATTCTTGATGCGTTGAAAAGATAAGAAAACTAGCTACAAGTTTCGTTTAAAGTTCAAAACCTGATTAGGATTCTATCATGATGAAAACCGGACTAGAAGTTGGGAACGCTGTTCTGGACGGATTTGACTTAATTAGGCATTTTTAGGCTTGTAATTGGTTTTGGTCTTAAATTATATTTTGGGCTATATGGGCCACGAAATTACTCAGCCACCTTAACCTAGAATGTTCCTTAGCTTCTGTAAATAGGACTTGTATGACCTCATTTACATAACTTTGAATGAAAATAAAATTTATCCTATTTGGGTATTTTTGTGAGTTGAGCATTGGCTCTTCCTCTTCAAGTTCTTGGATTAGAACTTGCTTGATTCTTATCAAAGAGTTCTATCTCTTTGTGGCGAATCCTCCTTGGCTTATCAATCTTCCAATTCTATGGATGATTGTGGCGCCTTCCGCTTCATCTTCTACCTCTTCCATTTTCTATTTTGCTTATGTTCTTCTTAATTTATATTTATGTCATTTAATTTCTACACTTTTCTTTTCAATTCTTCCCTCTTTTATTTAATTAGTGTTCTTTACTTATTTTGTTCATTGTTTAGTTATTTATTTTCAATTCCTAGCCTATATCCTTCATATGCATTCGGGTGTCCAAGAACGTCTTCTTTTTCCCCCAATTTTTCTCATCATTTTGCGTAATTTCTAAGATCAAGCTCTTGGATAGATCCTTCAATTAGAAATTATGTAAAATGATGAGAAGAATTGGGGGAAGAAGAAGATGTTCTTGGACACCCGAATACATATGAAGGATATAGACTAGGAATTGAAAATAAACAACTAAACGATGAACAAAATAAGTAAAGAACACTAATTAAATAAAAGAGGGAAGAATTGAAACGAAAGGTGCAGAAATTAAATGACATAAATATAAATTAAGAAGAACGTAAGCAAAATAGAAAATGGAAGAGGAAGAAGATGAAGGGGAAGACGCCACAATCATCCATAGAATTGGAAGATTGACAAGCCAAGGAGGATTCGCCACAAAGAGATAGAACTCTTTGATAAGAATCAAGCAAGTTCTAATCCAAGAACTTGAAGAGGAGGAGCTAATGCTCAACTCACAAAAATACCAAATAGGATAAATTCTAATTTCATTCAAAGTTATGTAAATGAGGTCATACAAGTCCTATTTACAGAAGCTAAGGAACATTTTAGGTTAAGGTGGCTGAGTAATTTCGTGGCCCATATAGGCCAAAATATAATTTAAGACCAAAACCAATTACAAGCCTAAAAATGCCTAATTAAGTCAAATCCGTCCAAAACAGCGTTACCAACTTCTAGTCCGGTTTTCATCATGATAGAATCCTAATCAGGTTTTGAACTTACAATGAAGCTTGTAGCTAGTTTTCTTATCTTTCCAACGCATCAAGAATCACATCAATCGGATATCTAGAACGCAAGATATAACCAAAACCGTGAAGAAGGTTTTCTTTGGACTTAAATAGATTAAGTCAAACTCGTCCAGAACAGCGTTCCCAACTTCTAGTCCAGTTTTCATCATGATAGAGGCCGAATGAGGTCTTTATGCTTGAGATAACATTTATAGATAATTCAGTGATATTTTCAACGCATTAAATATCACTGCATTCAGATATCCATAACTCAAGATATACCCAAAACATTAAAGAGGATCACTTGGACTTAAAGAGTTTGGATTGGACTTGAATGGATTGACCTCCTCTTGTTGCAAAGTTCACTTGCCCCTCCTTTGTCTCCATCATTCCCCCCTTCTTAGAGGAAATTCGACCTCGAATTTATTATCTCCATTCCTACATCAAGAGAAAGAACTAAGTTTAGGGAAACTGAAAGTAAATCAAACATTGGATTTCCTTGAGTAGGAATCCTTTTATTTTTCTAATGTGCACACTCCCAATCCTCCGGGGTCAAACACCAATTTAAAGAACTCATCACATGTGGCAAGTATGTTAGGAAATTTTTCATTATGCTCATACAACACCTTAAGATTGGTGAGGTCTAGAAATTGAAGTTCAAGGCGAGTAGGAAAGTTATACCTTTGAGAATTTTTCATTGACCACCATATTTACCTCTCTATGCTTAGGCATGATGACATTTGAGAGTATTGCATCCTTTTTGGAATGCTTCAAATTATTCTCATAGGTGGAATATTCAAGTTTGGACCCATTGTACTTTTTACCCAAATAAACAATTGGTGGTGCTTTTTGAAGTAAAACAGCCCCCATGATCACATTAGATGCATCACATTCAATTCGAAAGGACTTTGCAAGAATAGGTAAAGCAAGAATGAATGCACTAGTGAGCTTATCAAACAAGTCCACATGCAATTCTTGAGAACTTACATTAAACCCAAGAAGGCTAACATGATTTGTGCAAGATGAATTTTTTATCAAAATGAGCATAAAAATTCCGTACTCTCATATCATGATACCCACTTT
Organism: Ammopiptanthus mongolicus; assembly: GCA_039655645.1. NCBI lineage: Eukaryota > Viridiplantae > Streptophyta > Magnoliopsida > Fabales > Fabaceae > Ammopiptanthus > Ammopiptanthus mongolicus. The sequence goes on from CM077347.1 coordinate 80,311,079, forward strand.
TCAAATCAAACTTAGAAAGATGGCAATAGTAATGCAATTCATTAAGCAAGTAATCAAACCTATTTAATGTAGGAAAGTAGCAAGACCCATGCAATTTACCAAGCATGTTATCAAATATAGGGGTAGAATGTTCATGATTTTGGGGAGCCATGCAAGTAAGCAAGCCGTGGGGTGTTTCCTTTGGACACACTTCTTCAAGTGCATTGCTTGTCTTGTAAGCTTCCTTTGACGGCACATACTCAATTCTCTCATTTTCTTTTGCCTCTTTTTCTTTAGCATCACTCTCTTTTGCTTTCAACTCCCTCTCAACTTTTCTCTTAACATGGACATCACTCTCTTGTTCTAATTTCTCTCCCTCTTTCTTTTCTTCATCTCTTTTCAATTTCAAATTTGTCTCTTGAATTTTGGCTTGAGATATTTTCTTCCAATATGCTTCAAAATTATCAATCTTTCTTTTCAATCTCTCCTCTTTTCTCTCAATATTTTTTTTCACTCTTTTCCTTCCCATTTGAGCATTGATAATCCAAATGCCCCCATCCAAAACACACTAGGCACCTCATATCTCTACTTCTAAGTTTAAGAGTTGGAGTAGAAGGAACATTGCAATATCTTTTGTGCCTCTTTCTTTTGAGTTGTTCCTCGCAAGGTTGTCAGACTCGCGAGTCTAGGTAGACTCGTGAAGCATACGTAAACTCGACACGTAGACTCGACTCGTAAGAGTCTACCTATATAAAAAAAAAACTATAAATGACATATATAAATAACATAAAAGCAACAAAACAGCAACATCATAATCCAATAACATCTACCATCACCATAATCATTAAAAAGTACCATAATCCAAATACAAAACATTACCATCACATAAAAGTATATAACATGAGCATCAAAAAACAACTCCTAAATGTCTAAAGTCAAATCTCTAACAACATCATCTCCATTATCATTATCACCATCTCCATCATCATCATCAGAATTATCATAATCAAGTTCTTCCCCGAATGAAACAACTTCTTCAATATTTTCATCAAAGCACAAATCAATTGGATCATTGATAGGTTGCTCAAGCTCAACATTCTCTTCATCAATATTGATAGGTTGCTCAACATTGTCCTCATCAACATTTGGATCATCCCCCTCTTCAGTTATCCATTCATCATCAGAATGAATGTCTTCAAATGGAAAGATAACACTTTTCCTATTTTCTCTACTCTTTAGCTTCAAGTTATACATCACATATACCAAGTCGTTCATCTTTTTTTGATGCAATCTATTTCTTCTCTTTGTATGAACCTAGAAAATAAAACATAAAAATTAAAACTTAATATTTCTAAACAAAGTAAATTAATAACGAGAAACAAAATCATAACTACAATACCATTTAGAATGAACTCCAATTACATTCACACCCAGAAGAGCTACAAGTCAAGCTAAGCACACGAATAGCAAACCTCTTTAGTTCTACTACTCCATCCCCATAGAAGTCCCACCATTTTGCAGGAAGCATACTCTTCCTGCTAGCCTTTGCAACATCAAGACCAAAGAGCCCTCTAGCATAATGAAAGTCAGCAAGCTGTACACCAATCTTCTTCCTCTCCTCGGGATCCTTTACCAACCTTGCCATACAGCCGTACAACTCAATTTTTACCTCAACATCATCATGATCAAAATCATAGTGTAATGAGGGATTAAGATAATAAGCAGCTGCGTGTAAGGGCCTATGAAGCTGGTTATCCCATCGCTCATCAATGATTTTCCAGATGGCTTCATAGCTACAAATTACAAAGATCCTATATTAATAACACAACACAAATAAGGTAATTAAATTTCAAATTTGATAAAGTTAGGAAAGTTTACCATTTCTTAACATCATTGAAGTTGCTTTTAATCTTCTCTTTGGCACAATCCATCCCTTCATATGTAAAAACCATGGCGGGTTTTTCATCAGAATCCACCAAACGAAGGACAACAATAAGGGGAGCAGCTGCCTTGAGGCATACAATTATGTTTTTCCAAAACCGAGTATCACAAATAATATCTTCCACTTTTCTTCCCTCTTTGGTTTTGGCAAACTTACTTGAATTCCAATCTTCAGAGCTAAACATACTCAACAATGATGCCTTATGCTCATTAAGACAAGCTAAGGTCAAGTAAGCAGTGGCAAATCTAGTCTTACCGGGCCTAATCAAGTCCCTCCCTTTAGTAAACTTTTTCACCATGCTAATGAGCATGGTTCTACAATAAATGTATGTGCAGATCTTTCTCCCCTTCTGTATAGTAACTTGATGCACCTTCAGATGTTTCTCAAAATCCTCCAACATCAAGTCAATACAATGAGCAGCACATGGAGTCCAATACAAGTTGGGTCGCTTCAGCATCAGCATTTCACTTGCTGCCTTGAAGTTTGCAGCATTATCAGTAACAACTTGGACCACATGCTCCTCTCCAACTTCATTAACAGCATCATCCAACATCTTAAAAACTTTTTCAGTTGTTTTTGAGATGTCAGAAGTGTCCAATGAATAAAGAAACATTGTTCCCTTAGGACTGTTCACCAAGAAGTTACATATGGAACGCCTCTTCTTGTTTGTCCAACCATCAGACATGATTGTGCAACCGGTTCTTTTCCATTCCTCCTTAAACTCATCAAGCATATTGTCGGTTTCAATGATTTGCTTAGATGATCTCCCCATCATTCATTATCGGAGTGGCTCAAAGCTCAAACTTTCTATAATGGCCTAGTTCCTAACACTAAGGTGATGATAGATGCCGCTTTTGGGGGTTCGTTTAATTTGAAGACACCTGAAGAAAGGTTTGAGATAATGGAGGCAATGGCTAAAAATAGTATCAACACACATTTTGATAGACAACCCAGAAAAGGAGTGCTAGAAGTGGGAATCTTAGATGCTATTTTAGCACAAAACAAGATTATGGCTCAACAGTTAACATCTTCGACTCAACAAATTGGGAATATGAAGGTTAATATAGATGATTCCATTCCTCCAACATGTGATTTTTGTGGAGGGTGGCATGCTAATATTGATTGTGAAGCCTCTTTGAACGCTCAAGACAACCATGAGCAAGTGAATTATGTAAACAATGCTCAGAGGCAACAATATAATCCGTATTCTAACACATATAACCAGGGGCCGAGGAATCATCAGAACTTCTCATGGAAAAATCAAGGTAATCAAGAACCTCAAAGACAACAAGGGGGATATCAAGGTAGATCTTCATCACAACCACCACTCAATGAGAAGAAGTCCGATTTGGAGATAGCAATAGGGAAATTAACTATGCAGATTTCCTCTTTTGTTCAGAAGACTACCGATTTCATGGATGAGACCAGAGGTGGGTTTAGAAATCAAGAAGCGTCAATCCGGAATTTGGAATCTCAAGTTGGTCAGTTAGCAAGGCAACTTTCGGAAAGACCTCCTGGATCTTTACCACGTGACACCGTCCCAAATCCTAGAGGTAATGAGCATGTTAAAGCTATAACAACTAGGAGTGGGAAAATGGTTGAGACTCTACCAAGGAATGAGAAAAAGAGTGAAGAAAAAGGAGAGAAGCCTAGTAAAGAAGTGCCTCATGAAGAAGTTGAAAAATCTGAATCTACCCAATGACTCTAGTGAAAAAGAGGCACCAACGGAACAAAAAGTGAAAATACCACTGCCAACTATCAAGTTACCATTCCCTCAATGACTCAAAAAGAAACCAAAGAAAAAGCAAGTAAAAAGTGAAACGGGAGAAAAGGAAATATATCTGGTGGGTCCTAAGCAAAACCCATATCAAAGCTCCTCAAAGTCCTTTCTCCCACGAGGCTGGACTCAACTACTCCTCGTCTGACTCTTCTTCCTCCGAGTCAGCCTCCACAAATCCTTCCTCTTCTTCTGCTTCAGTCTCTTCATCTTCTTGTTCTTTTGCCTCTTCATCGTCCATGGGTGTTGCCGAATTAGAAGCTTCAAAAGGTCTCCAATCCACAAACTGATCCACTTCCTCAGCTGTTCGGCTACTCATGGGAGTGACAATGAGTTTAAGTCCTTCCCACATTTGTCTCATGGTGTCCTCTATCCTCCGGTTGTCCTCTATTGTGACTTGCCACATTCTATACATAGCCCTTATATTATGACGGAGTTCAGCTCTTTCTTGTTCAACTGAATATAGAGCCACTGAAGATGAGGTCTGGTTTTGAGCTATCCGCTCCCGCCTAGTTGATGTGACTCTTGGGATTTTTCCTCTGCCTTTTGCAGGCTGTGAGTCTTCTACCAAACAATATTTGGTGACAAAAATCAAGTCAATCTTAGGGGCGTCCTGTACTGGTGTCAAACCAGTCTTAGACACCCTAGCCTTCTTAGAAAGTATGGTGATCAAATAAGGGAAGGCTGGGGTTGTTGACCCTGAGTTAGCAATCTTCTGGATGCTGTCAACGACGATCTTTCCAATATTTAGAGTCTTTCCACTCATAATCATATGAACCATCTTTGCCTTTTCAAATTTGACATCTAACTTGTTTGTGTGGGGAAGGAGATTTGATGCAATATATGCTGCCCAAAATCTGGGGTTTCTCTTTCGATCAACTGATTCCAACTTTCTTGGAAGTGGAGGATTTCCTTTGGTGAATACCCATGCAGCTCTTGGCCAGCCCAATAGTTTCAACATCTCCTCGCGCTTTCTCACTCTCTATGCTCTCACTCTCACTCTCTCTCTCTCTCTGTCACGCATTTTCTTTCTCTTCGCACGTTCTCTGTCTATTCTCTGTTCTCCCTTTCTTTTACAGTAAGTACTTTGTTCAAGTTTAATTATTCATGTTTATTTGCTGCTTATTGTGAAATTAATGGTGAGTTCCTTGCTACTATGGATGATGAGAATGTTCTTCAGTTTTGAACAATTTGGGGTTTAGGGTTCGAAAATCTCAATTCGGGGGATTTGTGTGGAATGAAACTTGTGTCTAATTAATTGTTTAATCTTGCAATTGAATGCATTGTTAATGTGATTCCACTGTTGGATTATGGAAATTGGGTGAGAATGATGTGGAATTGAGAAAATGGCATGTCTAGGGTTTACACTATGACAGATTTGGGGATTTTCTTGTGGTACAAATTTGTATTCTAATTGATTGTTGGAATGTGTAATCAGTTTCATAACTAATATGTTTCCACTTTCAAGTTGTTGGAATCAACCCTTGAAAAGGATTAATTGAGTTAATTGTTTGATTAGGGTTTGGATTAGACCAAATTTGGGGGTTTCTGTTATGAAGTACTAAATTCTCTAAATTTAAGCTTTGGACCTGCAATTAGCTTGATAAGTGATATGTTTTAAGTTTTAATGTGTGAGAATTCCATGTGGATTGGATAGAATTGATTTTTTTGGGCACAAACCTCTATATTACTCTTCTTGGTTGGTAGCTGTTGGCCTGTGACTGAGTTCTACATTGTGGAATTAAATGTGAATGTTATGCATATGTATATGTATACTCTTAAAAATGATATGTTTCATTCCTATAGATGTTCCCATATATGTTCCATGACTGCGCTAGGCTTTTAGTTTATGCACTTCACATATGCCGGTTAGCGTATTGAATTGTATTAACCCTATTGGCATTTTGAAGGTGTCCACTATGCCTCTGAAGCTGCTCATTCAAAGAGGTCCTAAGAAGAGAAAAGTTGAAGCATCATTCTCTAGCCGGCCCAATGTTGACAGGAAAAATTTCCTGTCCACAAAATGCGAAGAATTGTTCACAAAGCTACAGAAGAAGACAACAATGATCTATGAGAGAACAATGGTACAATCTGCATCCTGGGCTATTCCTCCAGCAACAAAAGAAATTCGAAGAAGAGGGTGGGAAAAACTGATGACATACCCCAAAGAAAGTTACAATGAGATGGTAAAGGAGTTTTTTGCAAATGCCTACAATCCAAAGGGGGAATGTCCATCATATACAAGCTTCTATATAGGAAAAGTAATCTCCTTTGATCCCGACACTACGCTAAATACAAGATTGGGGAGATGAGGATGATTGAGAGAAATTTAGAAAACAAGATGTTTACCTCAAGTACATCGCGAGGAGTGAGCTAGAGGAGATGTTGAAACTATTGGGCCGACCAGAAGTTGCATGGGTATTCACCAAAGGAAATTCTCCACTTGCAAGAAAGTTGGAATCAGTTGATCTAAAGACAATTCCTAGATTTTGTGCAGCATATATTGCATCAGATCTCCTCCCCAACACAAACAAGTCAGATGTCAAATTTGAAAGGACAAAGATGGTTCATATGATTATGAGTGGAGAGACTCTAAATATTGGAAAGATCATTGCTGACAGCAACCAGAAGATTGCTAACTCAGGGTCAACAACCCCAACCTTCCCTTATTTGATTACCATACTTTGTGAGAAGGCTAAGGTGTCTAAGACTGGTTTGACACTGGTATAGGACCCCCCTAAGATTGACCTGACTTTTGTCACCAAATATTGTTTTGTAGAAGACTCGGAGCCTGTGAAAGGCAGAGGAAAAATTCCAAGAGTCACATCAACTAGACGGGAGCGGATAGCTCAAAATCAGACCTCATCTTTAGGGGGTCTAGATTCAGTTGAACAAGAAAGAGCTGAACTCTATCACAATATAGGGGCTATGCATAGAATGTGGCAAGTCACAAGAGAGGACAACCGAAGGATGGAGGATACCATGAGACAAATGTGGGAAGGACTGATACTCAATGTCACTCCCATGAGTAGCCGAACAACTGAGGAGGTGGATCAGTTTGTGGATTGGAGACCTTTTGGAGCCTCTAATTCGGAAACACCTATGGAAAATGAAGAGGCAGAAGAACAAGAAGAAGAATAAGAAGAGATTGTAGCAGAAGAAGAGGAAGGATTTGTGGAGGCTGACTCGGAGGAAGAGGAGTCAGATAAGGACTAGTTGAGTCCAGCCTCGTGGGAGAAAGGACTTTGAGGAGCTTTGATATGGGTTTTGCTCAGAACCCACCAGATATATTTCTTTCTCTACCATTTCACTTTTTACTTGCTTTTTCTTTGGTTTCTTTTATGCTTTGTTACTTTCTTTTATTGCTAATCATAGATGCATCTTAGCTTGGAGTAGTTAGGAATCATGCTTTGTTAATTTCTTTTATTGCTAATCATAGATGCAACAACCATTTATCTGCTAATGTATCAAGAACTCTTCTAAGGTTTACATTCGTAACCTTCAGAGTCTCATGGTAGATTTCTCCGCCAGAACAACATGCCATTGTGAGGTTATATTAGAGAGTAGTTAATTTAGTTTTCCAGCTATTTTGTAATAACCGTTTACGGTTGAATTAGTTATTGAGTTAGTTACAATTATCTATTCACCTATATATATATATATATATATATATATATATATATATATATATATATATATAAACAGCTTTATAACTTTAACTTTCATATTTTTCTAAAAGAGAATCACAACAAGAAGTGTTCTCGCCAATTCTCTGTTTCATTAATCTAACAAGGAATCTTAGTTTCTTTGGCTACACAAAATCAATGGCAATTCCTCCAATTGGACATAAACAACGCCTTCCTAAATGGCGACTTGAATGAAGAAGTGTATATGCAACCTCCTAAAGGATATCCAATCCAGGGGAAGAATATGGTGTGCCAGTTAACCAAATCTTTATATAGCCTGCGTGAAGCTTCTAGACAGTGGTTCCAGAAGTTTAGTTATACTTTGGTTCAACTTGGGTTCACAAAGGCCTCTGCAGATCATTCATTATTCTCCATGGGATCTGGTTCCTCTCTTGTCATTCTTTTAGTTTATGTGGACGACATCTTTGTGGCAAGTTCAAATTCCACCTAGATCAAGAGGGTTCAGACCATGCTTGAGCAACACTTCAAACTCAAAATTCTAGGAGATCTAAAGTATTTCTTGGGACTCGAGATAGCCAAGTATCCTAAAGGCATTCATCTCTGCCAAATGAAATACATAATGCAATTGCTTCACGATACTACCAAGCTCCATTCCTATGGACCCCAACATTCAACTCAATTAAATGGATGGGGAAACTTTATCTGATGTGTCCATGTATCACAGGCTTATCAGGAGGCTGATGTACGTCACGATTTCACGTCCAGATATCATGTATGCCGTGAACAGACTTAGCCAATTTATGGAAAAACCACGAACACCCCACCTGCATTCCATTCACTGCTTATTACAGTACTTGAAGTCCACACCGGGTCAAGGCATTGTCTTTCCCACCCGTTGTTGATGCTGATTGGGGAAGTTGGCAAGATACACGATGCTCCACTACTGGTTTCTGCGTATTACTTGGCAATGCACTCATCTCGTGGAAGTCCAAGAAATGGCACTGTGGCTAGATCGTATGCTGAAGCCGAATATCGTGCTTTGGCAACATTGACCACAGAACTCCTATGGATCACTCAAATTCTAAGCAATTTTGAAGTAATCCCTGCTTCCACAATGGTCTTTTGTGATAGTAAATCTGCCATACGGCTAGCCAACAATCCTACCTCCCATGAACGGTCCAAACATGTGGACATTGATTGTCACTTCCTTAGGGAGCATGTTCAATCCGGTTTCATCAACCTTATTCATGTGAGAACTCACCAACAACTTGTTGATCCCCTCACCAAGGCTCTCCCTAAATCTCTGTTTCATCCTCTGGTAGCCAAGTTGGGAGTCCTCAACCTTTACCTCCCAACTTGAGGGGGAGTATTAGAGATTAGTTAAGTTATTTTTCCAACTGTTTTGTAATAACAATTTACGGTTGAATCAATTATTGAGTTAGTTACAATTATCTATTCACTCATTCATATATATATATATATATATATATATATATATATATATATATATATGGGTTGTAAACAACTTTATAAGTTTAACTTTCATATTTTTCTAAATGAGAATCACAACAAGAAGTATTCTCCCCAATTCTCAGTTTCATTAGTCTAATAGGTTACGTGATCAAATTATTTCGGTTTATGCATGACTTACTAAACAATATTTATATTTATCATCGATTTTGTTATTTCTATGCTCCAACCCCTACACCCACCTATTTTTTAGGAAAAAAGAGTGAGAGAAGATGGAGGGAAGTGTGGGAGATCTGAATTTTTTTTTCCTTATAGTTGTACCGGTAGGGGGTAAGTGTATAATTTTGGGGGTGTTGAAATTACAAAATTGATTTATCATAGATACAATTTTCATAGGATCTTTGATATGATGGTTAAATTATAATTAGAATTAGCTATAAATTGAAGATTGCTAGTTGAAGTGCTATGATCTTTATTTTATGCCAACATTACAATTAAAACACCATACTTATCTGACACTCCCTGATTTTGCTAGATTTTAATTAAAGGAATTCCTCGAATTGCACAATTTGAGGATGTAGGACACATCCTGTCTGGTTATGAATATGATCATTCCTCCATCAATATATTTTTAAGGTTAATGTGTCAAGTATTTTCTGAATTTATTTTACTTTTGAAGTTATGATTCTTTCAAGATGATGATGATGACATTTGCTTGTTCCAGACCTGCAGAAGGTTCGGATCCCGTTAGAATGGCCACAATACGTTTCCTTTCAAGGACTCAAGCAATGAATGCATTCATCACAAAGAATGGGACGTTTTGTCAGAACAATCTCATTTTTGTAAAAGTTCTGTAGTAACTCACGCTCTTTTTGGCCACTAGTGTTAAACATTTAACTTTTTATTGTGATGGGGATTTTCATAGCCGCTTTGGTGTATAATGACTCTATAAAATGTTAGGCAAAATAGGTTGATTCGTCCTTTACGTTTATTTAAATTTTCACATCGGTCTCATAAGTTTTTATACTTTCAATTGGTCCTACATGTTATCTTCCATTTCCATGTTAGTCTTTTCCGTCAATTCTGACATAACGACGTCAGTTTTGTCCAGAAGTTGATATGATTTGGTCGTTAGTGCTTAGGTGGCATCCAACGTGAATGGTGAGTCAGCCTATACATGTTTTTTACTTTTTACATTGGTCCTACCTGTATTTTTTGTTTTCATTTCAGTCCTAGTGTCCCAATTTGTTATTTTTTGATTTTGAGTTGTGATACAATTATTTATTGTTTCAAAACTGTCTAATCGTTGGGAGTGCTTGCCAATTGTGACACCCGCTACCCCGCATATAATAATTACTAATTAAAACATGCAAGTTAAAATAAAACTTAACATAAAAGGTAGCAAGTATCACATGATCCACAATATTTAAAACATAACTTATCAACTGCGGAAAGATATAAAGAAAACAAAACCCAAAACACGATGTCACATATCAGAGTTAGTATACAAAAACACTGATAACACATCGGATAACAACTTAAACATAAACTAACTACAAGTAAGCGATCTCCTCGGGATCACTCCTCAACAGCTGGCTCACCCTCCTCTGCATAAACAAAGGTACATGCAAAGAAACAACAAAGATAGGGGGTAAGAAATCGTACATATGAATATAAAACGGTAACGAAATAGTTAATAAGATGAGCATACAACACACATTCATAGAAACATATCATATCATGTTAAAGAATGTGTGTAATGCGATGCAACATCACTACTCCACGCACATGTGGATCCATTAACTCGAACTCTGGAAAGGCGATTAGGAGTACATATCCATGTTGGCCATCCTGCATCAACATTGGAACACTCACCAAACCATGGTGACGTCTGTGGATACTCACACTAATCCTGATAAGGTACTGTGGCTCGTCAGGGTAGTCAGGTTGTCAATAGGACAATTCAGTCACGGGTTTCAAGTCCATGTCATAATGGAACCTCCTTACCTAACTCTACCCTCAAGGCCTGGATAACACCCATCGTGGCCCCCACCATCGCAATTCATCGTTTGCTTTCCGCCCAAACTATCATCTTTATGCAATGATGCATGCATGTTCAACAAACATGCAAACACATGTCCAACCATAATCCATTATAACCATTAACAATGATTATTAAACTTGACCATCAACGATGATCATTAACAACATCCGACGATAACCCATCATTATCGTCTTCAACAAAGTCATCATTAGTAACACATCGTTATTATTAACATATATTCTTTAAGTGTTAGATTTAATCTTACTATCTCAACCTTAAAGTCTTTATTTAATTTATTATCATAGTTCATTAACTATCCTTAAGGTTACATTCTGTAATACTATTGATCATATTATTATGCCAAAAGACTATTTAAACTTCTTTTTATTAAATCTGAGAAGTGCTCTCAGATCTGCCCAGGTAAACGATCGTGCATGGCCTGAGCACGGGCGTACTGAAATGTCGATTGCAAAACACGAGCATGCTGCCCTAGAGCATGAGCGAGCTCGTTCGCTACTGTACTAGCACAGGTGTACCAGGTTATAGCACGGTCGTGCACGTTTTACTGAGTACTGAGCACGGACGTGCTCAACGCCATTACAGCGTTCTCGGTTCTGGAACTTAGAGTTTTTATGGTTATAAACACTCAAAATCAGTCCTGACTAATCCATTGGGCATAAATCTCACCCCTCATTAATATCTTCATGTTTTATGAACATCAATTAACCAATCCTAGTTTTAGGTTCAACACTAACATCCATATGTCTTTGCTTAGCATAGCCAATTAACAACACATCATCTTCTTCATAGAAAATACTATATCATCATCAACATATCTCATCACAATATATCATGGTGTATCAAAACATATTATCACATATAACCAATAATCAATCGTTCATCATCTCACGTCCATAAGGCGATATATACACATATAGATGAACATACGAACATGCCAATTATGATTCAAATATTAAATACATCAAGTGATAACATACCAATATGCCAATCAAGATTCAACGTTAAATACATCATATAACAACATACAAACATGCCAATCAGGATTCAAACATTAAATACATCACAAAACAACATACAACTAAAGACAACGCTAAAGGCAAAAATAACCGATTGAATATAAACCATCAGATGATTAATTGCACCTCGTGGAGATTTTAGAAGTACAATGGATCTAATTCATTCTTAGATGTATGAGTAATTATATGTATATATCAAACTAGACAACAAACATGAGTATGGGTTTTCAATGCATGGTTCGGATCAACCTGACGTGGCAATCAGCATGTCACGCTCAAGCGTGGAGAATTCCCATGTCAGAGCGTAGGCACGCTGAAGCATGGAGTTTTCCCACGCTCAAGCGTGGACAACTTGATATCATTGCTTAAATTTTCCGTTCTTTTTTCACTTGGCACGAAAATCATTTTTCATGGGGTCATGGGTTAACCCTTTTATCTTATGCTACCCAAAAACCTATATATTCATATTGACCTCTCCCCCCATACCTGATATGACGATCTCAAAGAGAAAGGGAAGAAGGAAGGTCCACAGGTATATGTCACGAACGCTCGACCTCAAGATCAAGGCCTCAAGAGATTAGGAGCAGAGGCGAGAACAAACCACGAAAGCAACCACGACAGCAACGATGTCACCCAAGGGAAGAACGACAAAAAACGATGAACAACAGGGTTGATCTCTTTCAAGAATCCTTGGAAAAGGGTTTAGGAATCCTTATTGGAGAGGAGACAAATTTTATGAGTCTAAAGCGTTTGTGACCAGTCTAGGTTGAAAACTTAGGTATGTAAAAGGATTAGGTGAAGTGGGCTGAACAAAAGCCCAACTTACGTTTTGCTGCTGTGCGCGAAGCACAGCCGTGCAGCCCTTTAGCACGAGCATGTTGCCATCGAGCACGGGCGTGATAGCCAAGAGCACGGATATGCTCGCTCATCAGGTTCATTGATTTGGCCTTTTTCTAAGGCCAAGTACCCTGAAACATGTTCCTAGACATCTATAACAAGCGTAACAACTATAGATAACATACATAACAACACTTTACAACAAGCAAGTGAAAACTAGGGTGTTACAATTCCACCCCCTTATAAAAATTTCATCCTCGAAATTTCTGCAAGTTCGGATTTGGTTGGCGGACAACCAGTCCATAACATCTAACTGTTTAAGAGGGAAAAACACACAACATCAACTATGGAGTTATTATCATCAACGACAATAGAACTACCTTTACAACACATGGGAGGTGATAACATGCATACTTACGGTGTAGCAACAACTAGATCATACTCAAGGTAGGGAACAAACAATTTAAGGTTTCTAACACAGACATATAGACAAAGGAAAAAGCAAAGCATCCGAACCAAACAACACAAAAGGAGTCCCTTCAACGAGACACATACCTTGAAACAAGTCATTAGATTGAGAGGCTTCAGCTCCACTGAGGGTGAATACGCTTCCACTTGTCTTCAGTCGATTTACCTGAGAACTCTTATTGGCGCTTTGCGGCTCACTCTTCTTTCCACCACAATCACGGCTGATGTGATCGGGCTTCCCACACTTGAAGTAGATGACGTCAGTTTCATTGCACATGAGTGAAATGGCCCTTACCACACTTGCCAGACTTGATTGGCCTAAAAGCAATAGATCCTTCATCACTAGTTGGTCCCATCGCATACTGTGATTTCTTGCCGGCATGCTTGAAATCACGGCTCACTGGTGCCAGATGTCGCTCCCCTTTATCTTGCTGGGATGTCTTCTTGTTACCTTATAGACCATAACTCTTGAGCCGAGCAACTCTAGACTTTTAGTCATCCTCAAAGATTCTGCACTTGTTGACCAAAGTAGGGAAAACATAAATATCTTGATAGCTGATGGCTTGCTTGATCTCTATGGTAACAATGCAATTTTAGGCATTGTAGGTTTATCGCCGTAAGTTAAATCTATGATAATTGTTGATCGGGGTTGGTTGCCTATACGCGATGTTGATAATATGCTTAGATGGAGTCATACGTGATAACATGCTAAATGAAATGCTCTAGTATGCATAGTTGTTATTTGATATGCCTGCAATGATAATATGTTGTCATGCTATAATTTATTGCCGTGATTGTGATTGATATGATCCTGGCTGAATTTGGAGACGGTTGCTATGCTGTTAGAATGATAAAATGATTATTGGTTGTATTCGATTAGTAGTATAAGAAAGTTGATTTTAAGTTGAAGGTGGCTCTCATAGGTTGAGAGCGACATCCTTGCAGTTGGAGGTTGTGGACCTTGAGGCATTGTTTAAGTTGTTGTTAGAACGTCGTTGAGGTGATGGATGCATAATCATAGCATTTGCATTATTATGGTGGAAAGCTGCATGATTTACTGCAAAAGCCGTTTGAGCAGTTATCACGCGAGGTCAGGACTTATGGACAACTACACCAGCTGTTTAAATGGTTGACACAAGGGGCTGTACGAATAGCTGCAACAACAGTTTGAGTGACTATCATATCAGTGGGTACTTGTATACAACTGCAACAACTGTTTGAGTCGTTGTGTACAGGGAGCCATGTGTACAATTGCTACAGCAGTTTGAGCAATCGTCACACGAGGTCGAGGTTGAAGTTCCGGAGTGATCAAGATCGCTGTACTCACAGTCGGAGGGACGCAAGTGCTTTCTCGCAGTTGGAGAACTTCTCGAGTTTTCTCATAGTTGGAGGGGCTCAAGGAAGTAGTGCTTCTCATAGTTGGAGGAACCACTGTTGCACTTTCTTAGGAACAAGGGAAACCAGTAACCGGGACTACCGACTCGATGCCCTTACAATTGGAGGGTGACCTTCCTACCTTGGGAAATGACTACTCTCACAGTTGAAGGACATCATTCCCTAGGGCAAGGATGATGATGTTGTAGATTGGCCAATCATGTAGAGTCAGTTGTGCATGTAGAGTAGGCGGTGATCCCTAGTTTTGATAATCTAGAGTTTGATTATTGTGATGAGTTCGGGAGATGGTTGTGCCTGTTGGTTGTGCATGTTGATGTATTATATTCTATGTGATCTCCCTTTGCCTGATATTATAGCGTTTCTTACCTCATGTGCATGCTTTCCTGTGTTTTACATGTATGTGGTTATTCGGATCGTGATCCGAAGGCGGAGGTGTTGGTTGGTTGTCGGAAGTGCTGCAGCGGGTGAAGCTAAGTCGAGGTGGACTCCATCGTGAGCAAGAAGTTTGACGTTAGCGCTTCTCGAGCAGAAAGAGAGAGACCTCAGAGGTATTGTTGAGTCTCTTGTTACTTTGTACCACAGCCAGTAGGGCGTCTGTTTGTATATTGTTGTGGCGTTTACGCCATGGCTTCTAGGTGTAACTCTAATGTGTAATCTTGAACTGTAATTAGTGTTTATATGCTTAAGTTTTGATTAAGTCTTATTTGTATGTTTACGGTATCAGATAGAGTGAGGTTAAGTTTTGAGAGCATCACACGGGTCACTTAAGCAAGTGGTCAGGGGTTCGATTCCTGGCTCTTGTGTATGAAGAAAACCTGGTTGGGAGGGGGCAACCCTTCGTCCAGGTCCCCCGACAGAGATTAGTTACTGTTTACGACAGTGGATACTTCATACCAATAACATGGTTATCCAAAAAAAAGTAGTTCATAAATTTTATTACAAATATTTTGCCTTTTGACCTCAAATCACAATCTGTCGCTTATTTTATTTTCATCTAACAGTGATTATGATTTTAATTTTAATAATAGTTTTGCACCGTTGGATGAAAATAAAGTCAATGACTGAGAATGAGTGTAAGCGAAAAATGACTTACATTGGAGTAATCATATTCCTCATCTAAACAAATCCTTGATGGTATGGTTTCAAATGTTGTCGAGCTTTCAAGACAATATGAATTGTGTAATAAGATGCATAATAACGCGATATGTAGGAGCAGCGTTTGGCCAACAATGGCAATACCTGTTTTGGGTTTATGTTGGGGAAATGTTAAAGTTGGACCAAATAGTAAACCGTTCAAGCTTAATCGGTTAGGCCGGATAGTCTAATCGTATGATGTCATATATTTATAATTATAATTATAATTATAATACAAATATACATACATCTATAAAACATAAATTTTTCTCATAAGTAACATACAGTATTAATAAAAATATGAATAATAAAAAAACATAATATTAAAGTCTTATAATCATAACTCAAATCATAAATCATCAACGAATAATTAAATTTTAAAATGTATATTCCAGAGCCAACTATCAGGTTTCGAATATAAGGTTACAACTCACAATCATAACTCAAAAGATAATACTTATATTGTATATGACTAATTTTTAAAATAGTTCATAATTTTTTATTACAAACCCTAAACCCTAAACCTTTTAATCTTAAAATTTTTCTATTCTCTTTGGGTTTATATATTTAAGTACATAATAAATTTCTTTAGTTAAGTCTATTATTAGAGCTATCGTCAGTGGTCTGGTCGTAGAACTGTTTCCTATAATTGTACAAACTTCAGTTCAATTCCCATTGCATTTGTCGAGAAATAAATTTTTTTAAAAATTCAAATTTTTGACCGATTTAATTTGGTCTAACCATGCAAATGACTCAATTACTTAACCAAGATGGGATAGTAGCAGTTTCCGATTTTTTCGATCTGATTAATCGGTCCGATCCAGTTTTAACAACATTGGTGGGGGCTTGATTTAATAAATCGTCCGTGTAAAGTTTGTACACTACTAAACAATCATAAATCACCTCATATAAAAGTCAATTATTTTTTTTTAATTATTTTTTTGCTATAAAAAGTCAATTATTATTTTAACAGTCTTCTAATCATGTGTTGCTATAATATATAATAGACAATTTAGTCAAACTTTTTCAAATACTTATAAACACATGATTGGATAATATTAAAAGAGTATACAATAAGGTTTGATCAAAACTCAGGGTTCGTTTGGATAAACAGTTTAATTAAGCGTTTATGTAATAATCTATTTTTTAAATAAGTTAAAAATAACATATCTTCATAAACTTTTTTGACAAGCTTATTGAAATAAGCTAAAAAGAGTTTATAGAAATATTATAAATTATTTTCATAAATAATTTGTATGAGTTTACTTTTATAAGCTATTCTCATAAGCTCTTCCAAACGTATCCTAAATGGCTTTAAAATATTTTTATTATGCTTTAAAATAGTGTTTTTTAATGTTGGTCCCTCATTTAAAACTTTATAACAAATGCTATATTTTTTTTCTCTTGGAGAGCTCTTCCATTACCTCACTCATTGGTTTATGTGCGGTTTGACGTGGCTGTTTGGGCATCTAATATGTATGTAATGGAATGCATACTTCAAAATTGAACCTTAAAACTAACATCGTCCCTAGCAAAATGACTAGGACACAGATTACTGGTTTTATTCTATTATATTTTCTTTTTTCAAATACCATTTAAGGCTCTTCATTTTGAAATTTTCATTAATCCATTGGGTTTTTCCATGGATCTTTCCCTGATTTGTTTTAATGTTAAACAAGCTTGAATCCCTGGTGGTATGGTTTCAAATGTTGTCAAGCTTTCAAGACTGTATGAATTGTGAAATGTGTAATAAAACGATATATAAGAGTGTCCTTAGGCCAACAATGGCAATACAAAGAGGAGAGGTCTCAGCAAGAGCAAAAATCGTATGACCGTCCTAGATCACAGAATGTCACAGCTGGAGAAGGAGGGCAAGAGAAGTTTAGATGCTTCAGATGTGGAGGAGCACATTTGATCAGGGAATGTCGAGCAAAAGATTCCCTTTGTTTCTGATGTGGAAAGCCAGGACACATCGCTCGTGATTACAGATAAAGGGCAGTAGTGAAGCTTAATGATGGTGAAGGAGAAGAAGCGAGAACAGAGAGACCTCCAACAACAGGATGCACGTTTGCAATACAAGGAGCTAGGACTTTCCAACCATGATTAGAAGCTATAAGTGTATCTTTTTGGAAACAGTTTATAACATCCTCGTCATGATGACCTTTTTGTTTGGATGTGTTGAAAGAACAGCAGTGTTGGAAGTTAAGTGTAAGGATTGCATTACCGTCTGTATATGTGTCCCAAACTGATGTAACAAGTACATGTTTTCAATGAAAGTGGTACAGTTGTTTGCTCAATCTTGGATGAAGTTAGTGTAATTTGTACACCTATCTGCTGCCGAATTTCAAGGACGAAATTCTTTTAAGGGGGTGATAATGTAACATCCCGTTTTCTTGAATAAGGTTTAGGACCTAAATTAATTATGTTTGAAAGTTGGATAATATTCCTTATTGCTTGAGGAAGCTATGATCCAAATTTGAAGGAATTTGACCTTGGAACGAACTCAGAAAGTGAAGAAACGTGGAAGAACAGTTATGATCAGCATCCAACACTTAGACGTGGAGAAACCCCACGCTCAAACGTTGACCGTTGACGTCAGGGCGTAAAAAAGGGTACGCATGGGGGTGCACGTGTCAACGCGCACGCTACGCATGGCGAGACGTGGCAATCAGAGCAACCCGACGAACCTGAAAACTCGATCCGAACAATTAAATTTGGTTTGTATTTTTCGGGTGTTCCGCTTGAATCTAAACATTGGACCACTATAGTCACGTGACCACTAATATGTAAGATGTCAATAATGAAACATAAAAATGTCACATAAGTTGTCAAACTGACCTCAATAAGCATCAAATCAGTCCCACGTAGGCTACTGACGTTAAAAATTAACAAAGGGATACTTTGGAAACATAATTAACACAATTGAAACCTCGAAAACCAAAATTACACTGAAAGACCTAATTGACACAACTGGAACCTGAAGAATCAAAATTGTACAATTATTATTCTTGAGGATCAAAAATGCAATTAAGCATATTAAAATAATCAAAATTTCACAACTAATCCAAATCCACCCTTACACGGAGAACATGCATCCAAAGGACATGCATCCAAAGATAGAGGGTTGGCGGTTTTCAGCACAACACATGCTTCAGTTGGGGTAATGTCGCCGGACAGCCCCAGCCATTGATTTCGAGCACCTATTTTGATTTATCAAATCAGTTGGAGAGACGGTGGGTTATACACGCTTGAGCGTCCTTTAGCAATTCCCTTACTAATATATTCATAATTGAACAAGTAACACAGTCCAAAAATCAATGTCAAGAGAGACTAGGTGGAATAAATAACAGTCATGGTGTGCAACATTTGTTTTCTCTTTACCTAAAGTTGTCATAAGACAAATGAAGATACTGTACACCAATCAATCCTTCCTAATACAATTTGTTCATAATGTCAAGCATCTTGGGTGAACTTTATAAACAGATGAACTGAATGCAATGGTAACCAAAGAATCCACCACAGTGGACTACAAATAGAGAAACGCTGTGGTACCATTTTCGCCTAAAAAGCAATTATCAGCACTGCAACTATTTGTGCTCACACGAGCCACAAAACATTTTGTACTAAAATGGGGCAGCATTCCTTCGGGCCAATGGTTTACAGCAAGGAACACTAGCTACTTCAGAAATTCCCCCAATTATCTTTGCACACATCGCAAAGAGGGGTGAATGATTTAAATAAGGAGGCCCATCAACCACTTAGTACTCCTGGTGTCATGTGCTTCCCGGAGCATCATTTCCTGCAGCTGGTTTGCGATTCAAGTAACGAATAACAGCATCTTCAACCCTGTTCAAGTTGTCAAACAAGATATAAAATTTCATAGTGAATGGTGACTGATTGTGTATTTATATGATATTGAAGAAAAAGCACATAAACCCAGTTCAAGTCTAATTTTACCTGGCAAATGAACAAAATCAAAAGCACATCATGCATTTTAGTCATTTGAAATAAAAATGAAACAAAATCATCCCATGGCCATATGGAATGAAGGAAGTGTATAAATCCAATCAAAATATAGTACATCACTCTCTCCTTAGGCAATTTATGGAAGGCTATTAAGAACTAAACTGTGAAGTTGGATTCTAAATTATTGTTGTCTTCAGGTCAGTCAATCATAACAAGTCCAACGGATGGTAATGGATTTACTTTTAACAAAGTAGGTAGCAGGCAGAGAAGCAGATATACAATATAAAATAAAACAAAACAATATAGGACAAAAAGCTAAAGCTTACCATGGTTGGTTGAAGAAATCTGATCGACGCTCTTTTTCAGCATTGCGACTGGTTTCTCCAGCTACAAGTTTCAAATCCCTGCTTTGAGACTCAATCAAGGCATCTATAAATTCTACTGGAGATTGACTGAAACCAAGAAAGAATGCTCGTCTCCTACGGTGCTCATGAATTTTTCTAATGATTCCACATATTGCTTCATCACATGTATCGATCTCTTTATTCTTCTCCACATTAGCCAATAATGCAGACAACTCCCTCTGAATAGGAAAAGGAACATCAACCGTCACATCATAACAAGCAGTTCCGGCTGGACTGTTTCCTGAGAGCTTAATGTTATGCTCCAACAGTACAGGCTGCGGAGCAAACAAATGCGACGATATTTTCTGTGAAACCAATGTAAACTTCATCTTTTCTTCCCCAAATACTTTCTGAAGAGGCTGATCACAGTGAAAGAAAGAAGGATCATTTGGGTTTTGCAATTTCCTGGCCTTCACATAATGCCAGATCGCAGCAATAATTCTTGGGCGGGTATCAACCTCAATACCAAGAACTTCTGTCAATGCTTGTGATAGCTTAAACTTCTCGGGTATATAATTCATTTCCAAGCGTATATTCGCTGTGAATTCTTTATCTCCTTTCCTTTTAACTTCAAAACCTTCATGAGGAGCAGATGATCGAGAATTCTCCCACACAATAATGTGATTATCAGGATACAGTTTCTGATCCAAAGAAATGGTTACTCTTTTGAAGAAAGACGAGAATTTTGGATACAATGGAGATGACTTCTGAACTACTCCTGGCTGATCAGGGTCTACACCATCTTCCAATATTCTCCCAACTATCTTCAGTGTCCAGGTAGGAGGCTCAGCATTTGGCTTCTTTGGAATCGTGCGAATTTGATTAGCAAAAGTATTAAATACATAGATGCGAAGAGTTTTCTGAATACAAGGTGGGTTCTTGAGCGCTTCCTGGATGTCAACCTTCTTTCTAGTAAGCGCAGCATCTACGCGAGACTCAAACTCAAGAAGCTGGGTGTACAGAGCAGAATCAGGCAGGATAGCCGCCACTCTATCCTGAAGCTGTTTTTCAGGGAGCTTTTGCTTCTTCCTTCGAGCCGAAGCAGGCGTGAGTTCCATCGGTCTTAAAGGCGAGAACGCGTTTGGAGGAGAAAATCCAACAGGGCGAATAGGGGGTTTCAGGGGTATCCTCTTTCCACTCGCGTTGCCAGGTGTTGAACCCGAGGGCGACGACACCCCCAAATTCCCCAAACCACCAGACTGGCTCTGATTAAGAGTCAACCCTTGAGCTTGCAAATGAGCCTGGAGTTGAGCATGAGCTGCTGCTTGAGCATGAGCAGCTTGAGCAGCCTTAGACTGTGCTTGAGCAATGGCATGGGCTTGGGACAGTGGAAACTGGCCTGGAAAACCAGCAGCAATCTGGGCTTGTGCTTGGGACTGTGAAAATCCAGGATTTGCAGGAATAGAAGTTGAGGGTATCCCAGGATTTCCAAAGGGTGAGGAAGAGGACCCAATGCCCTTAGAAGGATTATTATTGTTCACAGACATCACTATCTAAAAATCTAATCAACTAGTCAACCAAAAGGGGCAAAAATAAAATATATAAAATAAAAAAAATTAAAATCTTTTAAGACCCAAAAGTAAAGATCTTAACTTTAAATATTGATCTTAACCACTGAACCAAGTGGGAGCATACCCAACAAAAATTCAAGTGTTCAATTCATAACTCGCACAAATAACTATCACCAATTCTGAAACCTATAAAAACGAAAACCTCAGAATCTGATTGTGAATCGTGTAGGGTTTACCTCGATCTGGGCTTAGAGGATCCACTGAGAGTATGAGTAGGCTTCAACACGATGATCTTGAGTTGTGGGTTTCGGAATCGGTTGTAGAGAAAGAAAGCTAAGAAGAACCTCCAATGGGTGCCAGTTGAGGAGAGAGAGAGAGAATTGAAGAAAGGGTGTGAAGAGCGAGAAAGATTGAGGTTCGTTGTTTCGTGAAGGTCGATAATGGCGGTGGTGCAAACCTAGGGTTAGGAAAATGGCCGAAATGGGAGGTCAAACTTTAGTCAGTGTAGCGTTCACTTCTAACGCTTTCCTACCTCTGACGGTGTCGTTTTGGTACAGCAAGTTTTTTTCTTTTTTGTTTTCGATCCAACAAGTTTTGAATGTTCAAGGGGGAGGTGACTTTCATGGTGACGTATAAGGTGTACATGTCATAAAGTGGTGCATAGGTTTGGTGGAGATTATTTTTTATCCTTAAATATATTAATAAAATAATTAAATAATTCAAATTGAAATTGGGTAAAAATTAAACAAATAAAAAAATAAAGTGATAATATTGCTCTTATCTCCCTCACCCCACAACATCCATCGAAAACCCAAAAACCCCACATCTGCAACAATACTTGACATTCATTTAATCATAGATGATATTCATGTATGAACATCTTGCAGCTACTGACACATTGTAAACTTCTTGCGTTGTGCTAGTGTGGCACGAGTGTTGATGTTGTACACGAGAATCCCAAATGGACAGACATTCCATCTCACCTTACATGTGTCCATCCCATCCCTTCTTTATCAATTCCTCGGCCCAACCCATCGCCGCCTCAACCATCTTCTCGACGCTATTGTGAGCCGAGTCAATGATGCCAAGCTGCAACGCCTCTTTCGCCGTCAACTTAGCTACCTTCATCTCCACCTTGCAACGCGCTGCTGGAAAGTCGATCTTGATGTTGATGGCAACGAGCCACATTGGGATCACGAACTTGATGTCGACCTCGCTCATGTAGAGAAACCCATGGTCGCTGCGAATGAGTATACAGTCATGACAGAGGGCTGACAGTAGAGGCGTGGTTGATGACAGCGACAATGGTGGGCATCGGGAGGGAGAGGAGATCAGAGGCAACAGAGCTCAAGAAAGAGGGGTTATGTGACCAACCCAGGAGTGTCTATTCATTTGGGGTTCACGTGTACAACATCAGGGACTCCAACAAAACTCAATCATGGCTGATATTGCAATGGCTATGGGTTACAACAACCATACGTTGAGATGGATCTGAATTTAGATATCTTTGGTTGATGGTTGAGGTTACAGGTGTAGAATTGGAGTTTGGCAGTGAGATCTGGATGACGACTATGGTGGTTGGTGTTGGTGTTGGTTGTTGACTGTAATGGTGGATTTGGAATTTGAAGTTGATGATGGAAGGAAGGAAAAAATGGAGAATCAGCATAGCCTATAGTATTTCTCGGATCGGTCGCATCATCGACCTCCTAGATCCGGCCTCCCAACGCTACCCCCGCGACTATCGCGGTCCCACCACACTTTGTCTCTCTAGCTACTGCTCCATCCAACAACCGCCTTGCACCGGACGTAACCCAATGATGAGGGAGACGAGAAGTGAAAATGGGGGTGGTGGTGAGTGACGGTAAGAATGGAATTTGGAAAATAAAAAATTTTAAAAATATATTGTTAACCTAGATTCTGGAAGTGTATCGGTCCATCACTTTATTGCATATGTACCTTCGACGCCATCCACTTTTAGTGGTAAGAAAAGTTCGGTTCTACTTAGAACGATTCTAATGGGAGTTGCTTAACAGGTTCTTAAAGTTAAGAACAAATTCTTAGTGGATTGCACCATTGGAGCAATATGATGTGGATGCCACATGTAAGCAATTGGTTCTTATATAAGGAAAACCAATAGAAAAAAGAGAGAGTGAGAGCCACAATATTAAGTAACCCAATCACAAATGAATTAATATTTTAAATTGAAACAAAAATAAATTTAAATATATATGTGGTAACTTGAGGACCCATTTAGCAAACTTTTAAGAGTTGTATCATTGGAGTGTAGAGTTGCTTAAAGTAGTATAAAGTAAAAAGTGGTTAGGTGGAATGATTGAGACAACCCCTTCCTAGGAGGTCCCATTGGTGATCACGCTTATAATTATTAGAGTTATAGTGTAGCGTAGTAGTATAAAATTTGCGGATATATGAAACATACAATACATACTGATACCATAGTAAAAGTATATATACATAATAGTATTGGCTCCATCAGTAGAGCCTACAACACTGATATCAGATATAAAGTACTTCAGAGTACGAAATACATAAAAACTAAAAACATAACATCAAAACAAAATGCACTCCGACTTCATCTCTTGGCGCTCAAGGTCCCCCAGCATTGGGATCCGAGGCTATCCCGCCAGCATCAGGCTCGACAGGTATTCCGTCAATCTCCTCTGGAAATTCCTCATCAGGGTCTTCTCGTACAGTCGAGAACAAAGAAATACAGCATAGAAAAGTACAGGGGATAAGAAACAGTAATATGTCATACATGGGAAAAACAGCGATATAAATAATATATATAGATAGCAACGCGCCAAATCACGACAGTGACAACCAAACAACTCCCGAATAATTTTTCCCTTAACTACTGTCTCTCACACTCATGCAACTAACAACAATATGGACGCGATCACGACGCGACATCCCCAACGGATCAAGGTGTCCCAATCATCACTATGCCACCCCCTTAGAGGTAGGGTTCGGTCTAAAGCCCGCAGGCCCAAATCGTCTCATGGATACGACATATTCTCCCGCCCACAGGCCAGGTCGGAATATTCGCCCGTCAACAACGCAACTTACGGTAACGACATGTTCCCCTGCCCGCAGGCTAGGTCGGAGCATTCGCCCGTTCGTTAACAACTCAACTTTCGGTAACGACATATCCCCCCGCTCGCAGGCTAGGTCGAGATATGCGCCCGTCCGTCTACAATTCGACTAACGGGTACGACCATCTCCCCGCAGGTAAGATCGAAATCGCCCCTACGCCAAACTAATCGATATGACCATCTCCTCGTAGGTAAGATCGAAATCGCCCGTATGCCAACACAGTGATGAATAACAACTATGCAACATGAATCTCACTGACCCATCTCAGGATTTACACTTAGTGCCTCAACTACGACTTATATGCAACCACGACCAACTTTCATCCGGCTTAACCGGGTATCAACTCACATCACAACAGTAACAAATCAACTATATCACTAGGTTGAGCACTACGACATATATATATATAACCTCGACTTTCTCACCACACATTCATCACCCGATTTATCAGAAATCAATGCCTAGTTCTACTCAGACATCAGCAGTCATAACAGACATCAACAACGGTCAGAATATATAATCAACAGTAAAATCAACTTCCAAATAAATAACACTTAATCAATTATAGCATATAATAGACATCATACACATATCACATATAATATATCAAAAATCCAATCATAGCACAAACAACCTCAATATGAGTAAAATCAACCTAACGGTCAAACGACCTCGAGTAGGGTTTGGGTCGCCCTACGCATATCAATATATATTATTTAAAGCTTGCCTCCCCGACGATATTGTGGTTCTTTCCCCCACCTTTGTGATTTTTCCCAGGAGATTCCGAATGCGGCTCCGCAGCAGTCAATCGAGTGCGCGATCGAGCGTTCGAGTCCTGTCAGATTCTATACAGTAAAACATAATCAGAAATTAAAATAATGAAATCATAAACTACCTAATTTCTAGGATTAGCTACTGCCCTTAATCAATTAAATAGACTAGGGATATTGAAATTCTACCAACTCTTGGATCAATGACCCTTAAGCATACCTAATGCATAATCAATGATCAATTATCAAAGATTTGAACCAAAACCCCTTAAACCAACAAAGTAGGGTTTCGGCCATCACCATGAAAAATAGGTGAGAGTTTGATTTGGCCTCCTAATCCCTTGGATTACATGATTAAGGGATGAAATAGGTGAAATCAAGAACAAAGAACAAAAAACCCATTTCCCCCAAAAACCCATATATTCGGCCTTCCCTAGAAAAATAGGCTAGAGATTTTATTTCATTACAAGCTCTTGGATTATGATAGTAGGGGATGATACTAGCTTATAGAAATTGGTTTGGTCTCAAAATGATTTTTCTACAATTTTCTAGAGATTTTTGAAGTTTAGATCTAGAAATTGAAATTCATGAAAATAAATGGAGAAAATAAAGATTGAGAGCTCAAGGATGAAATCTATACCTTCTAGGTGATAGAGGAGGATGAGAGGAGCAACTTTGCTTTACAAAATTGGTTGAAAATCCTTGAGGAAGCTTGAGGAAAATGAAGTTGAAAATGGAGGAAGAAAAGAGAAATGGAGGAGAAGAAGAAAGAAGGAGGAAGAAGAAGAGGATGAAGGTGAGAGAGGAGAGACGGAGCTCGAAATTATGGAGAGAGAGTGAGGTGAGTCATGCAAATTTAGATATTTTCATTTGAGGTAACTTAAGAGTTAAGAAAAGGGTAAAAAGGTAATTTAGTAAAAAAATCAAGGGCAATTTGGTCATTTCGCGTCCCGATATTTTGCAAATCCTCACGACACTTGTAGCAGTCCCCAAATGATTTATCATAGCTCTGGTATGAAAATCATTGCCTCAAGGTTCTCGAAAAACCCTAAGATAGCTCGAATCGTCTCCTAGAACGATTATCGGCCTGAATATAATAATATTATTTTTATTTTCGAACGTCAGGACGAACTTTTTTGAAAATATAGGAAACGTGATTCTAAGACTAACTGTCTCGTTCACGGGTCTAAATTAGATCTCGATAGTAGTAAAGCACTACTGTCAAGGAAAAACGCAGACCGGGCTCCGTCTAAGTTTTCGACCCAAAACTTAACCATAGCTTCCTACGATAGCGTAGAGCGTGACTATGGCCTCGGAATAATTTATTTAATTTTCTAGACCCTCTAATAAAATAAAATTACTTAAATACTAGTTAAACAAAAAGATTAAGAAAATCGGGGTGTTACAATGATAGTGCCCATAAAAAGTGAAGTTAAACAACCGCAATGGGTTGCACCATTGGAGATGCTCTTAGGTATTATTTCAGGATAAAACTTCTCAAAAATGAGTTTGAGTATAATATAAGTTTAAATCTCCATGCACTTTAACCGATCAATAATGGATACACCATTACTTGTTCACTTTATACTCAAATTCATTTCAGGAGAGTTTTCCCCATTATTTCCATATTTGAATCTTGGGAATAGAAACAATACACTTTAGGAAAGCATTATACTCTTAAATACGTCTTCTCAACTTGACTCGGATTAATCGAGTCAAAATAACTTCTAAATACCAAGGTACAAGCAAAAAAAGGTAAACCTACAACTCTCAAAATTGTCGAGTTGGCCCACAATTTGTTATAAAAGTGGGTGGCAGTAGTCATATATGTATTAAGTGAGTGCTTTGGTGTAGTCTCACGATTGCTTTTTAACACTCCTGGGACCTAGGAACGATCTACACAGAAGCGTTTTTGGCTGCATTTTCCGCGATTGTGACGCCAAACCGGTTAAACCAGGAGCCGAGTCTACTGGTTCAAATCGGTTCAACCGAGATTTGATGACATCAACTCCGGTTCAGTTGCTTATCTAATATGATATGCCGACCAAACCGACTATAGATCCGGGTTCTAGTCAAACTGACCGGTCCAGTCCAAATTTTATAACACAAGTTGAAAAATAATCATTGAAGCTCAGTTAATTAAGGTTGTTTTATGACTAGTCTCTTTTAAATTCATATCTCTCTCTATATGTCTGGGTTGAATAAGTTTGACAAATCCTCCATCTTAGTGCCTGTTTGATTTAAATTATTTTCAACGCAAACGTGAAAATAACACTTTCCGAGACAATTATTTTGGAAGCTATGTGAGAGGAGCTTTCTCCAACGTGATTTTCAAACATGATTTTGCCTTTGCAGAATCTAAAACAAACAGGCTCTTAACAAGTGAAAAATTGTACATGATCAAATTTGTTTGACAATTTATTAATTTTGTGTCTATGATATGTGTGAAACTTTCTTGTGCAAATAACAACACTAGTAATTGAATAATGCTATCTATATATGCGTACATATTACTTCGTGTAAAGTCTCGCGATATTACATAGAAATAGATAATTAAATAAAATAATTATCCATTCATAGCATCAGAAACTAAGATAAATTAAAACTTCCACTTTATTACATAAAAACTCTTTAAGTTAATTAAAAAAAACAATTCTTTAATAGCAATTTTAGCCTCAAAACGTGGGCAACTAAAAACATCTAGAATTAAAATAAAACATCACTAATGCTAAGGTGATTTTCTCAAGTTGCTGCGTCATATCTAATATCACCTGTGAACTCTGAAAAACAACACCACTAATAAGATTTATAATCTCAATAAGTAAACACAGTTCTAAAAGATTTTTGAAAAGATGTATCTTTCAACCGGCGCGGGAACCGGAAATAACGGTCTATGGTACCCCCTATTTTTCCAAAATAGTAGCATTATAAAAATAATAATAATAATATAAATTATTATTGCTAATAATAAGTCATTATCAAGTATGTCAAAATCTCATATATCAAATATTTCAAAATAATTCACATATGTTATATGACTATCAAACATCACTGAACAATGACGTCTCATTGCCTACCTCTACTCAATAGAGATATTTCGATGTCATTACTCATATTTTCGATAACAACCATGTGCACTGGCGGTATTACTCATTTTTCGAAATCCCAATTTATGGCGATGTTGTTTTGGATACCCCATCAACTGGTGGTATTACATATTTTCGACATCACAATTCAATGGCGATGTTACTTTCGAAACCTCATTCATAGGCGGTATTTCTCATACATCATGCGTCATGCATAACAGTCAATTAAATATGTCAAATCAAACATGTATCATACATATCTCAAGTAAAGCATATCAATCAATCAATATACATACTAATCATACATATCATATCATCAATCACAAGAATAAATGCTTAATGTAATAAACTTTCATTTTAAAAGGAAACCCTCAATTCAATTTAGCGTTCTTGAACCCTAACATAGAAAACCTCAATTTTTCCAATTAATCTCCCAAAATAACATCATTACTTTTAAGAGTCCAAAGCCTCTTTTTGAAATACCATGGAGGTGTGAGAAAGATGATATTTTACTTACCTCTTGAAGACCTCCAAAGATGCGTCTCAAGAACTTCTACGATTACTCCTTTGATCTCCTTATCTCAAGCCGAAGGCCTCTTCTTCTCCCCATATCCTTGTATTTCTTCTCTTGTTAGTCGCTTCTGAGTTTCTAGGTGTAATTAGGGTTCAAAAACGCACCCTAAGGGTGTTAAAGATTTATTTATAGAGCCCCAAAAGCCCAAAACACGTAAAACGCGTCAAGGCCCACTTACCCAGCGTCCAGCTTGGTATTTCACACATATCTTGAGTTATAGACATCCAAAAATTACGATCTTTATATCGTTGGAAAGATAAACGAAAGATCTACAACTTTCATGAGGACCATAAGATCTGAATCGGACGTTTCAAGGGTTATAATGGGGATAGACGTTGGAACACTGTGCTGGCTCTGGAACATAAATAGCGTGTACGAATTTGGCCATAGCTTGAGCTAAAAGAATCTAATTTAGACGAATTTGATGTCTACGAAAATCTAAGAGACAGGGCTACAATTCGTATGAATATGTTGAGTTCAAAATAGGTCTTTATGACGGGGTAAAATTCAATTTACGTAAAATTTCGGATAAAAGGAGGTCCGGATTTTAGGATGTTACACTTCGCATCACGTTATTAACCAACTATCTTCTTTTTTTTTTTTTCTTTTTTTGATAGGCAAATGTTAGTATTATTAGATTTGTTAGAAATATTAGTTGGTGGGAGTTGAATCCTCTCCTTTCTTATCACTCCACTCCTTAACTTTCCCATCCCAACCACCAAGCCAACCTTATATTCCCTTTTATTTACCAACTATCTAATCTATTCGAGTAACAATTTACATCCACATGAGATATAAAAAAATTACATATACTTCACCACTTAACTACCTAGAGTTAATCACAATTCCTGTTACAAATCCCTTTTAAACTAACAAGTATAAGTAAATTATTGATTAAATATTTTTGATAGTTGGTTAACCAAGGATTTATAATGATGTGTGTGTGTGTGTGTGTGTGTGTGTGTGTGAGTAACATTATTTCTTGTAATTTCTCTAAAAATTTGATGTCTGTCTGTTTAATGATTCTTACATATACATATTACTCTTCACAAACTCATCACTGTACATGCCACTTGACCCGACTTTCCACCAAAGGTGGAGGAGAACCTGGTTTAAATGTCCCCTTCCTTTAGCTAGCATTAGCAAATACTAGTTCCATAAACACCCAAAAGATAAAAGATAAAAAAAAAAAAAAAGTCATTACAGTATGACTACTTGAACAGATTTGAAATTTTGATTTAAATGTCTAAATCAGGATATTGGGACAACGGAAATAAATAAAAACACTTCGGCATTTTAACTTAGAAGTTCTATATTCCATTTTCACTCCCTGAAGAGTAAATATGAAAGGAATAAGATACATCAACAAGCTTACTAACATTAACCCCATGCCATCCAAGTAGTTTCACATAGTGACACCCTCATGTGGCTTACAAGAAAAAGATCAAACAATAGAAAGACAACTCCAGATTAACCTGCAAGCTTTTTTATTTATTATTATTATTAGATATTCATTTCAAGCTTCTCTGCTTATTTTTTAAGATTTAGACTTCAAGGTTCAAGCTAACATCACAGCACAATTGCGAATAAAAGGATTAAGTTTGGTGCTGCCACACACAATTTGTCTCCATGGCAATTTCTCAACAGCTGGATCAGGGAAGCAAGTGTATATAGTCAAAGCACACTCTGAATAGGAGATAGAGGTAGCACCAATAAGAAGGAGCTCATTACCCAGTGATTTAAATGCCACACCCCAACCTCTTTGAGCATCAGCTCTTACTGGAACTGCTCCTAACTTTTTCCATGAGTTGCTTCCCTTCAGATACACCTTTATCTCATTTGAAGAAGGATCAAGTGTGTATAACTCATTATTGACAACAGCAATAAGAGGAGGAGATTGCGAGCTGGAAAGGGGAATATCTTTCACCATGTCAGGAATCAAGTTCCATCTGTTTGTCTCTTCATCAAAGAATTCCCCACAAGTGAGGTCATTATCTTTCTCATCTTGCCCTCCAATTACATAGAACTTGTTGTCCATGTAACAACCTGAGCAGAACTTCCTCTTTTGTATCATCCTTGGTAGGGGAACCCAAGACTCGCTTTCTGAATTGTACTTTTCAGCACAACTCAAAACTCCCAAACAAGTTGTTGTCTCAAGTCCACCAGCAACAAAAACAAAGATACCACATGAGGCTGATGCATAAAGGCACCTTGGAGTGATCATTGGAGGACCTTTGAACCATTCATTTATTGCTAACTCATACCTCCAAATTACAGCTCCATCAATCTCCTTTCCTGAAACAAAAAGATGAGTCCCTACAGAAAATGACTCCTTATCTCCATACTCAAAATTATAATCTGATGGAATAATAGGGAGTTTCCTGAAGGACTTGAAATTGCCATCAAAAGCCCACCAATTGCTCTCTCCACTTGCTAACATAAAAACACATGGTTCTTTGAACCCTAACTCTCTCCTGATTTTATAAATTTCACCACTCTTCAGTACTGTCAGAAAACGCTTGTTGAGAAAACACAGCTTCCAGTGTTCTGATATTGGGAACCTGGCAAATATCATGGTCTCTAGCTCATCACTGAGACATGGGGTATCATAATCTGCATCCTGAGGTTCTTGACCTGAGGAGGAACCATTTCCATTTGAAGGTAGCAATTCGAGAATTCTCATCTTTTCTGCTGAGGAATTATGGAAACTCACACAAATGCCACCACCGAAAGTCCAGATAGGCAATAATGCTTTCTTACCAGACATACTAGGCTATCTCTTTTTCCCTGCTTTCTTTTTCTTTTACACCTTATTGTTAACTATCTGTAACTGTAGACAAAAAATCCAGGTAAAGTATCAGCAACAGCAGTTACTAGCTTGAAATCTCAGACGTTAAGAACAAGAAACATAATGCATGTGATATAGCATATGAAACTGTTCTCATATGGCATAACCACAGTATTTATGGTGGTACCCACATTGATGAAACAGAAGTGACAGATAGATATCTCACAAACCAGAAAGAAAAAAGATGTCATTTTCATGGATTAAACAGTGCTGTCTCACAATCAGATGCTGAAACAAAATGTGAGTTTCCTTGGCTAAACCCAACTGAGTACATCAAAGGTCGTTTTCCTTGTTTCTAGTCTCATGGATTAAACAACCGTTTCCATTTCGTGGGTTAATGAAAATTAAAGAAATGAAAAAAAAATGTAAATTTCAGACATGAGAACTAATAATGACCATAGAAGAAATTAGTTATGGTTATTGAAAATAGAGATTTTATTTAATCTTCTCAAAAGATGCATACCAAATTAACAAGCTTTCATGTCATGGGGTCGATCAGCTTTCAGAGGTTAACACATAAACATGCAAGGAAACAGAAAAAGACCACAGATTGATTTAGAGGGAAAAAGAAGAAAGTGAAGCTTCAAAGACAAGGGGTTTGTGCATAGTTACTCAGATATGCAGAACCTGAACGAAAGGCATACAAAAAGGTATAAAGAAGTGAAGAAAAAGAGGCAAAAGAGAGAGAAGTGCAGTGAAGTTGCCTAGTCTATGCCTCTCTGGAGCTAACATGAGAGACATGTGAAGTTGCAATGAGAAGCATTCGAGGAAGAGAGTGAAGAAGGAGATGACAGAAGTGAGATGGAGTGAGGAAAGAATCCATTAAGGTGCTGAAGAAAGCAGAAGGAGAGAGTGATATGCACTTATGTTAGTACATGACATGTGTTTGGAGATTAAAATAGACACAGAGAATCAATATTTTTGTGTAACCAAAAAGAGAGAATCAATATTTTAATTAATATAATCATCAAAAGCAATGACATCATTGCCTTCTTTTTTTTTATTTTAAATTAACCATTTTTTTTGAGAAAAAGGCAGTAAAAGCTTTGCTGTAACATAACAGAGAGCATAGTAATTCTAGCTACAAACACTTCCACTCATGTCAATTCACATCTGTACAGATTTTATTGGCTTGTTTTGCTGGTTATGACTAATTTTACCTTCTTTTCTACACACTTTCATTTTGATTATGTTATATAGGCTAACATTACTTTTTATTCGAGAGAGTAAAAGAGACTGCAGACTTCACAGTTCACACGGTGGGTGGGTTTATGACTTTATGTTGCTTCAGCACTCCAAATTCGAAAGAAAAAAAGAATGAATTAAAAACAAAATTAAACAAGACAGGGAGAAGGATGGGGCACAGTTTCTGTCACCTCTACATCTTTACTTTATTTTTTGGAAATCAATTCTTCCTCGTTTTGAGTAACAGTTGGTGTGCAGCAATTGTGTCATACAATGGCAAAATCAGCTACAGTGGTACCGCCAATCACCTTCAAAACGTGTTCTTTGGGTGCTTTCACAAGATTAGCGATGACAATGAGACGGGACGGATCTCTTATTTTCCTCCCCGCCCTCGACCCGTGTCACGGGGAGTATTTCTTTTCATATCTATTTTCCGCCTCTATATAGGAACTCTGAAAGAATAATTGGTGCAAATTTAAATTCGAGCTTTCTTGATGTCAACAATACTCATCTTTCCTTTAAAACCCTTTATTGCATTAAAGCCTCAGTTCAATCTTGTTGTTGTGAGCATTATGGAAGACGTTTGATATCTCTTTCTATACTCATTTTGGGATTTTGAAATCCTACACGACAAACCCTATTTGAACACCGTAAAATGCTAAAAAAGAAACTCTTTCGCAAACCTGGTATCTATATGAGATGTGAATATAAGGTAATCAACCACTGGTTCAAGATTTAACAAAATGTATTAAGGATGTCCAAGATTCGACTTGTTTGATTAACCCAACTCGGTCCAAAGCTATTGAGACGAGTTCGAGTTCTAAAATTTAGACTAATGTGTTTTCCTGTTGGATTGGAATTATAGTTCAGATCATCCCAATCTGATCTGATACTACACTTTTTTTAAAAAACTTACTTATTTTTAATAGTTATAACTAATAAGACTTCCTGACTTAAACTAACAACTTCTGCATAAAATGATAAAAATATATTTTTGATACCATTTGTTTTAAAATATATTATAAAATAGAGTTTAATTGTTATGCACTGACAGTATAAAGTTTTTTATACTGTCAACCAATCAAAAATCATGATATGGATGATTTTTAAGGTAGTTAGGATAAGAATCAAACATTTTAGCTTATGTGGCAATTTCTAATTGGTTGACAGTGTAAAAAATCTTTATACTGACAGTGTATATCAATTAAATCCTATAAAATATACATTAATTTTAGTTTCTTACTTCTACAATTTTATGATTTAGTTATGCATATTTAAATTTATATATGTCAAATATTCAGTTGGCTTGGTTAAGGCTTAGTCATATTGGGACATGGTCAAGTCAGGTTCAGATTTAATAGAATGACTTGATCAAAACATCAGGTCAGGTTTAGGTCAAAACCAAACTTATCCCAACTCTTTAATATGCACCCCTAGAATGTACTTAACATATGACTCTAATATTTCATATTTGACTTTTTCGTAATGAGTTTCGTAGACACATTTGATTATGAATTAATGTGTAATTATAAATTCCTAAATGAGAGTGTGTTTTGATTAATGACGAGAGATATATTATTTTAATAATCGATTATATATATAATAATTTTATATTTGGATATATTAGCTGAAATGTTTTTTTAAAATAATTTGTTTTGTTTAGTTTGTATAAAAAGAATTGCTTTTGTGTATTAAATTACCAAAAGAGAGATAAAATAATTCAAAAAGTTATTTAGTTAAAGAAAAAATGGTATTTATCTCTTATGGGTGTAAAATAATGAGCAGTGCAATTTAAAAACATTTTTTAAAATAATACTGAACATTCAACCTAAGGAGGAAAAATTTACCATCACTTTTATTCAAACATTTCAGTTTCATCTCAAAACAGTTTTTTTTAATCCCAAAAACAATGTCTTTTAGAAGGAAAAAACATGTAACTATATATTAATGTTTTAAAAGCCTATCCAACCGAAAAATCAGAAACAAGGGCGATTAAAGGTTCAACTGATGGTCGAACCGGTATATATATATATATATATATATATATATATATATACATGTTAATAACGATATCAATTAAGAAGTAAAAAAAAAATACAACTTTTAAGATGCATGATAATTTAGAACTTTTAAGTTAGGAGTATGTTAATTTTGTTGAGATAATATGTCTTAATTGACTAAGATAGTTAACCAACGATGCATACTGAGTGGATTCTAAGCACTCAAGTTCTGAAGCCCCCAAACAAAATAGACCAAAGTCCAAAAGTATGTTCCAATTTTTTTAAAAATAAAATAAAACAATAAACTGATTGGTCTCCAAAACCGTTTTTACATCGATTTAATCGATTTTAGGTTGATTAAATCGGATTTTAGTTGACTTGCATGGCCAGACCGCTTTCCCGATTCTCTAATCTAACCAAAATTAAAGAGAGCACCCGTTCGGTCAAACCAATCAAATTCGATTGGATCGATTTTTAAAACACGGTTATATATACGACTTAAATTTTGATAAGTTGTAAGTATTCAAAAATAATCAGGGTACGTGGTCTTCATACATTACTTTACTAGTATTTTTTTTGGTACATATTACTTTACTAGTATAAAACAGTACGAATAGACTTTATGGGAAGATTAAAATGTATGCAAATGATATTTTTCGAATAAGATTAAGGCTTCTTCAGAAAATTCGGATTTCAGAATAAATAGGAGAAGAGAAGGAGAGGCAAAGGAGGTGGTTACAGTAGATAGAACATAGCAGGAGAGAAGACTATAATAGGGCAATTAATCTCTGTTTTGACCAATATCTCAAACCGACATCCCATAAGAAATGACCCAGAACTTAGCATTAGGACATTAGAAAGTACAAAAAAATTATGCTTGCTGACGAATTTGGCCGCCTGCAATACCATTATACCATTAGTCTTACAGTTAGGTGGCATCTTCCTATTCAAAAGGGTAGAAGAAAGAAAGTATTGTGCCCATTAATTCATTAATTGAAGTTTTTTTTTTTTTTTTTTTTGGTGAAACATTAGTTGAAGTTTTTAATTTCATTAAAAGAAATACAATCTTAGAAAAGAAAAGGACCATCTCAATATCAGTGGACCCAGAGACTCCTATTCTTTCAGTTAGGGGTGTTCCTAGGTACGGGTCAAATCGAAGAAACAAAAATCCGATCCAAACCGATGAAATTGGTTCGGGTATTTTGGCTATCCAGTTCCAACCCGACTCGATCTAATCAAACTCGAGCTGGTTTGGTTTGGGTAACAGGTTTATTACTTTTAAACTCGAGACCCGACCACCTGACCCATACATGAAAATATATATTTTTTTAAAAAAACAAAATAGTTGCTTTACTAATTAGGGTCACCAAAACTAGGTTACGGTACTCACTATCATCGCCTCTCTCTGTCTCTCATCTCTCTCGCTACCCTCTCTCTCTTTCATCTCCTCTATCGACATTCACGTTCTCATCTTTTCCATCGAAGGTGAACATCATGCAAGCTCCGCTAGTCCCATCTCCTCCGATCTCCATCTCTCAACAAATCCGATGAAAATCGCGTGAGCTCTACTAGTCCCCCTCTCTCCCTCCTCCTAGGTATTTCCTTCACTTTATTTCTTCAATTCTTCTCTTTCCTTGTTACTTCAATTCTTCTACCCCCAGTATTAGTAAAACCCTTAATTTCTTTCCTCTTCAGCCATAATTGAGTAACTCTGCAATCTAGACAACCAAAGTCAGGCACAACTTCGATCTACTTGACCCAACCCAAACCAATCTGTTCTTGATCGGATTGGTTTGGTTCGGGTTTGGCAAAACATATTACACAAATTTGACCCAACCCGACTCGTGATATATTGATTGGTTCGGGTGACAAGTTTAATCAAACCCGACCAAACCGACGGGTGTACACCCCTACAGTTGTACATTTTATTTTCGAAGCAAAGCCAGCTGACAAAAAGCCTTTAGTATATGGAGGTTGCTAGTACTTCCTTCACCTATTTTAATATTATGTATATGTTATGCTTTTAATTCATTATGCAATAATAAAATGACATTTGACATATTTAGCTGACCATCAAAACTTCTAATGAAAACTCAATTTGTTTACGCGGGTTAGTTTAATTGATTGAAGGGATCTTTATATTAGACTAGGCCAATATATTTTTTTTTCTATATACACAGAGCACTTTTTATGCGCATGCTTTTTTTTTATCTGTGTCGGGATTTGGATCTAATCAGCCAATTCTCCGTATTCGACTCAAAGACTTGTTGGAGAAAAATAAAATGTCCTATCAGTGAATAAGGGTACATTGCATCAATAGCCAAGCTTAAGCCAATGTATCAAGCTAACAATGCTATTGGACTGTTTGACCTAAGAAATCGTGACTAGCTCCCATATATAAGGCTACGAGATTCAAAAGAGTAAGTTTACCGTAATCTTTAAGCTATATCCTATCATCTTATACACGTTTTGACTTAAGCGTCAAAGTGTTTGTAGGTACCCAACCCATCTCCGACCCATGAGAGCACAAATGGAGCAGTATTAGCGTACTAGTTAGGGGACGTAAAGTTTGATTACATCAAAACAACATTTAATAACATTTATTTTTTTTTTGCATTTGATAGCGCTTTCAGGCGATATCTATCTTAGCGATATTAAAGGGGTCAACAAAAGATAGCGGTTTAGAAGCGCTATCGTAGATAAAACTACGATATCGCTTCTGCGTGGAAAAAATGTCTTAAGTTGAAGATAGGATAACGCTTCATGTGGAAAACGTTGCCTAATGTTTTGTCCTAAGATAGCGCTTCATCGAAAAACCGCTTTCTCTTCACATCTCTATTTCTCTTTAGTGGCAGATAAGACAACGCGTCGTATTGAAAGCATTGTCTAGTGTGTGGTCTAAGATAGCGCTTCTCCGAAGAAACGCTATCTATTCCCCTATTTTTTTTAAAAATATATTAGCTTTGCTTTCTCCACACATTCCTTCGAATTCAACCTTCAAAACAACATTCAACATATATCTCACATTTCTCTATCAAATTGAACGGATTCTTAAATACCCTTCATGTAATCAAACACCAATCAATACCCCGCATGCAATCAAACCCCAATCAAAAGAATCGATAATGATATGATAATACAACAAAAACAGAATTGGAACATACAACTTGAGGCGCTATAGAAGTGATATGATCATGCATATACCATAGTATATACCAGAATTTGACAAAGTTCAAGAATTGAATTTTTCTTATACCTCAAATGATTATGATGCCCAGAAGAAAGTATCTCCTCAATATCAGTAGCTTCATTGAATCTAATAAAAATGATAAAAGTAAATATGTTTAGATAAGAAATTAAAAATACAATGAAACTGTTAGAGTATTAAATATATTACTTTTAACTCCCTGTAGATCTTCATCTTTTCTTGTTACCTTGCAAATGCTTCCCCAGACTAATAACATTGTCTAATCACAAACAAAATCATCACCAACTCTTTAGCCATCCCAAATTTCACAATTCACAGGCTCATCAAAGTCAAAACTAAAACTTTAAAACACATGAATAACATGAAAAAATATACAACAAAATTTTCACCATCTTTTTGTACCTTTTTGTTTTATTAAATCAATACATACAAAATCAAAAAATTATTATATGATATATACCGAAACTGTCAATTTAGCATAGATGAAAGGAAATGAAGTAAAAAAATAAGTTACAAACTTACTAACGCGAGCATATGTCCCTTATGGAATTAAAATTAATGCTGATATTGGTCGCCACCAACACCTTCCCCATCAGCATCTTCGTCTCCACCAAATGTTTGCAAACCAAATGTGAAAAAGAGAGAGCAATCATAACGAAGAGAAGGTAATTAGGAAGATAAACATACAAATAGTAGAGCCATAGTAGTAAAAAAAAAATGTCTAAAAGTCTAGTTATAATCAGTCACAATACCCATCAACCAATACCCGGAGTAGTAAAATTCCAAGAGTGACCCGCAACTAAATACAAAATTGGGTAAGCATATATCAGCAAATTGATAATAATAGCAAATGAAATGAAAACTTTACCTAGATCTAACATCATAGTAACCCTAACTTTCAAATGCCAGAGGTGAGGAGACTTACCTTTGGTTGTGGTGAGTGCGAGCTTGAGCGTGAGCTAGGTTTTGGTGGTTGGTGAGCAAAACCTTGTTGCTAGGTGGTGGTCGCAAAGAGGGAGGTAGAGAGTGATGATGGTCATAGAGAGTGAGAAGAACCCATGCTCGGACCTTTTTTCTTGGTGTTGGATGCATTACCATCATTGGGAGAAGCTAGTTACCTGCAAAAAGCAGAGACATTAAGTTCCCAAATGCAGCAAACACAAAGTCAAATACAATCCAAAACACTAACTATATAATCTATGTTTGAAGTTGTCAGTAAACCTAACTAAATCATACCGAACCTAAATCATCCTTGAAGGGACGACAACATCTTAGTAACCCTAAGAGCATGACAGGGTTACTAAAAGAGCGAGCAGAGACTTACCGGTTGATGTGGAAGATCTACAACAGAGAGTTTGATAAAGCTTGAGAGGGCTTGAGATTGAGGGAGGGTCACACAGCTTGAGAGATTGAGAGATTTTGAGAGAGAGTGCGTGTGAGTGAAAGAGTGAGAGATACTAATATTGATCACACTATGGGTTTTGTTTTTTATAATTGGAAAACAATAATGTTTTCACAGCGAAGCGTTGTTAAATGTATCACTTTTAATAGCGTTTCCTTGAGGAAGCACTATTAAAGATAGTACATTTAACAACGCTTTCTTGAGGAAACACCATTATATCTTGATAGCACAATTTTTGGAGGGAAACAATCAAGCGACTGGGCATACACGACTGCACGTGTATAACCCTTTCACTCTCTCTGACAGGGCACGACCGCATATCTTCGTCTTCTCCACCAAGGTTGTAACTCCATCAGTCGCGACTCTTCATATGGTTACGCGTAAAAGTTGTTCCCATTATAAATACATGTAGATAGTATGCTTAAAAGTGTATGTGATCAAAACAAAACTAGAAATATCATAAACAAAGATGACACAATGTGTAGATCTTCCACATGAAGCAATCTTCACCATAATTCCTATTGTTTCATGATGTGACAATATTAGGGACATCGTGATCATGGCCTTGTGTTGCACATGACTTAGAGATATGCTAAGAAATCCTCTCTTACCCTTTTGTATCACATAAGGAACAGTATAGATTTCAGCGCTTTTATGATGCATGTGTAAGGAGTAGGAACCTTGAAGCACAATTTAGCAGAGGGATGAAAAGAACAGTTTGTGGATGATTGTCTTTTGACATTGTCGAGGGTTTGACTTTGCTGGATATGGCTTCTTCCGGTAGACAGAGCACGTTACATGTATGGTATTGGAGACGACCAGATTCCACCTCGGGTCGTGGTTTTGTTTTGTTCCGGTTTGTCAGAAAACCTAGTGTCATAGCAGCTTGTTGAGGATCGGTAACTCGATTAATGACAGATTTGAGGTGGTTTGGTTTAAGAGCGGGACAACGTCATATTTTTAGCCTTCATAGAGAACGTCTTTGCCTAGAACTCGATTCTTGCCGAGGTTAGCAAATGAAAGCAGGAACATGGGGATGGGAGAAGGATGCCGAAGATGACAACGATGACTAAACTTTGTGTGAGATGTGTAGATGGGACTTTGAATTGTCATATGCTTATGATATGTAGCGTTATTAATATTAGTTGTTATATATAGGGTGCCTTTTTATTAATCTATAAAACAAATCTATTTGAAATATATATTTTTAGTACCATTATATGCTATAATTAAATTTAACAAATTCTATTAAGTTAACTTATTTTACCGTCATTGTTGATTAAGTTAAAGAATAATTATTGATTAAA
The DNA here is from genome assembly GCA_039655645.1 of Ammopiptanthus mongolicus. Lineage (NCBI taxonomy): Eukaryota > Viridiplantae > Streptophyta > Magnoliopsida > Fabales > Fabaceae > Ammopiptanthus > Ammopiptanthus mongolicus. The sequence goes on from CM077347.1 coordinate 80,352,181, forward strand.
AAAATAATTGGTTCAGTCACTCTCCCGTCTCCTCTCCCCCATGTAAGGCCTTTTATGAGCCTCCCTTAGACTAAAAAAACTTTAGTTTTATTTACTTCTTTTTTAATTTATTATTAACAACACTTCCTTGAAGTTCTTCCTGGCCTCCAATTCCAATTTCTCTTGACAAGAAGAGTCAAACTGAATCTTCCTGCCCTCCAAACTCTTATTATACATCTCCTTGACCAACTGAAAATCATAAGAGAAGCAATTTGATTCCCGTCTTCTAGTTCCTCATTTGATGCACTGGAAAAATATTTGTTCATACCATTTTAATTTTACTCAGGGACATTATTCAATGCAACAATAAAAAACATTTTGTCCAAAAGTGGTGGTCGCAAAGAGGGTTTTAATTTGTTTTATACTATGGTGAAAGATAGCGCTTCCACAAGAAAACATTATTAAATATAAATCTTTAATAGTACTTTCTCAAGGAAACACTATCAAAAGTATAACCTTTAATAACGTTTCCTTGAGAAAGCGTTATTAAAAGTTACCATCTTCACCTTTAATAGCGTTGCCTCAAGAAAATACTATTAATGGTAGATCTATCATCTTTTTGTTAGGATGATTATTTCCCACTTGATCATCAAACAATACTAGACACAAAAAGTGAAGTTAAATAATCTTCTATTTCGGCTTAAAATTTGAATTTGTAAAGACCTAATATATTAAACAACCCTATATAATATAATAATCTTTTTCAAATGTTGTATATTTTAATAAATTTGAGGCCTATTGGTTTGTTCTTTTTTAAAACTATTTGCAGAAACCCACATTTCTTTTCATTGCAACATAAACAAATAACAATTTATATTTTTGAGAATTACAATCAGAGTAGCAACTCGAAAAACAAATTGATATGAAGCAAAAGTTCTTTCAACATTGACAACAAGAGTTAAGATTTATTACAATATTACAACTAGCAACAAAGTTACAATTTAGGAATTGACATGGAAAACCAGAAACTCAGAGAAATTATGCATTGCAAATGAATGCATAATTACTAAAACTCATTGACAACTCCTTCAATTACATTTGAATACATAAACGCATAGTTCTTTCATACAACTCGAAAAAAATAGATATGAAGTTCTTGACAACAAGAGCTTGCTGAAGTTCTCCAATCAGATTTGTTCTCTCTTTACCTTATTGATTTCAACCTTTCAAAAACAAAAAGAGCGCTAACAAGCCTTCCCATGTGTTGTATATTTAATTATATTTTTTTTAAAAAAAGAAAATTTAAATTGTTATTTTGAATTTGAAATTAAATATTTTAAATTCTCTTTTATTACTATTTTTTTTAACATTCTGATTGCAATTTGATTGTTATTTATGGCTTTAATTGCTTGGCTTTTTTACCAAAGCAGTGTTTTTTTAGAAACTATTTATCAAACTGAGGTTGTTTTGTAACATTTTACCAAAATAAGGTTGTTTTTGCCAGTGTGGGCTTTTTTTATTTTTTATTTGCTGATGTGGAAGGCACAAAAAATGACACGTGTCACACACCGGTGCATTCTCCCCTTTTTCTTAAAAAAAAAATAAAAAATCAAAAGCTGCAGCCTCCACTATGCGCGCCATGTGGCGCGCGCAATGGAGGCTGTCCCCCCTCCCCAACCATCTGTATTTAATACCCCCCAACCCCCAAACCCCTTCTATTTAAGCGACCCCCTCCCCCCAAACCCCTCTTCATCTTACATTCTGCTTCTTCTTCTTACATTTTATTTCTTCTACTTCTTCTTCTTCTTACACTATATTTTTTCTACTTCTTCTCTAACACTCTAATTCTTCTACTCTTTTCTTTTTATGTACCAAATTTTAGTCACGGTATTATTACTACATTTATTATTTTTTACTATTATGATTAATTAGTATTATTTTTATTTTTATTATTATTATTACTAGTATTATTACTAGATTTCTAATTTTTAGTTTGTTGTTATTTATTATTATTATTATTATTATTATTATTATTATTATTATTACTAGATTTCTAATTTTTAGTTTGTTGTAATTTATTATTATTATTATTATTATTGCCATCCCCCCTAACCCCTTCTCCCTCTTCTATTTAACCCTCTCTATTCAACATTACACTTTATTTCTTCTACTTCTTATACTTCTACCCTTTTATTTTTGCATACCAAATTTTAAATTGGGTATTATTACTAGATTTTTAATTTTTAGTTTTTTTCAATTTTATTTTTATTATTATTATTAGTGCTATTATTACTATAATTATTATTGCTATTGTTATTATTATATGTTTATTTATTGTTACTATTTTTTAGTGTTATTGTTATTATGATTATAATCATTATTGACACTAATCTTATATTTTTGTTATTGTAGTGTGGAAAAAATGGCTTCAAATATTGTAATATTAAATAAAATATTATGACTATTATTAATTATTGTTTATTGTTATTGTTGCTACTTTTATTTTGATTATTATTACTATAAATTTGTCATTATTATTAATCATTAATATTGTATATTATTGTTGTTGTTCCTATTTTTATTGTGATTATTATTATTTTTATTTACAAATGATTTCTATTATTATTACTATTGTTGTTGTTGTTACTATAATTATTAAGATTTTTTTATTATTATTTTAGGTCACACAATATGTGTGTAATTGTAGTGGTCGTGTATTCCAATGGGAGAATCTTTGATGGAGAAGAAGGAATCACATTCGAAGGAGATAAAAAAACAAAATAAAACGTGGAGTCGGGTATGAGCTTCTGAAGACAAAGATTCATGCTAGGTTGAAACTCCATCCAAATAATAATAATAATAATAATAATAATAATAATAATAAATTACGACAAACTAAAAATTAGAAATCTAGTAATAATACTAGTAATAATAATAATAATAATAAAAATAATACTAATTAATCATAGTAATAAAAATAATAAATGTAGTAATAATACCGTGATTAAAAGTTGATACGTAAAAAGAGAAGAGTAGAAGAATTAGAGTGTAAAAGAAGAAGTAGAATGTAAGAAGAAGAAGTAGAAAAAATATAGTATAAGAAAAAGAAATAGAAGAAATAAAATGTATGAAGAAGAAGTAGAATATAAGACGAAGAAGGGTTTGGGGGGAGGGGGTAGGTTAAATAGAAGGGGTTTGGGGGTATGAAATACGGGTGGTTGGGGGTTTGGGGGGTGGCTGGGGAGGGGGGACAGCCTTCACTACGGGCGTCACGTGGCGCGACACAGTGGAAGGCGCCACTGCGCCTGGCGCCTTCCAAGGCACCAGTTGCAATGGCACTTTCCACTGCGTCGCGCCACGTGACCGTCGTAGTGGAGGTTGCAGCTTTTGATTTTTTTTTTTTAAAAAGAGGGGAGAATGTATTGGTGTGTGACACGTGTCATTTTTTGTGGAAGGCATCAGTTCATGTCAGCAAATAAAAAAGAAAAAAAGTTCGTATTGACAAAAATAATCCTATTTTAATAAAATATTACAAAATAATCCTATTTTGATAAATAATTTCTAAAAAAATAATGCTTTTGATCAAAAAGCCGTAATTGTTTTGTCCTCTAGTCTTTTCAATTTTCACGTGCAATAGGTTGAATGATTTTGCCTATTCTTCCTTCTCAATTCTCAATGTGAATTGCAATAAGACACATTTATTTGTTTTTAAAACTTTTCTCTCATACTTATTTCCGCTGATCACATGAATGTTTTAAGGGTATTTGTTAAAGAAGTATAAAAGAAATTTTTTTTTATTAAAAATTAATATATTTAATATTTAAAGAGATAATATATTTAGTATTTTAATGTAAAATTACTTTTTTTGATATCCTTAAAAAATATTTTTAAAACACTTATTAACATGGCTCATAAAAGTTTTTTAATGAATTTAACATGCGTTTTTCGTTTCTAACGGAGTAAATGGCAATCGTGGCCAGCTTTTATGAGGCTTTCCAAAACCCATCAAAGGGCAATTTTCAACACAACGGGTTTTGTGGTCTTCAATGACCAATAAAATTTTAAGTGTAATTTCTCTCAGCTTGCTTCTCTTTTTTCGGGTTAAACAATTTCTTCTTCTCCTGCTGTTTTGATGTCTCGATTTCATCCTAGATGAGCCTGTTAAATTTTGGGTGTGATATTCGCTATCCCGCATATAATAATTATAAAAACATATCATATAAAATAAAATCCATAAATTAAAAATCAAGGATAACGAGTATCATATGATCAAAAACGTTTAAACATAAATAATAATTGCGGAAAACATAAACATAAACAATTCAAACCCTGACGTCACATATCAGAGTTGGTAACCACTATCGATAATATATCGAAAAAACAACTAACGAAAACTAAACTATAATATGAGCAGCCGATCTCCTCGGGATCACTCCTCAGCTGGCTGCTTATCATCCTCTGCATAACCAAAGATACATGCAAAACAATAACAACATTAAGGAGAAAGGAACTGTAAATATGAACATAAACAATAATAGAGCTATTAGCAAGATAATCATGCAGCATTTAAAACATCATAATATAAGACGTTATAACACATTCCATCATATCACATCATAAACATGCTATGCGATGCAATACTACTCCGCTACTCCATATGCAATGTGGATCTAATAACTAACTCAGGAAGACGATTTCAAAGTTTCATATACACATTAGCCAATAAGCACCAACGCCGGCACTTCACCAAACTCACGGGTGAAGCCCTTGGATAGCCGATCCACCTTACTCTCGGATGGACCACCACGGATGCGCTTGATTCACCTAACTCTCGGATGAATCACCGCGGACGGCTAGTTCGCCATACTCTCGGACGAACTTCTCAATCATCGTAACTTCCCCCAAACTAATAACACCATGTCATCAAGGCCGACCTTGAGATTTTGGATGTCCTGTGCGAACTAGGAAGTTGGTGCCCTAATAATAATTTTTTTAATAAATAAAATTGGGGGAGCAAACTCCAAATAAATTTTATTTAAAAAGAAAAAATGTAGATACAAAAGAATGGGGGGCCAAACCAAACCCAAAAAGGACAAATTAACCAAGAAGGTTAAAACATCCTTAATCTAATAAGCACAAACAAGGAAGACTCTTCCTTTTACAAAGATCTGCAAAACTAAACAAGAAAGACTCTTCCTCCCTTATTGCATCATTCTGAACAGAAACGGTAGGATTTTTGACAAAAAATTTTATTCAAAGCACCCTTTTGAGATTCAATATCAATTTCAATTTGTTTTTTTCTTTTTTCGTTTTAGATGACCAGAAGGTTGCTTTCTAAGCAACATGTTCAGACAATTAGACAATAAAACAACAACTATAGATAAAAGCACAAAATTATAATATATAAACTAAACAAGGAGTCTCTAATTGAGCAAGCAAATAGCAATGAGATGAAAACGATAATACCTGATTGGATGTGAGAATTTCCACCGCACGTTTTCTCTTCTGTTTTGCCAAATTAAATAATCAATTTATCTGCATAATTTCATGAACCATAATTCTATAAGTCATAAGATAAAGAATCAAAGATAATAAAATATTGCAGTAAAAAGATGTTGGGAAAAATAGAGATAATCACCGATCTCTTTTTCTAACGACACTAGAGAATACCAAATCAAGAACACATCATCCAATAAGTGAATACAACTAAACAATAAGAGAGAAACTCTACAAAAATAAATATCACAAACTAATCTAAAATGAAGGTAAAATAATAAACATGCAGTACCAAAATATAGTTTTCGACGCTAGGGACAGCGTACTACAATTTCATTAAGAATGGAAGTAGTTTACCTATACGATGATGCCAAAGTCTCGGCCTTTTTATTTCTTGGTTAAAGTAATATTTTGATCCCTATAAATGACACCGATTCTTCATTTAGTCCCTATACGTAAAAAGTTATTAAAAAGGTCCTCATACGTGCAAATATTATCCATTTGGTCCCTCCCGTTATGTTATCGTCTTTAATGATCCGTGAACTACTACGTATAGGGACTAAATGAAGAATTTGTGTCACGTATAAAGACTAAATGAAGAATTTGTGCCACGTATAGGGACCCAATAATTTAGGTTAAAGTAATAATCTAGTCCCTATACATGATACAAATTCTTCATTTAATCAGGGACGAAAATATTACTTTAATCTTATTTCTTCTTGTTTGCGCCGCCAGCCTTTTCTCTCTGTTGCACGTTTCTTTTTTTCTTTCTTGCACAAAAAGGACGCGCACACAGTGCCTGTCTTTCTTTTGTTTTTCTAACTTTTCAATTTCTTTTTTTATTTTGTTTTCTTTTATTTTTACCATGTGAATAACAATTAAATTCATATCTTAATATATGGTGTCCTTTAATATGAAAACAAATTAATTATATAAAATTTTAATTTTAATATTTTTAATTTTATAATACTAAATATATAAATAAATAAAAAATTGGTGCCCTGACAAAATGGGGCCCTATGCGGTCGCTCCTCTCTTGCATGTTCAGGGCCACCACTGTATGTCATGATGCATGTAATGTTAATATACAAACAACATGGCAAACCTCCATTAACACCATTAACAAGGCTATCAACTCTGACAAATAAACATCAAAGTGATTTATCAACATCAAACTTGATCAATAAGCATCAAGGATGATTTAACTAACAACATTGATAACAGTACGTCGTTACCAATAATATCATTGTCTTATTAACTAATCTCTTTATTAAGTCCTCGTTATTACATCTTACTTATCATTATCTTAGTTTATTAACTATGCTCAAGATCATGTTTTATAATCTCTTATGTCATAATTTTTATCCCAAAAGGTTATTAAATCTATTTTGATTTAAAACGGTGAAGTTTTCTTAATTCTGACGGTTGTACGACCTGAGCACGGGCGTGCTGGCCAACTGGCACGAGCGTGTTGAACGATAGCACGAGCGTGCTACACAGAGTCACTTTTCTCGATTTTCTGACACGGGCGTGCTGCTGAGAGCATGGTCGTGCAGGCTTTACGGGGCATAAAGCACAGACATGCTAATATTGAGCACGGGCGTGCTTAACGCTGTTACAGCGTTCTCAGTTTTGGGAAACTTAGTGTTTTTTTTCTAGATTTCAACACTCCAAATCAATCCTAAGGTTCTTGACTAATCCATTGGCATTAATCTCACCCCTCATCAACATCTTTATGTTTTATGCACATTAATTAGACTAATCCTAGTTTTAGGCTTATCGCTATCATCCCTATATCTTTTATTAACATAGCTTTAACAGTGGTTTCCATCATACCAATTCATACAATCATGACATATCAACAACATCATTAACAACATCATAAACATCATGCCAATGTCATATAAATCAATTAAACAATTAATATCATGTATAAACAACGATAACGACTTTATACAGCAACTAAGACTTATATCACACAAATAGAATCATATGTTAACCCTTATCTTACGCTACCCTAGAATCTATATGTTCATACAAATCCCTTCTCCCCATATCTGGCGTGACGATTCCAGCCTATGAGCCAACTAGAGCGAAGTTCACACTTGTCTCCTTCAAACGGGTTCAACAGGTTCAACGAGCTTTGACCAAGAACATCAAGAAAGGACAAAGGGTAGTTAATTCTCAAACAAAGAAAGGAAAGGGAATTAATACAAGGGTTACAACATACCTCGATTAGACCTTTGGGGAACTAATCTCCTAGTTGCCGTTCACAGCATTGGTATACGAACAACGAAGTCTGGTTCGATAGAGAGAAAACGGTTCAAAACTAAACTCAAAGGATTCAAAGGAAATGATTAACAAGGTTGATTACCTTACCTCATAGTAACACTAAACGAATGGCTTGACCCTAAACGCAACGAAAAACACTATAGGGATGTGTTCTTGACGAAGAACGCCCAAACAAGGATTGGAGAACGCTCAAGGATTCAATGGGAACCCAAGAGGGAGGTCAATGATGGCTGTTTCTAACTTTAGGGATTACGACTTTGAGTTTTAGGTCGAGCAAAATAGGTATAAAACGGATTAGAGCGAAGTGGGTCGACCTAAAGCCCAAAATGCATTTCTGGTGCGCGCGTAGGGCACGGGCGTGCTGACCTTGAGCACGGGCGTGCTGACCAACTGGCATGGGCGTGTTGCACTAGAGCATGGGCGTGTTGTCCTGACAGGATCACTGATCAGACTCGCTCTAAGGTTAACTACCCAAAAACACGTCTCTAAACATCTAACATAAGCATAACAACTATAGAAACATATATAACAACACTTTATAACAAGCATGCGAAAATTGGGGTGTTACACTGGGGGATTTTTGTCCTAGGCGAATAAATCCTTGAGGATAGTGTGATTCTACACGTCTCAGGATTTTGAATTGCTACTCTTTTTACACAGGTTCGTGATTTACCGCGTTGCTCACCAACAGTTCAACAACAATCTCAAGGATTTAATGACCAACAACGCTGTGATTAACGTTCCTCCTACCAATAATGGTGTGCCTGTAGTCGTCCCAGTTGTTGTCCCTCCACCAGTCGTCTATGCAAGCAAAGCCCTTTCCTGATATTTTGAAGATTAAAGTCTTTTGTAGACAAAACTTCCGTAGATGGCAGGAAAGAGTTAATTCCATTCTTGACATGCATGGAGTTGCATTGACTCTCACCGATCCTAAACCTTCATCCTCTGCTGATCCGAAAAAGAAGGACGATTGGACCTATGCTAACAAGGTATGTCATCATACTATTATTAGCACTCTTTCTAATGATTTGTTCGATGTCTACTGCTCCTACAGAGACGCAAAGGAAATATGGGAGTCCATGATAGTCAGATACACTGCTGAGGACGCTGGAAAACAGAAGTTCGTGATTGAAAATTTCTATTGGTGGGAGATGACAGATGACAAGGATATCAAGGTCCAGATCAATGAGTATCACAAGCTACTAGAAGATCTTAAGGCTGAAAACATCAACCTTCAAGACGAGTTTCTAGCCGGTCTCCTTATCGAAAAATTGCTTGAAACTTGGTAGGACTACAAACAACAACTTAAACATAAGCATAAGCAACTATCACTTCAAGAATTGATCACACACATCATCATTGAAGACACCAACAAGAAAGAGTTGAAGGCTGCAAAGGCAAAGGCTTTACCTTCCCGGGCAAATTTGGTCTAAACCATGTCTCACAAAAAAAGGTATAATAATAAACCTGATCACTTGCCTAAAGTTTCTAACCCCAATTTCAAAAATAAAGGTTCTTGTTTTGTTTGTGGAAAGCCAGGTCATCATTGGGGATGGCAATGGGTCTTGGACCCAATGGGTACCCGCAAAATTTACCCATGATGGGTAGAGTAATCACCCGTTTAATGGGTATGGGTATGAGGACTGGTAATTACCTACAAAATTTAATGGGTATGGATGCGGGTATGGGTACTGTAGTACCCACCCCATACCAGCACACTTATATATATATATATTAGTAAACAAAAAAAATATACATATAAATTATATAATTAATCATAATTTATTAAAATTAAAAAATAAAATGTAACATATGTTAAGAGAATTATATATATATGTTCTCCCTTTTTTATAGTACAAATTTCTTATCATGTTTTCAAGCATATACGATTTTCGTATATATGTTGTTACATATATGTTGTTCCCAAACCATTTATACATTTTTTTATGGTTTACCATTTTGATTTATCAAATGAGTTATGTTTTTTTAGTTTTGCATGCTTTTACATACCATAGATGGAAAATCCATGTGTAGTGACTCATTCAAAGTAATCCGAAAGCATCTTTCTCTTATTGTCTCTATTACTCCCACACAACTTGAAAGTGTACTTAGTGATCATCATGGTATTTTTAATCAAAGTTCTTTTTTTATTTATGGATTTTTCATAATTAATTAAAATGCGGATAATAGGTATGGGTACAGATACTTAGGTATCCAGCAGGTAAAGGTATGGGTATTGAAGTTGCTACCCACTCGGGTATGGGTCCGAGTACAAGTATTTTTTTAAAACGCGAGTACGGGGACGGGTACTATAGTACCCTACCCATTGCCATCCCTAGTCATCATGCACCTTAGTGCAGATATAGAGCGAAAAATGACAATCCTCCTAAGCCAAGGGCTAAGCTGGCTGAAGGAGATGAGATAATTGCTGCGATCATTTCTCAAGTTAACATTGTGACCAATGTGAACAAGTGAGTGGTAGACTCTGGGGCTACCATACATATTTGTGCAAATTGAGATGCATTTACCTCCTACACTTCTGTAGGGGATGAAGAAGAACATATTTATTTTGGAGATTCTTGAACTGCTACAGTTTCGGAAAAAGGGAAAGTTCTTCTTAAGCTCATATCTGGAAAGACCTTGGCTCTAAGTGAAGTGCTCCATGTGCCTAGTATTAGGGCAAATTTGATTTTGGTAGCACTATTGGGAAAGGTTGGGGTTAAAATGTCATTTGAATCTGATAAAATTGTAATGACAAAGAATAATGTTTTTGTGGGAAAAGGCTATTGTGATCAGGGACTCTTTGTACTTGATGTTTCCGATATTATTATTAATAAGAATGCATCTTCTTCTGCTTACTTGATTGATTCTTATGATATGTGGCATGCTAGATTAGGACATATTAATTTTTCTTATATTAAGAAATTGCAATATCTTGGTATGATATCTGGAATAAGTGATAAAGAAATTAATAAATGTGATGTTTGTATTGAATCTAAATTAACCAAAAAATCATGTCACCCTATACAACGTGAAACTGAATTACTAAGTTTAATTCATAGCGATCTAGGAGATTTAAAACAAACCATGACTAGAGGGGGTAAAAGATATTATGTAACCATTATAGATGATTTTTCTAGATATACTAAGGTCTATTTAATTAGAAATAAAGATAATGCCTTTGAAATGTTTCTTTCATATAAAGCAGAAGTAGAAAATCAATTAAATAAAAAAATTAAAAGAATTAGATCCGATAGAGGTGGTGAATATATTTTATTTAATGAATTTTGTGAAAAAGAAGGCATAATACATGAAGTAAGTCCTCCTTATTCACCCGAATCTAATGGAGTAGCTAAAAGAAAAAATAGAACTTTAAAGGAAATGATGAATGCTATGCTAATTAGTTCCTCAGGACCTAACAACCTTTAGGGTGAAGCTATATTAACTGCATGTTTTTTGAAAATAGAATTCTTCATTAGAAAACTGGTGTAACACCTTATGAGTTATGGAAAAGTTATAGGTCTACTTTAAAATATTTAAAAGTGTGGGAGTGTCTAGCTAAAGTAATGATACCTGAACCTATGAAAAGAAAAATAGGATCTAAACTTCTGATTGCATGTTTATTGGTTATGCTAAACATAGTGCTGCCTATAGGTTCCTTGTTTTGAAAAGTGATGTTTTTGATCGTAATACAATTGTAGAGACTAAAAATGTAGAATTTTTAGAAAATATATTTCCTTTTAAATATGAAAATATGGAACCCGAAAATATACAATATGAAAATATTTCTAAAGAATCTTTAGAAATTAATAATGAAAACTTACATGAGGATTTAAGGAGAAGAAAAAGTGAAAGAAAGGAAAAATCTTTCGGAAATGATTTTTACACTTATCTTATTGAAAATGATCCTGTGACTTTTTGTGAAGCTATTTCATCTTCTGATGCTCTTTTCTGGAACGAAGCTATTAAAACTAAAAATGATTCTATTTCAAAATGCAACAATTGGATTTTAGTTGATTTACCTCCTAGAGCAAAAACTATTGGGTGTAAATGGATTTTTAAAAGAAAATATAATCCCGATGGATCAATTGAAAAATATAAAGCTAGATTAGTAGCAAAAAGCTTTACATAAAAACAAAATATTGATTATTTTGATACATTTGCTCCTGTAACGAGAATTGCTTCAATTCAAGTTTTAATAGCCTTGACTTCTATTTACAAACTTGTTATTCACCAAATGGATGTAAAAACTGCTTTTTTAAATGGTGATTTGGAAGAAGAAATTTATATTACACAACCTGAAGGGAGTGTAATTTCTGGTCAAGAAAACAAAGTATGTAAACTTCTCAAATCCTTATATGGCTTAAAACAAACACCAAAACATTGGCATGAAACATTTAATCAAACTTTGATTGATGATGGTTTTTCTTCTATTGAAGTTGATAAATGTGTGTACACCTAATTGGTGAATGGTGAATGTGTAAATATGCTTATTTTTGGTACTTGTAAAGATATAGTGATTAGTACAAATCTTTTCTTACATCTAAATTTGATATGAAATACATGGGTGAGGCAAGGGTTATATTGGGTGTTAAAATCATAAGGAAGGGTGATAGTACAATGCTATCCCAAGAACATTATGTTGAGAAACTTCTTAGGAAGTTGTGTCATTTTGACTCAAAACCAATGAGTACCCCTTGTGATTCTAACTCTCAATTAAAGAAAAATAGAGGCGATCCTGTGGCTCAATCTGAGTATGCCCAAATTATTAGGAGCTTATTGCATTTAATGAATTTTTCTCGACTAGACATAGCTTATGTTGTGGTTAGAATGAGTAGATATACTCAAAGTCCTAATCAGGATCACTGGATTGCACTTGTTAGACTCGTGAAATATTTGAGAGGTACCATGAATTATGGTATTATGTATAGTGGATTTCCCGCTGTATTAGAAGGATACAATGATGCTAACTGGATCTCTGATTCAAATGAGACAAAATCCACTAGTGATAATATATTTAAACTTCTTGGTGGTGCGGTTGCTTAGAGATTAGTTAAACGAACAATAATAGCTAGATCCACTATGGAGTTAGAGTTATATCTCTGGAGTTGGCTGGTAATGAGGCTGAGTGGTTGAAAAACTTCTTAGCGAATATTCCTTTAGGAATAAAACCGACACCATCAATGTCAATGCATTGTGATTGCCAATGGGCAATAGCTATTACAAAGAATAAAACTTTCAATAGCAAAATTAGACATATACAATTAAGACATAATATGGTAAAACATCTGCTAAAAGATGGAACAATATCCATTGATTATGTGAAGTTAGAAGTGAATTTTGCCGATCCTCTGACAAAGTCTATTGGGAGGAAATTAATATATGAAACATCGAGAGGAATGAGACTTAAGCCAATTTGAAATTAATAGTGATGTTAACCCAACCTTTGTGATTGGAGATCCCATGAAGAAGGGTCATATGGATAAAAACAAGTCACTTGTTAATTCTGTTAGCACTAATAATTTTTTGTCCTTTCCTATGGCGTAAGAAGTGCTAGACTGAATTTTTGAGAAGTTAAGCTTTAAAGCTTTTAATGATTTTCGTATCCCTCATAGGTGATGTATGAATTGCAGTATACATTTGATGAAATCATCTATATGAGTGTCAAGTGAGGCCGTTTCTATGAGATTGTGGCATAATCTCTAGAGCACTCATGAATTACAGGCATGTACATGGCCTATTGGCGCAAAACAGCGTCAAGAGCGAGAATTGTGGGGGTGTAGTGTGATTGGTAGACATCTAACATACATTAAAGTGTTTTGGTTCATAGAAGTTTATTTCACCAACTAACTTGGATGATAAGTCTTATCAGTCTAAGTTTGGTTCATAAATATATACCATGTTGAGTTTGATATCGTGCTAAAAGTTTACAAAGCATTTAACCTAAAAAAGGATCTGGAACCTCAAGTGTAAAGCTTACAGGACCAATCAAGTTCAAAAATATGATTTTGCGAAACTTCGGAGCGCAAAAGGCAAAGCCCTGTAACTCACTTAGACCTAAAAGGCCCAAAAGTTGAGCTTGCAATTGTGACCACTGATAATTTGAGAGTGCAAGAATGCTAAGTTTTAGGAACTACCTCGCACAGAAGTTGAGCCTGAAGTTATCACTCTTAAATGAGAAGTTAGGGTCTGAGCAAAAGATGCTAAAGACATCGCTCCTGAAATATATTTCCTCTAAGTTAATCTCACTAGAAAAGCTGAGATGGAAGATCTAGCTGAAATCCAAGGTCTAAGCAAAAGAGGTTGAAGACCTCACTCTTAACTACCCCAAGGGGGACTCCATGCAAGTTGTGACTGAAGAGCTCGCCTTGAAACTAAAATTCGGGGTTTGAGCTAAAAGAGGTTGAATACCTCACCCCCACAGTATACTACCTTAAGGAAATTATCCTACGAAAGACGAGAAGTTGGGATCATACCAAAAGAAGCTCAAGATCTCGCTTTGAAATGAAAAATTGGGGATTGGGCAAAAGAGAATGAAGACCTGCCCCCGCATAAATTACTCTCATTAATCTCCATAGCTAGAGTTTTTGGTTGAAGATAATGTCATAATCCATGTCAATAATTACAATTTTTCTGAAAAGCTAGTGAACATACGTGTTTTTGGGGACCATTAATGAACCCTAAATTGTTTTGATGCATATGCATTTTTGTCTTATTAGATGGTTAGGAGCATACTTGACATCTTGTTTGTTGTTTATTTCTTATTACTTCTAGTAATGGATGGCTTTTTTTACCTACGCACACATTACCCGAGGAAGTTTGGCCATGGACCTTAGTCGCAGTGCAGATGATATTTCCTTCGTCCTTTCTTGTCGTTCCTCCTTCTACAGCAATTGACACCCTTTTGTCGGGTCATCGGGTTGGTTTGGCTTTAAAATTGTCTAACCCAAGTAGGTCGGGTCAAGTATCGGGTTGGAAAAAAATAAAATCGATAAACCTGACCTGACCCGAATAAGGTTGCACACTTTGATATGAATTTTTCTGATTCCAGTGTAATAGAGAGAAAAAAGAAGCAGTAAATCAAGAAAGAAGAAAGAAGTAGACTAGGTTCAAAAAATAAGAAAGAAACAACAAATCAAGAAGCTAAGATCAAGGTTCAAGATCAGATTCCTGTGATTCAGATCAGATGGAGGTTCAAGATGGAGGAAAAAGCAGCACAAACGATAATGAGTTCATCTGCCATAACCACTGAAGGCTCCAGCCGCCGATCGTGCCTCCGCGACACTGCCATCAATGCACCTTCATCATTGCGTAGATATGCCGTTGTCACTTGGCTTGAACCGCCAGTACCAGAATCGCGACTGTCCTCACCAGAGCCACCATGCTCTGCCGCAAACTACTCTCACCCACAAGCCTGCATAAGGTCAGCAACTACCGACCTCCATGCCCCTTGCTCGTTTTTCCTATTTCTCACTTCTTCCAATCCCTAAAACTTTGTAATTAGAACACGAGACAATATCATTCGAAAAATAATTATTACTATATAAACCCTACATAAAATATTTTTTGTTTTTTTTTTAATTTTTAAATTTTTAATTTTAATATTGAACACGATGACCCTGACCCGAACCAATATGAACGTGGTCCAGTTCATTCGGTTTGGGCTACATATTTTTTGTTTCAAAAACCCGATCCGACCCGATCAAATTTGATTGGGTTGGATCCACGTTCCCACCAAACCCGACTCGACCCGACTGGTGCCCACCCCTAATTCTAATATAATTTTTTGTAAATTAATTTATGGAGACTTTCTCATTGAAATTATTAGACTTACAGTTCATATATGTATTCACACCAACACAGTGAAACTGATTAACGTTTGGGGACCATATCAGGTATAATATAGACTAAAGTATAAATTCCTATCAAAAAAATATAAGCTGATAAAAAAAATACTAAAGTATAAATTTGGCACCTTAAAATTTTACCAAAGATTTTGACATTAAATTAGTTTTTTTTAAGATTTAAAATAGCATCATAATAGTTTTTTTTAGAGTACATGGATCGAACTCAGTACCATATGTTTAAGGGATCAAAGTGCCTTCCACTTAGATAAACACATTGGTAAAATGGTCTTTTTTATGTTACATGAAACTTGACGGAAAGAACATTTTAATGTCATTTTAAGTCTAGACTAATTTGATGAATTTTTTTTGGATTTCCAAATTGATGTCAAATAAATTTTTAGAAGACGAAATTAGTCGTTCGATAGTGAAACTAGTAGTTTAGTCTTTAATATATCATCCAATTATTGGAATAAAATTGGAGGCTATTTAGTATTAGGAAACAAATTAAGAGAAGCCTCTTTTAAGATAGTGTTTAGTGCACTGACATAATAAGATGGAACTGGATGTTCGATTTTGTCTTCGTTAGTTCACCCTTAAAGGTCGTATTTGACCCAGCTTTTTTTGTGACTTCTCTTCTCCTTAAAAGTATAATCGAGGCCAAACTCTTTTTTTTTTTTTGGAGGCTATTACAAATAAAAGGACCTTATTTATAAAGAAGAAAGATAGAAATAAGAAGCTTTTTAAAAAAGCTACTCCAAGGAGCTTTTGTTAGAGATTGTTTGACACGTCCCTTTTGCGAGCTTATAATGTATGAGAAAGTAGGCCCGTTTGGCAAATGCTTCTGCCACGAGCTTATAGCGTTTTTTTCAAACGCCACTTGAAGTAGCGTTTGAGCTTATAACTTATAACATTTCATTTTTTTCTTCCACTTTTATCCTTACATCTTAATTTAATTCTACCTTTATCCTTTTCTTTCTCTTTTATGTAAAATCATTAATAAAGATATTTTTTTATGTTATTTTATATTTTTCAGCTAGTTCAACCGTTAGTTTTATCAAACACTTTCACACAAAATAAGTTATCTTATCCGTTATCTTATCTGATAATAGCTAGTTTTACCGAACATACTCTTTGCTAACTTACACGGAGCTTATTCCCAATAACCATCCTTCAATTCCCAAACCTCCTGTTTTCCTCTTTGTTTATGTTCTTGTTGTTACCCTCCCTCTCCTTCTCCCTCTTTGCTGTTACATATTCCCAAAAACCACCCACGTAACCACCGTACATCATATGTGAAACAAATTTCTAATTTAGGTAAAATTATTTGAGAAATGTAGTAATATTTTTTTAATATGGTTTTTTTTTTTTTTTTCCATTAAGTCATGACGGACGACATCAAATTCAGCGAGTTGGATTCAGATTTGGGGGATTGGAGCGAATCGCGAAGGGTGAAGGAAGGTGAGGGCGGCAGTGGATCTGACTCTGATTTAATGGCGTAGGAAGGTGAAAGCGGTTGTGGCTCTAAACCTGATAATATGATTTGATGGCGTTGAGGAGTAGGAGTAGGAGTAGGAGTAGGAGGTAGGTGAAGAAATTGAATCGTAAGGAGGGTGCCGTGGAGAAGAGCCCTATTTATGTTTCTGCTAATGGCAAAGCGTGTGACCAATTAGCCATGCAATTAGCTACCTTTTAATCTATGATAGGCTTGGTGATGGAGTTCTTATTTTTTATTTTTGGTTAAAGTAATAATTTAGTTCCTATACCTGTCATACATTCTTCATTTAGTCCCTATACATAAAAAAATTGGAAATGAATTCCTATATATGTAAATGTTAGCAAATTCGGTCCCTATATTTGCTAACGTTAGCAAATTTGTCCCTGCCGTCAGCAAATTAATCCTTATACGTGACATATATTTTTAATTTGGTCCCTAAACCTGAAAAAAAAAAAATTAAATTGATCCCTATATGTGTAATCAATAATAATTTTATCCCTATCGTCTATCAAAGAGACCAGATTCAATTAAAGAGTCTTTTCGTATTGATATATTTTTATATATTATATCAATCTATTTCTTCTATTGAGAGTCAACTTCGATAATTTCAGAATATAAAATCATTTACGGACCAACTGATACAATTTTTACTCTCAATAGAAGAAATCGATTGATATAATATATAAAAAATATTCAATACGAAAAGAATCTTTAGTTAGGTCTGAGCTCTTTGGTAGACGACAGGAACAAAATTATTATCGATTGCACATATAAGAACCGATTCAATTTTTTTTCAGGTTTAGGGATCAAATCAAAAATTTGTGTCACGTATAAGGATCAATTTGCTGACGGTGGAGACGAATTTGCTAACGTTTGCACATTTAGGAACTAAATTTGATAACGTTTATACATGTAGGGACTCATTTCCAAATTTTTTATGTATAGGGATTAAATGAAGAATCAGTGTCATGTATAAGGAACAAATTATTACTTTAATCTTTTTTTTTTTTTTTATATAAAACAAGGTAACTATATTATATAAAAAGGAGAACTGGCCTATGTTTTTCTATTTGTGTTATAAAATAAAAACAACGGGAGGTTAAGCACCAAAAATAATAAAAAAATAAAAAAATAAAAACAACTGGAGGTTGCTGATGCAGTTTCTGAAATTCCACCGGTTACGTGAGCAAAATGTCCCTATGTGTTTGAATGGAGTAATTTTAGAGGATATTTAAATATCACATCTCAAATTATCTTGTTTGGATTAAAAAAACAAAAGTATTTTAAAAATCCAGGGTATTTCAATGAAATATTTTTATTAGGTGACTTCTAGGGTGAGATTGTAAATAAATCCCTCACCCATGAGAGAGACAATATTACCATTAGATATATTTATTAAATAAATGGATGGCGGAGATCTATTTCTGGCGATCCTTTGTTCCAGTTGCATAAAAAAGTTTTAAATTGACTGGACACTTTGCCAAAAGTTGGAAACATATACAGGTAATCAATTGCAAATTTTGACCCCAACTTTTTTCTTGTTCGGCTGCTATTTCACCGCAGCTTCAGAAATCACCATGTGAAAGCGCCTCTTGCTAGCATTATCGTTGAAGCAGAAACAAAACTCTAAGCTATTATTCCAGGGACTATACTGCAAAATAATATACTTACATGTGTCACCATCAACTTTTTAAATTTAAACACAGTACCCGTGTTTACCTGGTATCACCGGTAATTCTGTCTCCCTCATGGGTGAGGGATTTATTTACACCCTCACCCTAGACTCCACCTTTTTATTATGTAAATTTGAGCATTTAGAAATTCCACCTCACGAGGGAGAATTTCGAAATTCTTCCCTTGGTTGCTCTCATTTTCAAGCCTGAAACATAGTCACCGTTGGCCACCACTATCGACGGTCGCCCACCACCACAGCCGTCGGACCACCAACGGACGGTCACCAGACCACTGTCGGCCGATCGTCGGACCGCCGCTAGTCGGCCACCATCGCTGTCACCACCAATTTTTTAAATAAACTTCGAAAATTAATATTTTATAATTGAAGGAAATTAAATTTCTTTATTCAAACAAAGAATTTGAAATACAAGGAATTTAAATTGCTTTATCCAAACAAAGTATTTTGAAAAAATGAAAGTAATTCAATTGCCTTATATATGTCAAATATCTTGAAATTTCGAAATACCTCATTCAAACACACACTAAGGGTGATATGCTCAAAGCCACATCTTCAGCTTCATAAGTTCCATTGAATATGCAACCAACTTTTCAAAGATATTCTCAATCTCAAGTGACTCAAGAGTATAACATGAATCAAGAAGATAAAATTAGAGTTTGTGAAAAAAAAAAAAAAATTACCATAGCTTAAAAGTAGTTTTTAAGCTAAAAAAATTGAAAACTTCCAAACAGCTTTAGCTTTATTTTTTAAATTAAGCTCTTCTTTTTAACTTCTACTTTAAAGTAGCTTTTAAGCCCAAAAAAAGCTGGGCCAAATGCAACCACATGATAAAAGCTACTTTTAGTGAAATCAAAATATTTCACTTTTCAATCTCATATTCTATTTTATTCTGTTTATCCATCTTGTTCCATATGTGAAAGTTGAAAGCTCTACCCTACACATCAAGGCTCTGTTTGGCAAATCCAATAAACTAGCTTATAACTTATTTGATTAGCTTATAAGTTAGTTTGACTGAAATAGAGATATTTGGTAAACAAACTTATCTCATGAACTTATAGCTTTTCTTCGTAAGCTATTTTATTTAGTTTATGACTTATATAACTTATAGCTTATTAACTTTTCTCTCATTTTTACCCTCCTTCATTTAATGAAATTCTCACTTACTATGCTTGTCATAAATATGTCCTTTTACATTTATAAGCTAATTCAACAGCTAATTTTATCAAACACTTTAAATTGAATCAGCTAGCTTTTCAGATATCAGTTAAAAATTAGCTTATCAACTATAAACTAGCTTATCAACCATAAGGTAGCTTATTAGTCATATGAAGCTTAACTCAATAGTCCACATGATAATTAAAAAATAATAAATTATGTATTAGACGAAATGAATGGAACGACCTGTCTTTTATAAACTTCCTAATTGATGTTTGCTTGATGCACTTAGAGGGGAATCAAATACGTCATTTGTTTTAATTTGTTCTGATTGCCTCTATTGTGTGGTATAAGTATCAATGCTTTTGATCATAAAGATCTGTCGTGGCATCCACCAGATTATAAAGCTGGTCAATATAATAGAAACCTCTGTTTGCTCAGAACTGAAAACCATATAATTGCTTGTGTGCTCACGTAAGATACATAGACCTAAATCTGCATACTATACATCCATGTATTTCCTGAAACAGGGCCGGCGATGACGTGTAAGGAGTGTAACAGTATAGGACCTCAAATTTGATCCAAACTTTGGGGCCCCCAAAATTTATTTTGACAAAAAAAAGGTGTTAGAAAGAAGGCTCTTTTTAAGTAGCCAGAAGATTGATATTAGCTTGAAGTTGTATTGATATGATTTTAATAATCTTCTTTATATTTATTGTCCTGAAGTGGGTGTTTAAGAGTAGAACAATTATCCTTTTTGAAATAATATTTAAGATTGTCTTTTTTTTGAAATAATATTTTGAAATAATATTTAATTATTAAAATTGTCCTTTTTTTTTATTAAGGGCCCGATTTTTAAGATTAGAACAGGATCCCCAAAATGTTTAAGACGGCCATGATTGTAATGGGTTGTGATTCAAATGAACAAAGTATATAGAAAGTGACATAAATGGTTCTACCTTTTCACATATATGTATATATGTTACATTTCACCATGCGAAATGTTGCTCATTTCTTTGACCATATGACATTCATGTGAAGAATGTTTTAGTAGACATGATACATTTAGAGTTTGTGCATTGAATTATTTTAACTTTATTATGATTTGATATTTTTAAATTTTAATCTCTTCGTCAGACGATTTTTAAGCATATGTCGGATAAAATTTTGTTAAACTAATTGTATGTTCTTGTTATTTCAATGCTTGGACTAGGCGGGTTGATAAGACCTGTCCAATCACACTAAATTGATTCGACCTGATGTTAATTATAATAAGTTTAGGTTTTGAAAATTAGATTGACGTGATTTTAGAAAGGATTCAGATTATGTTTCGGGTCATCTCAACCTGATCCGATATTCACAATCTTTTAAAATTTATAATTTTTTTTTTACGATTAGATATAAGTAATAAGACTTTTTGACTTAAAATAATAACTTTTTGCATAATATAATAATATATTTATATTGACATTATTTGTTTTGAAATATGTATTGTAAAATATAACTTAATTTTAGTTTCCTACGTCTTTTGTTCAATGTATAATGTTCAAATTTATATATTATATAAACATATTGGATTGATCCAGACATAGAGGGTTGAATATAGGTCCAAACAAATACTCCTGTTAAAATATCAATTGAGTTTGAAATAAGATAAATTCGTTCCAACCAATCCCATGACACCACTAACACAAACGGATACCTTCCACTTAATCAATGTTTAGTTCTTATTTACCCAATATACAAGCATTGGGAATATATATTAGCTCTGAATATAATAAGGGGTTGGAGAGATATGTAAAATATTTACATCTATCCATTCCTACATATTAAATTATTCAGCATTTCCCCCTAATCATGAATATGATAAACTTGAGTAACAATTAATTAATAACAAGACCTATTAATTTTATGAAAACGATTACAGAGAAGATGCAATAATCGGTGTGGTGGATTGCCTTTTCAATATTTAATCTTAGGGTCATCTTTTCCTTAACAGTTTATTTAATCTATAGGGTCATCTGTTTGTGATTCCACTGATGTCGTGGATTTGCCTTTTAATATTTTGTATTCTCCTTTCCATCTTTAGTAAGTTGGAATCTAATTTTTATTTCAAAATTAATCATAGGCTTAGCATTTGTGTCAAAAGAAAAGGGTTGTAAACAACAGGAACCCAAAATAGTGGGAAAGAAAATATCAAAGAGTGTGTTAATAATATTTCTCCTTAAATAAAACACATTCTCTTCTATTAGTTAAAATTTAAATGAGTATCACTATTTTGAAAATGGATCCCACTTGAAATCTGTAGGACCCCATGAATTTCAACTGATAGAAGAAAAAGTGTTGGAAAGAGCTAATTAATAAGAGGAAGAGGGAAGGATAAGTTCAAGGGGATTTGCTGCATAATAAGCTAAAGCTCATTTATATAGCCCATTTAAAATTAAGCTTATACTAATTAGGAAACCCTAAATATGATATTTAACTAACCCACAAATTCTCCTTCTAATTGGTTTTCAACGATTTCAAACATATTGCTTTTATTAATGGGGGGATTAAACAATCCTTTTTGGATTAGCACTTATCATTTACCTAAACCAACGTTTTTTGGGCTGCTAAAATTCGTCATGGTATGTTTCACAATTGGAGCAAACAAAGATTAATTTATGTCCTCGCGTAACAATTGGAGCTCAGAACAGGTAGTGACAATACTTTTATTTAGTTTAAAGTACATAGAAAGTGACCTCGTATCTTCATTCAGTGAACCTCACATGTTCTTACACACACTTGGTTGTCTCCGTGTAAAGCGACCAAATCAATATTATTTTACTAAGATAAAGGTTAATATAACCTAAAAGTCTACTATCTTGGGTTCACTGCTACCTCTGTTGTAGAGATTTATCAGGATTGAAAAGATAAAAGTATTCGATAATCAATGTCAAGATATTGGTAAATGATACGTAATTCTCTGTTCAGTGTTGTTGACAAGATTTTAAATTTGGGTCTGAAATCGTAATTGAAATCATGATGTTTTGGTTTTGATAGTTTTCGAAATCACATTGTGATTGTCATTATCATTGTATTGGATGTATTTTTTCGCAATTATTACAATAACGAAAAATGTCACAGGATTACTACCGTAATTTAAAATCTTGATTGTTGATTAGTGTTTGATAGAATGACAGACAATAGTGATACATAAATGGAAGCATTTTGTTTTTTAGGTGCTAGGAGAAACCTGCCTTGATGCTTGTGTAGGCATTTGGATGTGTCTTGTTTCGTTTGGACTTCGGAAATTAATATGATGCTTTCCCTAGTAAAAAATTTTACACGCGTCAAGTTAAAATTAGGCTTTGAGCCATTTGAGGTGATCATAGGAAGAGTTAAGAAGCTACGAACACCATTCTTGATATGCAAACAAAGGGCCAAAAGTTTATAATAGCTATAGGTCAATTCACATGGTTTGTGTTTTATCTGTTTGGTTTAGCGAGTCCTACTTGCTTTTGCATCTCTAATTAATTTGGAGGCAAAAGGGGCGGAAAACATCCCCACTTTTTAATTTGTAACATGGTTCAAAAAAAATTATTAAAACACGTTTATGGTTTTTAGGAACAAAATTCTGTTGTCTCAAAATATGGTATCTCGGTGTCCCCCACCAATCAAATGTTGAGAATGAACACAATTATTAATGAGTTGTGATTTTATTTTCTTACGCGTCAAATTATTATTGGTGGGAGACACAGAATGTGACAGAAAATTTGGGACAGAAGATCAAACCATTACATCATACAAGAAAGCTACAAAGCTTGAAAGCAACCAGTAGATTAATGCACCAATCTCAGAAAGACTAACCTGATACCCGTTGGTGCGAATCCAATGAGATGTTCAACCTGGGCCCCTGTGGTTGACCTGATGAAGAAGCAGTTATCTTTGTGGAAAGGTCGTCATCTCTCATTGGGAGGTAGAGTTACTTTAATAAATTCAGTGTTGACTAGCTTGCCCCTATACTTTTTCTCCTTTTTCAAAGCTCCAAAAAAAAGGTTTTGCAAATGCTTATAAGGGTTCAAAGGAATTTTTTATGTGGGGGAAATGAAGAACAACAAAAAAAATAAGTTGGGTGTGTTGGGAAAAGGTTTGTCTTCCAAAAAATTTTGGGGGCTTAGGTGTGAAGAATTTGGAGCTATTTAATATTGCATTATTAGCTAAGTGGAAATGGCTTTGCTTGACGGTTCAGAATGCTATATGGTTTAATCTATTGTCGTATGAATATGGTTGTTTGGCCATGAGCTTTATGTAGGTTCCAGGCTCAGCTGCTAACTGTGATGCATCCATTTGGTGGAGGGATATTGTCTCTTTGGACTGTGGTAGGGACGGCTGGCCCTCATGGGTCATGGAGGCCACTACGCTCAAACTTGGATCAGGAGAGAATATTAGTTTTTGGGGCGATAAGTGGCTGGGCACGACTACTCTCAAAGATAGCTTTTCAAGACTGTTTTAGGTGTCTGTAAATAATAGTGCTAAAATTGCCGACATGGGTGAGTGGCTTGGGGATTGTTGGATGTGGCGGTGGAGGTGGAGGCGTCTTCTTTTTGTTTGGGAGGAGGATCTTGTGAAAGACCTTGAGAATCGACTCACTTCTGCTTCTCCCCAAAGGGAGGTGAGTGACTCTTGGGGTGTGGACTCCAGATTCTTTAAATGGCTATACTGTGAAATCTGGTTATTTGTACTTATTGAACCTTTATAGATCTTTAACGCAAAACCCAAATTTAGCAAAAGCCTACAAGTCTCTTTGGAAGTGTGCAGTACCTTCTAAGGTTAGTGCTTTGCGTGGAGATTGCTACAAGAAAGGGTGCCAACCCGTGAAGCTTTATATCACAGGGCAGTCATACCTTTGAATCAAGTTATATCATGTGTTTTCTATTTTTGTCATGTTGAGGGTTGTAGTCACTTATTTTTCTCTTGTCCCTTTTCATACAATGTGTGGGCAATGGTTTATGCTTGGTTGGGGTTTAATGGTGCATTTCATAACGATGGTGTCATTCATTTTTTGCATCATGGGGCTGGCTGTAGAGGGAAGAAATTGAAAAGAGTTAGGCACATTGTCTGGTTAGTTGTTTGCTGGTGCTTGTGGCTCTTAAGAAACAAAATTATATTCCAAAGAGGGGTGGCTGATTGTAATTCTTTAATAGCTCAATCAAAGCTCTTTCTTGGGGGTGGTTCATTTGTAGAGAGGTTAGAAAATCAGGTTACTTTTTCTCAGATTGGTGCATTAATCCACTGGGTTGCTTTCAAGTTTTGTAGCTTTCTTGTATGATGTAATGGGTTGGAGTACCCCTTGTACTCCTCATCAATATATACTTTTACTTATAAAAAAAATATATATATCAAAAAGCAAAACTTAACTTGTAAATTTATAAGGATTATTAATTTAAAAAATATTTAAAATATATATCCATAATTAATGTTTAACATTCTAACTTATAAGTTATAAAAAAGTAAATGAAACTAAAAAAAATATAAATATAACTTAACATTTGATCCATTTATACTTAGCCTAATATTTATATTATTTTTTAAAATTTTAATAGAACAAAATAATAATGAAATCATCAAATTAACTTTATAAATCAAATGCATATTACAATGTATAAACCGTTTAATCTAAGTGCCCAAGAATATCAACAAAAATTATACATTATATGGCTAAAATTATGCATAAATCCTGTTTTGTAAATTCCCTAATAAAATTGAGAATTTATCAAATTTAGAGTTTACTTAAACTTATAAATTACTAAAAAAATATATTATAGGATTTACTAGCATGTGGTTGATTCGAGTGAGAAGATACTCGGACACCTTAAGCAAGTGATCAGGATTCGAATTCTGACTCTTGTGTATGGAGAAAACCTGATTGGGAGGGGAGAACTCACCTTACGTGTCCAACAGGTTCCCTGATGGAGATTAATCACACTTAACGGTGGTGGATACTCTGTACCTATAACATGATTACCCAAAAAAAGAAAGATAGTATAGGATTAACTAGCTATCATATCCTAAGGTCTCAAACTTATATATAAGAGTTTAAAATTTAATTCGAGAGTTTCTAAACTATGTAAGGAATCTAAGGCTATGTTTGAGAGTTTTTAAAGAGATTAAGTGAAATGGTTAGTAATGGAGTGATTAGTGATAGAGTGGAGTGGAGAAGTAAAAGTATATTACTCATTGTTTGAAAGTTTAATGATAAAATTGAAGGTGATCGCAAATCTCTCAATTTGAAAGGTATAAAAATTGAGGGTTTGGATAAAATAAAGTGATTTGAGTTACTATCCTAAACCAATAATATAAATAGAATAAAGAACTAGTGCATAACTGCAATATAAACGCCTAGTCCTTAATTACCCGTGCGACCTGTAGCAGTTTTGTGCACATACACAAATCCTTACCCCCTGCAACATAATAAAAAAATCAACACGTTGTTGTCTTGAGCCACAATCATCCACAAACTTCCGAGTTCCATAATTGTTAGAGTCCAGCCAAAGTCTTCACTCAATAAATGCAATGGTAGAAAAACTTTCAACCTCCAACTATAAATTTTAGGTGAAGATTTTTGTCAACAATTATGTGCAGCACTTGGTGTATAAATAGAGGCACCAAGCATAAGTTCAAGACACACAAGATCCTCATAATCAAGAGGAAGAGAGTGAGAGAAAAAAAATAGAGAGAACCTTAGAGAGTGTTTTTCTAAGAGAAAAAAATAGTGAGCCAATTTGTGAGTGTTATCCACAAATTGAAGATATATTATTGTTGTATTTTTGTATTCCCATTATTTTATAGTGGAAGTTTAAGTGACCTATGGGTCCCGTGGTTTTTCCTTGCTCACATTGAGGAGGTTTTCCATGCTAAAAATTTCCTGGTGTTGCTACACATATTTTACGCTTTCGCATAGTGTCTATTTTGAGTTCACAGAAGAGGGAAACTATGATGACATTTCCCAACAGTGGTATCAGAGCTCTCAGAGCTCTCAGATACTAGGTGCCAGAGATTCATAAGAAAATTCTTAGTATGCTCTGTGGTTGCAGCATTGTCTGATCTTCCACATCAGAAAAGAATTATTTTTGTTGCTGGAAATAAAGTGTAGTAGTGTGAAAGTGCATTCTAGGAAAGTTCTGGCTAGGAAAGACTTGGTATTTAAGTGTGTCCATTAGTGACCCACCACTCTTTCCTGGGAACTTACTTGGTGCACTGTTTGCATACTGCAGTTATTGTTCCAGTATACGGCACTACTCACGTATACGATATTGGCCTGTGTAACTCAAGATGGACGGAGCTATCACTCATGATGGAGATATGTTCAAGCTAACTGCAGATAACTACTCCTATTGGAAGCCGATGATGGAAGATCACTTATATTGCAAAGATTTGCATGAGCCAATCACCCAGAAAGATAAACCGGAAGGGAAGTCTGACAAAGATTTGGAGCTTCAGAATCGGAAAGCAGTAGCTATGATCCGAAAATATATTGACAGAAGTTTGTTCGAGCATGTGTCAACTTATATTAATGCGTATGAGTTGTGGACGAAACTTGAATCCTTGATTCAAAAGAAGACGCCCAGAAATAAAGCTCACCTTGTCAGACGACTGGTAAAGTTGGAGTACTCGGACGGTCAGAATATGGTCGAACATTTGAATACCTTCAAAGGTATCGTGAATCAGTTAACGAAGACCGAGATGAAGATAGATGATGAGTTGCAAACTCTTTTACTCCTCAGTTCTCTGCCTGAGAGTTGGGACACTCTAGTTGTCACTCTCAGCAATTCTGCTCCAGACGGAAAGCTTAGCATGGATTCGGTTACGGATTGTTTGCTAAATGAAGAGTCAAGACGGAGGGAAAGAGGCTTGAACAACCAGTTTGAAGCCAACGTTGTTGAAAACAGAGGAAGGAGTAAGAATCGTGAAAAAGGAGGTCGTGGAAAATCACAAGGTAGATCCAAATCTCGCACTAGACTAAACTGTTATTACTGTGGCAAACCGGGCCACAAAAAGTTTGAGTGCAGATTCTTGAAGAGAGACCAACAGGCTGGAACGGTCCACCTAGACCAGATTAACCCAAAGAAGAAGGAAGATGGAACAACTACTGCAGTAGCCTCGAATGATGAGAATATATTTCTTGTCGGGGAAGAAAATTATCTAAACATTGCATATGATGATTGCATTTGGATAATTGACTCAGGAGCATCCTTCCACGTCACACCTCATGAAGAATTTTTCTCATCATACCAAAAAGGAGATTTTGGTACGGTGAAGATGGGCAACCATGTCACGAGTAAAATCGTTGGTATTGGTGAAGCAACTCTATTGACTGAGAATGGAAACAAGCTTGTGCTGAAGGAGGTAAGACATGTACCAGAGATGCGTCTAAACCTTATCTCAGCAGGCAAGCTAGACGAAGCTGGGATGATAAACCAATTTGGTGCCGGCAGATGGAAACTCAGCAGAGGAAGCATGATTGTTGCTCGTGGATAGAAGGAAGGCTCCTTGTACATTATGCAAGGAAAGATATGCAAGGGAGAAATGAATGTTGCTCAAGACGCAACCAAAGAACTGTGGCATAGACGATTGGGCCACATGAGCGAGAAGGGTTTGGAGATTCTTGCAAAAGATCATCTCCCAAACATAAAAGGACAGCCACTTGAATCCTGTGAAGACTGCCTAGCAGGCAAACAACACAGAGTATCTTTCAAAAGATCAGATGATGCAAGAAGAAGAAAGCAAATTCTGGATCTTGTTCATTCAGATGTTTGCTCAACGTCTGAAAGGTCCCTTGGTGGTGCCCAATACTTTGTTACCTTCATTGATGATCACTCCAGGAAAGTGTGAGTGTATCCACTGAAGACAAAAGATCAGGTTCTTCAAGCTTTCAAGGAATTCCATGCTTCTGTAGAACGAGCATCTGGAAGAAAACTGAAATGCTTGAGAACTGACAATGGTGGAGAGTACATAGGTCCGTTTGAGACATACTGCAAAGCTCATGGGATAAGACATGAGAAAGTACCTCCCAAGACACCTCAGATGAATGGACTAGCAGAAAGAATGAATAGAACGATTGCAGAGAAAGTCAGAAGCATGCTTTCTCAAGCAAAACTTCCCAAATCATTTTGGGGCGAAGCGGTGAAAACTGCAGTGGATTTGATAAATCTGTCTCCTTCAAGACCTTTAAATGGAAAGATTCTAGATGAAGTATGGTTTGGAAAGAAAGCCTCTTATGGTCACTTGAGAGTCTTTGGGTGCAGGGCATTTGTCCACATTCCTAAAGATGTAAGAGCAAATCTTGACACTAAGACAAAGGAATGCATAGACCTTGGTTCACCAAGAGATGAACTTGGCTTCAGATTATGGGATCCTACAAACAAAAAGATTGTTCGAAGCAGAGATGTGGTATTCTTTGAAGACGAGACGGTCCAGGACATTCAGCAATCTAAGAAGCCAAAGACCATTATGATACACAATTCAGGGGGAGGGATTCTTCAAAGAAATGATGTACCTGATCAGACAATACAACCCAATCAGACGGAGCAACCTGATCAGACGGAACAACCTGACCAGACAGAACAAAGTCAGACAATACAGGGAGAACAAATGGAGACTAATCAGGCAGAAGAAGAATCTCAAGTAAGACGATCGACGAGAGTCAGACAACCTTCAAGGAGGTATTATTCAGATGAGTATGTCAATCTCACTGATGAAGGGGAACCTCAAAGCTTCATGGAGGCCATTGAGGCGAATGATAAGGAGAAATGGATGCAAGCCATGAAAGAAGAATTACAGTCCTTAAAAGAAAATCATACATATGACCTGGTGAGATTACCAGAAGGCCGAAAGGCACTGAAAAACAAATGGGTGTTCAAGCTTAAGACTGAAGAGAACAACCCAAACCCCAGGTACAAAGCAAGAATTGTTGTGAAGGGGTGCAACCAGAAGAAAGGCATATATTTCGAAGAAATCTTCTCAACAGTGGTGAAGATGACATCCATTAGAACAATCCTTGGTGTAGCTGCAAAACTAGACTTGGAGATAGAGCAACTTGATGTTAAAACAGCATTCCTACATGGAGATCTAGAGGAAGAAATCTATATGGAGCAACCAGAAGGTTTTGCAGAACCAGGCAAAGAACACCTAGTGTGTCTTCTGAAGAAAAGCCTCTATGGTTTAAAGCAAGCTCCAAGACAATAGTACAAGAAGTTTGATCTCTTCATGGCCCAACATAACTTCAAAAAGACGTCCGCAGACCACTGTGTGTTTGTGAAAAATTATGAGAATGGTGAATCCATCATACTTCTATTGTATGTTGATGATATGCTGATTGTTGGGAAATATAAGACGCAGATAGCTGCTCTCAAGAAGGCATTGAGCAAATCCTTTGCCATGAAAGATCTGGGTGCAGTGAAGAAGATTCTTGGAATGAAGATTACTAGAGATCGTTCTAGAAGAATGCTGTGGATGTCACAAGAAGACTATATCAAGAAAGTTCTTGAAAGGTTCAACATGCATAATGCCAAACCGGTGTTACCTGGTCATCTGAAACTGAGTAAGACACAATGTCCAGGCAATGAAGAAGAAAAAGAAGAAATGAGCAAGGTGCCCTACTCTTCTGCAGTGGGTAGTCTTATGTATGCAATGGTCGGTACAAGACCAGACATTGCTTATGCTGTAGGAGTTGTGAGCAGATTCCTATCAAATCCAGTAAAGGAGCATTGGAACGCTGTGAAATGGATACTAAGGTATCTAAGAGGAACTGCCAAAAGGTGCTTGTGCTTTGGCAATGGAAATCTAAAGCTTCTTGGATATGCAGATGCAAATATGGCAGGAGATGTAGATTCAAGAAAGTCTACGTCTGGATATTTGATTACTTTTGCAGGGGGAGCTATCTCATGGCAATCACGACTACAAAAGTGCATTGCTTTGAGTACCACAGAAGCTGAATATATCGCAATCACTGAAGGTTGCAAGGAAATCTTGTGGATAAAGAAGTTCCTACAAGAGTTAGGCCAGAATCAAGAAAGCTATGTTCTCTATTGCGACAGTCAGAGCGCAATTCATCTCAGCAAGAACTCGACATTTCATTCAAGGTCAAAACACATCGATGTGAGATATCATTGGATCCGTGATGTGTTGGACAGTAAACTGCTGCAGATTGAGAAAATACACACCAAAGACAATGGTGCAGATATGATGACAAAAGCTCTACCAAAAGAGAAGTTAGAAGTCTGCAAAGAAGTTGCAGGCTTAACATCAACCCCAAAGTGATCCACGAATATTTTTCCTTTGGCTGGAGGGGGAGAATTGTCGGAGTCCAGCCAAAGTCTTCACTCAATAAATGCAATGGTAGAAAAACTTTCAACCTCCAACTATAAATTTTAGGTGAAGATTTTTGTCAACAATTGTGTGCAGCACTTGGTGTATAAATAGAGGCACCAAGCATAAGTTCAAGACACACAAGATCCTCATAATCAAGAGGAAGAGAGATAGAGAAAAAAATAGAGAGAATCTTAGAGAGTGTTTTTCTAAGAGAGAAAAATAATGAGCCAATTTGTTATCCACAAATTGAAGATATATTATTGTTGTATTTTTGTATTCCCATTATTTTATAGTGGAAGTTTAAGTGGCCTACGGGTCCCGTGATTTTTCCTTGCTCACATTGAGGAGGTTTTCCACGCTAAAAATTTCCTGGTGTTGTTACACATATTTTACGCTTCCTCATAGTGCCTAATTTGAGTTCACAGAAGAGGGAAATTATGATGGCATTTCCCAACAGATCGAACCTCAAGCGATCATAACTCCTTTCCTTCAGCGATATTTTAACCCGGGGTCTAAGGGCCTGTTTGGTTGGATCATTTCCTGTCATTTCCTATTTTTATTTTTAGTGAAAATAGAAAATGGACTTGAAAATGTGTTTGATTGAGTTTATTGAAAATGTTTTCACTGGAAACATTTCTTGAATTGGGTCCAAATCTGGAAATACAAAAAAAGTTGTTTTTGGTATTTCCTTCACAAATTTTTTAAAATAAGACAGGCTTAATTGTACGTTTAGTTCCCAAACTTTTTTAAATGTGCGGTTTTGGTCCCTCAAAAACTTTAATTTCACCTTTTATCCCTCAACTTTTTCAATTATGCGATTTTGGTTCCTTAAAAAATTTAATTTCACTTTTCATCCCTCAACTTTGTGAAATTATGCAAAATTAGTCCTTCTAGGGACCAAAATAAAAGCTTTTATTGCACAATGTAAAAAGTTGAGGGATGAAAAATGCAATTAAAATTTTTTAGGGCCAAAATTGTACAATTGAAAAAGTTGAGGAACGAAAAGTGAAATTAAAATT
The DNA here is from genome assembly GCA_039655645.1 of Ammopiptanthus mongolicus. Taxonomy (NCBI): domain Eukaryota; kingdom Viridiplantae; phylum Streptophyta; class Magnoliopsida; order Fabales; family Fabaceae; genus Ammopiptanthus; species Ammopiptanthus mongolicus. The sequence continues at coordinate 80,384,509 of CM077347.1, forward strand.
TGAGTGATCAAAATCACACAATTGAAAAAGTTGAGGGACGAAAAGTGCAATTAAGCCAATAAGAAATAAAAATAGAAAACTGGAGGTCAAAATAAACATGTTGAAAATGAAAATAATTTTCAAAAAATAGAAACAGGAAATGAAAATATAAACCAAACAGGCCCTAACCATCCAAAAAGAACTTCAACCATTTTTAAAGCCTCAAGCATCTTCCCTGGCCACCAACCAACAGATGGACTTAATGCATCTAAGGAGGAAACAACACCGATCAGAAAATGACAGAATAGATACATCATATTTTGAAGCAAACCAATTAATTCCAAGATATAACAAACTCCACACCACAAAAAAAGTCATCGACAGCTTGTAAGAAGGTATAAGTCGATTTAACTGAGTATTACATGACTTCCAAATCCATTTATCATCGTCATTCAAGCAAAGAGAAACAGGCCGCAAGATGTCTCTTAGATATTCAAAAAGCTCTTCTTCCCATAGAAAAAAATTCATTCACCAATGTCAAGACCGGTGCCAAGCTCCATCCAACCAATTCGCCATATTCCTCACGCTTGCTCTCTTATCTTCCAACAACTGATATAACCTTAGGAATACTTCCATTAGACTTTGATAACCAATCCAAACATCATGCCAAAAAGAAATGCTAACCCCGTTCCTAACCTTCCTGCATACTCCACTAATGAACCAGTTGCATCCCGTCGGATAATCTCTCGATGAATGTGGCTTATATCTCTCTACTATGTAGAAGAGATTTTGGAGTTCCACCTCAGATCTTGAACTGACACATTAAGGTTGCCATATCTTCTTGACAATACCTTAGTCTATATAGCATCTTTATTAATCACCATGTGTCACCTCCATTTGCTTAAGAGGCTCAAGTAAACAAGTTCAGTTGTTTCACACTCAAACCCCTAATTCCTTGGGTAGACAAATCTTGTTCCAGCTTACCCAAGCTATTCTCCTACTAGATTCACTTTCTCCCCACAAGAAGGATATTTGTATCCCAATAAAAGCCTTGAGAACTTTCTTAGGAATTCAGAATAAGGACAAGTAGTACAATGGTATGCTAGACAACACAAAGTTGAATAGTACTATACACCCACCAAGTGAAATATGTCTACCTTGTTAGTGCAGCAATGCAATATCTCACACCCTCACTGTTTTTCACTCACACTCTAGCACTCACTCAGTGATAACACACGATACAGAGAACATAGCACAACTGAATCATATTATTGAATAATGCATATTGCACTTCTTTCTTTATTCACAAGTATTTATACACATATAACTTGAAGCTTGACTGGTTTGTTAGATCAACAAACTAACTAACTGATATGGCCCCAGCATCTAACTAAGCCCACTAACACAAGTACAAATGCTAACAAGTAACTGAATTACACAAGTTCAACACTCCTCCTTAATTCAGATTAGTTAAGGATTCCATCCCAAGCTTTCTTCTTAACATCTGAAACCTCTCTGCCTTGAGACTCTTGGTGAAGATGTCTGCAATCTGCTCCTCAGTTTTGCAGTGTTCCAGTTCCAACTTCCCTTTGCTGACTTGATCTCTTAAGAAATGGAATCGGGTCTCAATATGTTTACTTCTACCATGTGCTACTGGATTCTTTGCTAAACTAATGGCTGATTTATTATCAATCCTCAGCTGCATCGGTTTAGCTCCCATCAGATTTAACTCTTGCAGCAGCTGTGCAAGCCATAATGCTTGACATGCTCCCAAGGATGCTGCTACATATTCTGCTTCACAAGAGGATAAAGCAACAATGCTTTGTTTCTTTGAACTCCAAGAAATTGAGCCATTGCAACACATAAACACATAACCACTAGTGCTTTTTCTATCCTCTTTGTCACTACACCAGTCAGAGTCAGTGTAGCCAATTAACTCTGCACTTTCAGTCTTTAGTTCATTAGGAAATAATAAACCAAAGTCTAAAGTACCTTTGATGTATCTTAGTATTCTTTTAACAGCTGCAAAATGTGTAGTTCTCGGTTTCTCCATGAATCTACTCACCAAGCCAACTCCATAGGACAAATCGGGTCTAATATTACAAAGAAATCTTAGTGAGCCAACAAGCTTCCTGTAATTTGTCTCATTAACACAGTCTTCATCTTCATCTTTAGTGAGCCTTAGGCCAACTTCCACTGAAGTATCTACAGAATTACAATTCAGCATACTGAAATTCTGTAGAATTTCTTCTGCATACTTCTTTTGGTGCATGAAGATCCCTCTGCTTGTTGTCACAAACTCCATTCCCAGGAAGTATGACAGTCTTCCCAGGTCTGACATCTCAAATTCTACCTTCATGCACATTTTGAACTCACCTACATCTCTATCATTGCTCCCAGTGATGAGTAAATCATCAACATATAAGCATACAATCAGCATGTCAGTTTGGGATGCTCGATTGTACACTCCATACTCACTTTCACACTTCAGGAAGCCTTGCTGTAAGAGAAATGAATCAATCCTCTTGTTCCATGCTCTAGGTGCTTGCTTCAAGCCATATAAGGCTTTGTTGAGCCTGTAAACTTTCTCATTCTCACCCTGTATTTCAAATCCTGGAGGTGTGCTACATATACTTCTCCCTCCAATGGACCATTCAAGAAAGCTGATTTGACATCCAGCTGATGAAGAGTCCATCTCCTTAAACTTGCAATTGCAATCGCAAGTCTAATGGTTTCTAGTTGAGCCACTGGTGCAAATACCTCTTGGAAGTCAATTCCTGCCTTCTGCTGAAACCCCTTTGCCACTAATCTGGCTTTATACTTGGCCACACTTCCATCTGGCTTCAGCTTTATTTTAGAGACCCATTTTACAGCAATAGATCTTTTCTGCTGAGGTAAATGCATCAACTCCCAGGTCTGATTTCTTTCAATGGAGCTCAACTCTTCTTTCATTGCAGCTACCCATTTCTCATCATTGATAGCCTCTTCAAATGTCACTGGTTCAGTTTCTGAAAACAAGGCCATATGGACAAGTTCACCATCTGCATTCACTTTTATGTCAGGGCTGAGAACATAGTCATTCAGTCTTTGAGGCAACTGTCTCTGCCTTTGTGGTCTCTGTGGCTGATTAGCAACTTCCGGATTTGCTTCAAGAGGCTCAGGTTCAATCATATCCAGCTGCATACCTTTCCTGAAGTTACTGTCACACCAATTCCACCACCTTGATTCATCAACTATTACATCTCTGCTTGTCACAATTCTCTTTGATCTTGGATCATACAACTTGTAGGCACCAGTGGGATGATAACCAAGAAATATCATTACTTCACTTCTATCATCAAGCTTTTTTATCAATTGTTCTGGCACCTGTTTGAAGCATATTGAACCAAACACCTTCAGTTGGATAAGTTAGGTTTTCTGCCTGACCAGACTTCTTCAAGTGTTGTTTCTTGCAACCCTTTTGTTGGAGATCGGTTCAGGATAAAGGAAGTTGTTGAGACAGCCTCACCCGACAAGTACTTGGGCAGGTTTCTTCCCTTTAACAAACTCTTGGTCATGTTCAAGATAGTTTTATTTCTCCTCTCGGCAACTCCATTGTGTTGAGGAGTATATGGTGCAGTCACCTCATGAACTATACCTTGTTCATCATAGTACAGCTGAAAGTCATGAGAGGTGTATTCACCTCCACCATCTGTCCGAATTGCCTTGAGCTTCTTACCACTTTGCTTCTCAATCATCAGTATAAATCTTTTAAAAACAGATAAGACTTCACTTTTTCTTATGAGAAGCTAAATCCACATCATTCTAGTAAATTCATCAGTGAATGACACAAAGTAATTGTTACCTCCAAGTGAAGAAACCTCAAATGGACCACATACATCTGAATAGATCAGTTCTAGCTTGTCCCTGGACCTGTGTGGAGCTGTGGATTTGAAGGCTTTTCGAGGCTGCTTCCCAACACAGCAGTCTTCACAAAGCTGCTGTGGTTGCTTTATTTCAGGAAGCCCTGTCACCAAATTCTTTTTGTATAGCAGCTCAATGCTTCCGAAGTTCAAGTGACCGAGTCTATAGTGCCATAGCCAATTTGTATCAGCCAAGGCAGCACTAAAGCATCTTTGATCAAACATTTGGATTCCAATCTTGAAAGTCCTGATCTTTGATAGAGGAGCTTTCAAGATTAGTCTCTTGTGAGTGTCAAAGACCTTCATCATTTGATTTTCAAGACTCATGGAGAATCCTTTCTCTAATAACTGTCCGAGGCTCAACAAGTTGCTTTTCATATGAGGAACATACAACACATCTGAGATATAGGACTCCTCACCATCTTTTCTTTCAATCATTACCTTCCCAATCCCTTCTGCCTTGATGACTATGTGATCAGCAAACTTGATTGAGCTTTTCATTCTTTCATCAAGATCAGTGAACCACTCGTTTCTACTTGACATGTGATTGGAACAACCCGTGTCAAGATACCAAACATCAGAGGTTTCAGGTTCTGATTTGGTTGTCACCATGAGCAGCACTTGTTCCTCGTTTGAATCATCATCATCTTGAGCTAACTTGGCCTCATCTACCTTCCTTGGAACCCGTTTGCCCTTGCATTCATTAGCAAAATGGCCCCATTTCTGACAGTTATAACATTGGATTCCCTTTTTATTGAACTTCTTTCGATCATCTCTTTCACTATCTTTGCATTTCTTGCTGCCTCCTCCATTAGTATTCTGATCAGAGGTAGTGCTTGACCCCTCACCAGAATCCTTCCATGTGCTCTTCTTTCATTTATTGCGCCCTTTTCTCTCCTTGTTGCTGTCAAAACTACTTCTTTTATGGTGAACCTGTAATGCTTGCACAAAGGATTTGTCTGAACTCCTCTCATTCATCCTTAATTCGTGTGCCTCAAGTGAGCCTTGAAGTTCTTCTACTTTCATCTCCTCAAGATTCTTGGACTCCTCTATTGCAACAACCACATAATCAAACCTTGGAGTCAAGGCTCTCAGTACTTTCTCTATAACCATTTGATCTAACAATTTCTCACCACAACCTTTATATGGTTTGTGAGAGAGAAAAGTCGAGTAAAGTACTCAGCAATGCTATCTTGCTCATTCATTTGCAGAAGCTCATACTGCCTTCGGAAAGTCTGCAACCTCACCTTCTTCAATTTATCATCACCAGCATAGGACTTCGCAATTTTCTCCCATGCCTCCTTCGCAGTAGATGCCGTGGCAATCTTCTCATTATTGTCCGGATCTACACATTGGTATATGATGAAAAGGGCCTTGCAATCTTTCTTCTCTGCATCTCGATGAACAGATTGCTTGGCATCAGTTGCATTTTTCTCCAGTTCTTGAACTCCATCTCTCACAATTTCTGCCACATCTTGAAAGCCAAAGATGACTTTCATTTGAGAGCTCCACCGATCGTAGTTCTTGCCATTCAGCACAGGCAAAGAAGCTGGAAAATTGCCATTGGTGGCAGCCATAATCTTTGATGAATCTTGAAGAATCTTCGGTCCCAAGAAATCGAAACAAAAGCTCTTTGATACCACTGTTAGTGCAGCAATGCACAATCTCACACCCTCACTGTGTTTCACTCACACTCTAGCACTCACTCGCTAATAACACACGATACAGAGAACATAGCACAATTGAATCATATTATTGAATAATGCATACTGCACTTCTTTCTTTATTCACAAGTATTTATACACATACAACTTGAAGCTTGACTGGTTTGTTATATCAACAAACTAACTAACTGATATGGGCCTCAGCAACTAACTAAGCCCACTAACACAATTACAAATGCTAACAACTAACTGAATTACACAAGTTCAACATACCTTTCCATTTTGATATCCTTTTCCTCATAGCCTCAACCACTGGATGCCAAAAGGAAAACCTTCTAAGATTACCTCCTATAGTTAGTCCCAAGTAAATGAAAGGTAGGCTTCCCGATTTGCAAAGAAGGAAGTTAGCAACTGCAGAAAGAAAAATCAGATTCCACATTTATTCCACATAAACAACTCTTGTGGAAATTCACCTTCAGGCCGCATACCATCTCAAAACTTCTGAGGACAGATTTAATGGTCCATAGATTTTTAAAATTTACATTCCTAATCAAAAGAGTATCATCTACGTACTGTAAATGAGACAAGCTATCATTATTTCTAACTTTGAAATCAAAGAATTCTCCAATTTCCACCACCTTTCTTATTAGCCCACTAAGACCTTCTGCCACAATAAGAAATAGAAAAGGGACCATAGGATCGCATAAGTCATTTTGTGGCTGAACTTGATTAATAAGGCTTTTATTTATCAAAACTGAAATGGAACCCGAAAACACACATGCCTTTATCCACTTTCTCCATTTAACACATAATCTCATCCTACCCATCATGTAATCAAGGAAGTTCCAGCATACAGATTCATAAGCCTTCTCGAAATCAGTTTTAAAAAAAGACAATCAGAACCCTGTTTTGCCATGGGGTATGATTTTCTTCCGCCTTGAGACATGATTTTAAAAGAGGTTTGTCTCACGAAAACCCAACAATGACTAACAACCACCCTAAGTCTTGATGCAAGCAGCTTAGACACGAGTTTATATATTCTGCAGCTACAAGAAAATCGTGTATTACCGACGGCCATTATCTGTCGGTAATGACCTAAAGTCGTCGGTAACATTGGATTACCGACGAGTTTGCGTCGCTAAATTTTACTGATCGATCTGGTCATCTGTCTGTAATTACCGACGAAAAAGTCATCGGTACAAGCCGTGTGTACGAGATTGAATTACCGACGAATTACACCGTTAGTAAATGGTGGACACAATTACCGATGGTTAATACCGTCGTATGTAGCTTAGTAGATTTACCAACGAATATGTCTGTCGGTAATTTTGTTGACCATTTAATGATTGATATGGTCTTCGGTAATGTTTTTTAATAAAATTAATTAAAATAATTCTAAAATAACTATAAAATTATTATAATTTAAATTAAACAAAATTAAATGAAAAATAAATACATTAAAAATACAAATTATATAAAAGTAAATAATGTTGTCAACAAAAAGTTAAATCAGACAAATTTCTATAACTACTACAAAAATCCTAATAGTCTGTATAGTCTTCCGGAGAGGCGTCATCTGATGGCTCTCGCTGCTGGCCCTTCTGTTGCTGCTGGTCGTCGGGATGCTACTGTTGAGAAGGGGTCGCCTGATCATCCGGTGGTCGCTGCTGCTGCAAAGCAATACGTGTCTCAGGTGGGAGTATCTGGAAGACAACCTGCAAGATCTACTCCACTGACTGGACTTCCCCCCTTAATTGCTAGTTCTCTTCGCTAGCCTGACGGGCAGTATCCTCAGTAGCAGTCAGCCGCTGTCTCGGCATGACTAGTTCCTCTGAATCCTGGGAGCGTCTGGAGGATGAATGTGACAGCTGTGTGAGGCTGGGATCCCCTCATCGAAAACCCCGAGCGAGGTCTCCAGTCCGTAAATTTGCCTCTTCGCCCCTGACCACTTCCAACCAACACCGGGATTGACGTTTCTGCTCCTCGACAGGGTCGAGAGTGGTGGATGTGGAGCCGGCGGTGCAAGATGCAGCATCGTCCATAGCTTGAGATAAGCTGGTGCCAATTTGTCCATGTTATTCATAAACAAAAACGTCATTTCATAAGTTTTGTTATGTGCAAATTTATAAATTTTGCGTCAACATGCATTATCAGGATAAATGCTGAAGATAAGGGTAACTGCTATGATTCGACAGGACAATGAACTAACAAGGATTTTGGCAAAATTAAATTCGGTTAAAATTGTAAATGGCGAAGAGATCTTCAAGTCTTGAGATTGACAAGTAATGTGAATCGATGAATAACTAGAGTTGACAAGTGAAGTATCAGAGAAGCGTATTAACAAGAGAAAAAAGTAGGAAAAGGTGTTGTCGGATGCAAGGTGCTTTGAAGAGAAACATGGCAAGTATAGATGGTTTACAAGACTCTTTCATTGATGCGCCTGAAATTTGAAAAGATTTTGAGAAGTTAGTGTCAGACGTATAGCTATTTAGTTATTTTTCGGGTAGATAATAAGTTAATGATGTGACATAACTGTTGTATTCGTGTCATATGGATAGGAAGTCGGTTATTTCTTAGTTTGCTTATAAACAGTTGGAGTTCTGATGTACCAAAAAGGGTTGGAAACTTGAGAAGCATCCTTATATCTCAATCACATAGTAGATTAATGGATTGAAATCAAGTATTCCTTCCACCCTTCTATTTCAATACAAATTTACAAATTCAAATTAGTCTTTCATTTGAGTTCATTTATTTTCCAATGCATGTTCTTCAATTCCTTTTATGATTCCTGCACTTTATCTTTAAGGTTTTTCATTTTTCAATTCTTCTTTACCAAATTCTATTTAAATTTGTTGTATATTTACGTCTTTCACTTCCATTGTTTCTCTTTAATTCATTTACATTTTTCATTCATTTAAATTACCTTTGTTTTTAGTAAGTCATTTTCGACGAAAGTCTTGTATATCATTATATGAACTTAACTTTCTGTCAAATTTGGCTTTATAGAACACATTTTTCAAAGCAACTTTCGACAATGAGATTACCATGTAACTCGAAACCCACTATCACTTGATTAGTTTTATTTGTCGTCGGATGTGGTGTTAACCAAAAAACCACGTAAACAAATATATATTAAAACAATATCAAGATGAAAAAAATAAGCTAAAGAGAATTCAAGAAAAGGACTCACCACTGTCCGCCTGGACTTCTCGTCGACAAACTCGCTGATATCCCTCTGTGTATGAGTCAGCTCAAAGAGCTCATCGATATGTACGGGACGACCAAGCTCCGCTGACTGCAAACAAAAGTGCAAGTAATAGTTAATAAATAAATATATAAGTATTACATTTAAAACAAATATCAAATGAATATATTTTTTTAATATACATACCATCTGTGCTGCATGAGCATGCTAGCAGATGGAGCCACCAATGTGTAGGCTCCCGCCTTTTTCAGAAGCTCGATTTTTCTTTATCTGTGCACACTTAGCTTTATAAGCAGTTGTATCCTAGTGCTCGTTCAAACGATCTCAGACATGCTCCCTGATCTAGTCGAGACGCTAACGGGAGTCTCGAGTGTTCTTGAGCAACTCTAAGAGTCTGTGAGAGGCTCGTGTGAAAGTTTCTCTCAATCGTCGCCACATGTTGACGGAGCCACTACACCTTTTTCTGTATTAAGAGAAAAAAATAGTTAGTAAAATAATAACAAACAAATATATAACCCAAATTACCAATATGCACTTCAAGTCATTAAGTACCTACCCCAAAACGTCGGAAAAACACCATTTTTTCCTTATCCATAAGGCATCCCCACGAAAGCCATGGATGGCGACAATGCTTTTTGATAGTTTCTGTAATGTTCTGAGACACAACCCTAGATGGATCAAAACTAAATAGAGAAACAAATCAATTTAATATTAAAATTCAATTAATTAATATTGTATTGTAATAAAAATGAATGTAACGCTAATTATTTCTTACCCTCCTTGAATAGGACGTATAGAAAGGCGAGTAGCGAGCGCGATCTCCTCCTGCTCATCCACCTCCTCCTCTAAGGATGGACCATGTCCATGGGCAAGCTGACGTTGCACAAGTTACCGAGTAGGACCAGCTGATGATGATAGAATATCATGGGCAGTTAGACCTGGAATAGGCTTAAACACGAGACCTGAAGGGGATGGTATCGGTCTAGCAGCTGGGGATGATGGTGCAGTAGGTAATGGAGATGGCATCGGTCTAGCAGCTGGGGATGATGATAGTGTAGTAGGTAGTGGGGATGGCATCAGTCTAACGAGAGGGGATGACATCGGTGTAGCAGCTGGTGATGCTGTCGATCCAGCTGGTGGGGATGTCGCCATTCTCAACAAAAGCAGTCGAAGCTGGTAACGAGGCTTCTTACCCTTCCCCTTATCAACATTTGACGACAGGGGTCGAGGCAGGTTACCTCCTCCAGATGACACGTCCATATAGTAAAATAATGTTACAAATTTTAACTCAACACACGAACACATACACATATATTAAATAAAAACATCTCAATAAAGACATAATATTAAAAAGCATCGTGTTTATCATATACATGAGTCAATACAAAATTAAAATTTCAAGCACATGGATCTAAATTGCCTAAATCCCATTCAGAGTCTAAGGCATCATCATCGTCTTCAAATTCTGCCTCTTCATCTTCTTGTGGACATTCCTCCCATTCAACATGTCCATCTCCATGTATTAGGTCTTGTTGGATGGACAACACATTACCAATGTCCACTTCTTCAGCATCAGCTTCTAAGTGTTGCAAGCCATTTATACGCTCAACTTCAATAACTTCATTCACATGTGAAGGTTCGACCACTTGGTAAGACACTTCATGCTCTGCGTCGTCGGATTCTATACGACCCTTTGGTTTCGTTTTTATAGCAACACACCAACCACGTTTGTCCGTTCGCATTGATGGATAAGGGACATAATACACTTGACTTACATTTTGTGCAATGATAAACGGGTAAAACAATTGATATTTTATATCCATATGAATGTCCACGACATTATACTTGGGATCTACTCTTGTACCTAATCTTGATGGATCAAGCTAGTGACAATAAAACACCATCATTTGTGCCTCATCATTGGAACTGGTTTGTGGTTACCTGTTCGATTGTTGCAGTCACGATACCTCGAAGCATGACAAAATTTGCATTCAACCAACACCCCATCATTTGTGATGTTTTCACTGTCGTAATAGAGCATGAACCTATTCACACAACAGTCAATCCTCTTAGCCTCCAACCCTATCTTTGGCACTAACCTCTTTGCATCATAATATTTTTCAGGTAGATCCCCTCTAAAAGGTGTTACGTCCAAAAGCATTTTCGTAAAATAATCCAAACACTGGTCGGTAATATTCCAATTGGACTTGCAAGATAAAAGCCTCACGCACATTGATAATATAGAGTCCTTATCCCCTTCAAACAACAACTTATTTGTCTCTACCAACAGATTATAAAATCTTTGAGCATCATCAGTTGGAGGTATATTCATGTTATGTGACTCATGTGCTTCAAATGTTTCATGCTGCATGAGATCATCACACACTATCTTCTGCATTGATGCAAAATGTTCACCAATGCCAACGTCTACACCACTGCTAGAAGCACCCCCACAATCATCGTCAACCACTAAATCAAAATATGGTATCTCTTCACTATGATCAGTCCAAATCCATTAATCAGGCTTGAAGCCAACTTTATACATGTGGACTTTCACAACTTCATCCTTCAAAATCTTAGTACAATCACATTTAATGCACGGACATCTAATCCCCCTCACTGATATACCAGTCCTGCTGACGAACTTTGGTAACAAATTCTTCAACCCCATCTACAAAAGATTGGTTCAGACCCCTTCTTCCCTTATAACATCTATCATACACCCAACTATGATTCGAAGGACGACGATACATATTCTGCATGTCCAAACAACGAAGATATATTCATACATGCAACTGTGGCAACACAACAACTTAAATAATATGACATGCTCCCCTTTCATTAATTGGTATGATCCTATCCCATTCGAGAAGAAAATTTTTCGACACTCGTATAATATTTATTCGTTACTTCTAGTGTCTTATATTTGACGAAATTTCAGTAATATTTCCCATTGGTCTCTAAGTACATGACTTGATCGCGAACAAGTATGCACCCAGGGAATAAGTGGAAATGTGTCAGACCTAAATTTCATCAAGTATGAGGCATGAGAAGTATCGAATAACTATTATACGAGTGTCGGAAAAGCATCTTCCCAAACTGTCTGACTTGGACAGTTCAAGATTCAATACACTGAGTGGTAACTTGAAAAAGTACACGCGCTCAATAATATTGAACCTCAAACGGAAAACGAAGGGTTTGCTTAAGTACTTACTATAGAAGAAAATAAAATTTTAACTTAATGAGGCAAGTTTGGGTAAATGCAATTGTTCAAATCTTCACACTTTAACAGCAGAAAGTGCATAAAGACTAATAAAATTAGCAAACAAACATATAAGTAACTATTCTAAACAAATTATAAATCTAAAAAAACAATTCATGCTTTAATCTAGGGTTATTAAATTTAAAAAATCTATTGATCGTTTAAGTTTTGTTTAAGTCTTATTAGGCTAAGAGACATTAATATTGAGGCTTATGGTTTAAATATTATTTATTCTTTCCAGTTTTTTATTTTTTTTAATTTAAGTTTTATGTGCCAATGTATTATCAATTAAATTAGAATATTTGTCCCATTTGTGTTTTCATTTAATTACTAAAAGGCTTAATGAATATTTTGGTTCCCATAAATAGGGTGAGATTTGATTTTAGTCCCTCGAAAAAAATTTCTTAGGTTTTGGTCCCTAAACGTTTTAAAACTTTGCAATTCGTCCCTGCCGTTAGGGTACCTCCGTTAAGTGATAACGTGGCAAACGGAGTGCCACGTCAGCAGTGCCACCTGTAAAAAATATTAATTTTTATTTCTACAAATTTTTTAAACTAGCTTTTGGTCCTTGCAAAGTTCATTAATTTTTGTTTTAGTCCTAGTAAAAATTCTTCTTAGAATTCTGTCCCTATCATCTCAATTTTTTTTTTAAATAGTCCTTACCGTCACCTTTCTTTGTTAATTGCTGACGTGGCAAACAGAACACCACATCAACCATGCCACGTCCAAAAATTGGGCGCTTCAACAGTTTCGCTCAATTTGGATATATATACTGAAAGTTATGCGATACAATTTACAGGTTATTAGCAACCAGATTTTGCAGAAATCCAACGGTGTTCTAACTGTTATTGGGAAAATGCGTGCATCTAAAATTTCTAATAATTTTACCAGACTTAGATGTGAATTTTAGATTTAATTCTAATATACTAATATGGTTTCACTCAATTCGAACAAGTATAGAGGAAGATACGCATCCCACAAGGTAAGAACTATTTACAAAAAAAATTAAGATTACAAGAATGAAATCCTAAGAATATTTTTTTAGAGGGACTAAAACGAAAATTAGTGAACTTTGTAGGGACCAAAAAGTTATTTAAATTTTTTTATGGAATTAAAAATTAATATTTTTGTACTCGTGGTACTGATGAGGTGGCACTCTGTCTGCCACATCATCACTTAACGGAGGTTCCCTAACGGCAGGGACGAATTTCAAAGTTTTAAAACGTTTAGGGACCAAAAGCTATGAAAAATTTTTAGAGGGACTAAAACCAAATCTTGCCCTATTTGCGGGGACTAAAATATTCATTAAACCTTACTAAAATATTAGTTATTCCAATGTTATTTATTTTTCTCCCTCCCATATTTTTAATTTTTTTGTTTTAAGTCTTATGTGGCAAGGTATGGTCCATTAAACTAGTCCATTAAAGTAGAATATTTGTCCAATTTGTGTTTTAGATATTTAGGTTAGTTAACAATGTTTTCAACCATAGTCGATTTTTCATTTGCGTTTCACCGAGCATCATGAGCTACTGTCGCATCCACTTCTTCCCCGCTACAGATATATGGGAGGAAAACCTTTGATCTTTTCCAGCATTTTAAAGATCGGACCTAATTGCTTTCCATCAAATGTGAATCGAATAATTATTTTAATTATATTTTAATTATTTACAGATCGGACCTAATGGCTATGAGGCGCGGTGGCAGTGGGGCGGTGGTTTTCAGAAAAGGAGAGGCAAGAGAGAGAAAGATAAGGTTTTCAAAAAGTTGGGAAAGTGAAATAGGGGAAGAGACATTCGCGATTACTATTTGAAAGTTAACGACGACCTAATCCATCGGTAATATGTAACTGTTGAACCTACCGACGGGAAATTCTGTCAATAATTAAAAAGTATGTTTGCGCATTAATGTTGTTCTTACCGACAGACCGTCAGTCGATAACTTGAACCACTTTACCGACGGATAAGGCTGTCGATAAACGTAAAAGGTATTATCGATGGGACCGCCCGTCAATAAACAACCCATGTAAAATTTCACGCATATACGCACCAATGTTACCGACTGACTAAGGCGTCAGTAATGTCTTTTACGTATACCGACAACCTTCCCCGTCAGTAAATTGATTGAAAAGATGACATTTAGCTTTTCCTACAGTACCAACGAAATAGGTCATTGATACTGCTTTAATTATCAGCGGAGTCATGGCTGTCGGTAACAGAGCGTCAGTAATACACATTATTCTTGTAGTGTGCTTATCAGTGATATAGGCCTAAAGACTCCTAGAGATTGCGGGTTAACTGTCTTATGTATCAAAGTTATAAAAGTCGAGGAGATACCTTTTGGTAAGATTCCGTTTGAGTGAAACTCATCTATCATATCTTGAATCTCAAACTTTATATGATCCCAGAAGTGTTTGAAGAAGTTGAAATTGAATCCGTTGGGTCATGGACTTTTGTTGCCATCATAACTCCATATTGTCATGATAAAGGTATGTCAGGCCAAAGTTATCTTCCTCGAAAAGTTTTAGAAAAGGAGTACCATCCAAGGTCGGACTAGCTGAATTAGACTAGTAAAACAAGCTTGAAAATGCCTTTTCACTTCTGACTTAACTTCGACAACTCCTTCTATCCATTTATCCCCAAGGCGCAAAGCTATTAAATTATTTTTCCTCCTTCGAGAATTGATACAAGCATAAAAAAATAGGTATTAGAGTCCCCTTCTTTCAACCATTTGGATCTTGATTTTTGAAACGTGAGGTTCTCCTTCAAACTTAAACTCTCCAACGTTCAGCAGTTGTATTTCTCCTCAATTAAATGTCTTCCTCTGATAATGACATTTTGTTAGGCTTTCATGAGGCAATCCTATTTTTAAAATCATGTCTCAAGGTGGAAGAAAAACATATACCCATGGATCGTGCAATACATATCATGAATCACATAAGGGCTATTGTGTTTAAATCTTGAAGTGTGCTTTCAAAACAATCATTGAAGCGTGCTCTCAAATCACTAGTGGCATGATAGGGGTAGCATCTCTACTCAGTCCGTGCAAGCAAACGTCCACCGGAGCTACGTGCATCTAGTGCTAGCTGACGGCTACAGGATTGGCGCGATGTAAAGTACGATGCGGTGAGGGAGGCGCGCTTACTATTTAAGCTATAGCGCTCCTTCACCCTTCTTTGCCATAACCCTGATGGACTTATGCACTACAAGCCCAAACTGGAACTAATTAATTAAATCATATTCATTTAATTAATTTCTTTCCAACTATTTGCTTTATGCATGTGACCCTATAGGATCCAACTAAATTGGAAATAATATTAAATATTATAATAATATCAAATATTAATTATAATATTAAATATTATAAATAATGAGCGACATCTAGCAATGCATCACTGCTACCCAAATTATGAGAAAATCGGTGATTTGATTTTAACCTTACTGCAACCAATTTACCATGTAGTAAATATCCCTTCGTCCATATGTCATAATTGAACACAGAGTGTCACTCTTGTTAAGTTCAATTATATGTTTCTCGATCTCCGAGTAGATGTGTAATCACAAATGGGCCTAATATTTCATATTGGCCAATTTCAACGTGACCATGCATTTTCACATCTCACTCTATCGAGAGGCCCATGACATTTCTCTTATTATGTAGGAGGGACGAATCTTATCTATATCACTCACATCCTTCAACATGATTCATTGCATGCCCAATAACTACCTTTATGATCATCCTGTTACGGATGACGTTTGATAACATTAAAACCTACAACTCCACATGTAGGAATCGTAGTGACTTCAAGTCGAATGACTATTTCACTATGGTCCCCATGAGAAGCACTTATGACACTTAAATAACTATTATTCAGCATTATCATAGTGGGTCAATCCAGTAAAAAATAATACTCTAATATTTATACTTATGTGAAGACTTGATATCTCATATCCATAACCCGTGAGATGTAACACCCCGACTTTTATCTCTTTATATCAGCAATTTATATAATTAAATGTTTGTATTTTTATCAGAGGTTTAGAAAATGAATTTAAATAAACTAAGGCCATATTCATACTCCACGCTACTGTAGAGAGCTATGGTTAAATTTTGGGTCGAGAACTCAGACGGAGCCCGGTCTGCGTTTTTCATTGACAGTAGTATTTTACTACTATAAAGACCTAATTTTGACTCGTAAACGAGTCGTAAACGAGACAGTTAGTTTTAGAATCATGTTTCCTACATTTTTGCTAAAATTGGTTTTTGACCTTCAAAAGTGAAAATAATATAAACTATTCTGGCGAAAACTCGAACAGGGAGACAAATGGAGCTGCGTGTGGATTTACCGGGACCCGCTAACGGATAAACACGAAGTCACATCAGGTCACATCACCTAGGAATGCATGCCAGAGTCATGATTGCTTTTTGAAAATATCTGTGCGCGAAAAGACCGAAATGTTCCTGACTTTCTTCAAAATTACCATTTTACCCTTGTGTAAAAAGACCAAAATACCCCTAAGTGGAATTTTTGGACCCTTCTACCCTTCCCTTTCTCTTTTCACTCGGCCAACTCTCTCTCTCCCTCCTCCTTCATTTCTTTCTTCTTCTTCTTCATTTCTCCATTTCACCATTTTCCTACCTTACTTTCTCTCATTTTCTTAAGATTTCCTTAGGGATTTTCAAGAAAATTTGAGAATCAAAGTTGATCACCTCATCCATCTTCATCATCTAAGAGGTATAGACTTCATCCTTTAGCTCTCAATCTTCATCTTTCTCCATTAAATTCTATGGTTTCAAGTTTAAGATCCAAACTTAAAAAATCTCTAGAAAATTGTAGAAAAATCCTTTTAATGCCAAACCAATTTCTATGATCTGGTTTCATCCTCTTATATCACTATCTAAGAGCATGAAATCAAATCATCTTCCTAACCTATTGAATCTAAAGGAACCGAACCTATGACGATTTTGGGGGAAAATGGGTTTTTGTTCAATTTGTGTGAAATGAATGATTTCACTACCTTCCTTCCATGATCATGCAATCCAAGTGATTAGAAACCCAAATCAAACTCTAATCTATTTTTAATTTGGATGGCCAAAACCCTAGCTTGTTGGTTGAAGGGGTTTTGATTCAAATCTTTGACAATTGATCATAGATTATGTCTTAGGTATGCTTAAGGATCATTGATCCAAGAGTTGCTAGAATTTCAACATCTCTAGCCTATTTAATTAAATAGGGGCAGAATCTAGGTCGTGTGGACTAGAGGGTTTTTGATTTAACTGTATTAATTTCTGGTTGTGGTTTGTTGTGAAGGATCCGACAGTGTTCGAGCATTCGAAAGCACGCACGAATGAGAGTTGCAGAGTCGCAGTTGGAGTCGCATGGGAACTCTACTAAGGTGGGGGAAAGAACCACAATATCGTCGGGGAGGCAAGATTTAAAATAATATATATTGATATGCATAGTGCAATCTAAACCCTACTAGAGGTCGATTGGTCGATAGGTTGATTTTACTGTATGTCGAGGTTACTTGTTCTGTGATTGGATGTTTATTGTAATATATCTAATATGTATGTTATGCCTATTATATGTTTATAATTACTTGAATTTATCTATGAGTTAATATTATCATTGAATCTGTTTCTAGTTGCTTTATGATGTGATGTTGTGACTGCTGATGTCTGAGTAGAGATAGGTAGTAAATTCTGATAAGCTGGGAGATGAATATGTGGTGAGAAATTGGAGGATATATATATAATAGTGCTTAACCTAGAGATTCAGTTGATCTGTTTGCGTTGTAAGATAAAGTTGATACCCGGTTAAGCTGGAGAAAGTTAGTCGTGGTTGTTATAAGTCGTGGTTGAGACATTAATTGTTGATCCGAGATGAGTCGGTGAGGTTCATGTTGCATAGTTGTTGTTCATCCCTCTGTTGTCATATGGACGATTCCGGTCTTGCCTGCGGGGAGATGATCGTACCTATTAGTTGTTAACGGACGGGAAAATGTCCCGGTTTGGCCTGCGGGCGGGGGGATATGTCGTTACCATAAGTTGCGTTGTTGACGGGCGAATATTCCGGCATAGCCTGCGAGGGGGGAATATGTCGTATCCATGAGACGAGTTGAGCCCGTGGGCTGTTGGCCGAACCTTGCATTACGGGGGGTGGCACAGAGATGAACGAGACATCTTGATCTGTTGGGGATGTCGCGTCATGATCGCGTCCATATGGTCATTAGTTGCATGAGTGTAAGAGACAGTAGTTAAGAGAGAATGATTTGGGAGTTGATTGATTGACACTGCTGTGTTGTTGAGTGTTTCTATCTATATAAATTATTTTACAGCTGTTTTCCCATTTATGATGAATGGCTGTTTCTTATCCCCTATATTTTCTCTATGTCATATTTTGTTTATTCTCGATCGTATGTTAAGATCCTGTGGAGGAATTGCTAGAGGAGATTGATGGCATACCTGTTGAACCTGATGCTGGTGGGAGAGCCTCGGATCCCAATGCTGGGGGTGTGACACCCGCTATCCCGCATACGATAAAATTAGATAAAGCATGCAAGTTAAATAAAAAGACTTCAACTTGAAAGGTAGCAAGTACCACATTATCCGAAAACATTTAAAACATAAGTAACAACTGCGGAAAAACAAACATAAACAAAACCCGAAACCCGATGTTACATCATCAGAGCTGGTAACCACTACCGATATTACATCGAAAAACAACTAACATAACTAAACATAAACTAAACTATACTATGAGCAAGCGATCTCCTCGGGATTACTCCTTAGCTGGCAGCTCACCATCCTCTGCATAACTAAAGGTACATGCAAAACACAACAACAATAGTAGGGAGTAAGGAACTGTACGAATAAACATAAACGGTAATAGAGCAGTTAGCAAGATGACCATGCAGCATATCCAACATCATAATACAACATACATGTTATAACACAATCCATCATATCATAATATAAGCATGTTATGCGATGCATAACTACTGCACTACTCCATATGCAATGTGGATCCAACAACTAACTCAGGAAGACGATTCGAAGTACATCAACTTGTTGATCATCATGTATCAACACCAGCAGTTCACCATACTCTCGGATGAACCCCCATGAGTAATGATTCACCTTACTCTCGGATGAATCCCCACGAGTTGCCTGTTTATCAACACCGGCTGTTCACCTTACTCTCGGATGAACCCCCATGAGTAACGATTCACCATACTCTCGCATGAATCCCCACGAGTTGCCTGTCCACCAAACTCTCAGGTGAACGATCAACATTGACTGTTCACCTTACTCTCGGATGAACCCCCATGAGTAACGATTCACCATACTCTCGGATGAATCCCCACGAGTTGCCTTTTGCCATACTCTCGAATAAACTTCCCCCAACTAACAACACCATGTCATGATGCATGCAATGCTAACACACAAACAACATGACAACCACCTCCATCAACACCATTTAACAGCGGCTATCAACAAGCAACAAAGGTGATTTATCAACATCAAACTTGACCATTAAGCACCAAGAATGATTTAACCAACAACATCGGTAACAGTACGTCGTTACCGATAATATCATCTTTTCATTAATTAATTTCTTTATTAAGTCTCCATTATTACATTTTACCATATCGTTGTCCTAGTTAATTAACTATCCTCAAGGTCATATTTTATAATCTCTTATATCATACTGTTATTCCTAAAAGGGTATTAAATCTCTTTTTATTTAAAACAATGAAATTTTCTTAATTCTGACAGTGGCACGGCCTGAGCACGGGCGTGCTGGACAACTGGCACGGGTGTGCTGTGTGAGAGCACGAGCGTGCTAAACAGCGTCACTTTTCTCGTTGTTATGGCACGGGCGTGCTACATGAGAGCACGGTCGTGCTGGCTTTACTGGGCAAAGAGCACGGGCGTGCTCAACGCTGTTACAGCGTCTCAGATCTGGGAACTTAGCGATTTCTCTAGATTTCAACTCTCTAAATCAATCCTAAGGTTCTTGACTAATCCATTGGCATTAATCTCACCCCTCATCAACATCTTTATGTTTTATGCACATCAATTAGACTAATCCTAGTTTTAGGATTAGCGCTAACATTCATATGTCTTTTATTAACATAGATTTAACAGCATTTCAACCATACCAACTCATACAATCATGACATATCATCACCATCATCATAAATAACTTCATAACAACATCATAAATATCATGTCAAGATCATACATACCCATTAAACAATTAACAACATATATAAATAACCATAACAACTCCATACGACGATTAAGGCACATAGCACACAAATAGGGTCATGGGTTAACCCTCATATTACGCTACCCTAGAAACTATATGTTATACTAATCCCTTCTCCCCATACCTGGTGTGACGATACTAGCCTACGAGCCAACAAGAGCGAAGTCCAAGCGTGACCCCTCCAAACAGGTTCAACGAGCTTTGACCAAGAGCGCCAAGACAAAAGGATAAGTTAATTCCCCAAATAAGGAAAAGAAAAGGGAATTAACATAAGGGTTATACACATACCTCGATTAGATCCCTGGGGAACTAATCTGCTAGTTGCCATTCACAGCACTAGCACATGAACAACGAAGTCTGGTTTGACAGGGACAAAACGGTTCAACTTTAACTCAAGGGATCCAAAGAAAAAGGATGAACATGGTTGGTTACCTTACCTCAGAGTAACACTAAGCTAGCAGCTTAACCCCAAATGCAATAACAAACGCCACAGGGATGTGTTCTTGATGAAAAACACCCAAACAAGGATTGGGGAAGCTCAAGGATTCAATGGGAACCCAAGAGAAAGGTAAAAGACGGCTGAAAGACGGCTATGAGTTTTAGGTCGAGCAAAAGAGGTATAAAAAGGATTAGGGCAAAACGGGCTAACCAAAGAGCCCAAAACGCGTTCTAGTGCGTTGGCCCTAACTTGAGATACGAGCGTCCTATTTTGGTGTTCTTGATGGCGTTGAAAAGCTAAGATAATTTCCTACAAAATCATGTTTCACGATCTATTCCTAATTCGGACTCTAACAGGGTGAAAAAGGCGATATAAGTTCAGCGTTAAAAAGATAGTTGTTTCTAGATAAGATTTTTAAGAGATAAAGATAAAATAATCTTATCTATTCAATGATTGAATCTCTATGACATCTAATTGATCTTATACCAACACAACTACAATTATAATAAATATAAATATCTTATATTAATATAAACATGATCTAAATATAAATACAGATAATCGTATACTAATATAATTTTATTGTGCATTAATAAAAGTGATCCAGTGTTAATATAAACATATATATAATTGATGACATGTAAATAAATATAAAATCACATATTAATTACACATCATATTAGGTAATACAAGACCACATATAAGTACAGGAGATCACACACTTATACACTAATATAATCAATTATATATTAATATAGATATGATCACGTATTAATACATGCAGTATAATTAATAATTAATAATATAAATATAATTATGCACAATTATCTATTAATACAGTCAATCGTATATTAATATAATTATAATTAATATAAATCATTTACATATCAATAAAAATTAATTACATGTTATATATATATATATATATAAAATAACATTTTAATATATAAAATGTAAACACACTTATAACCATACAAACATAAGTGTGCATGTTATCACTTAGAATATACACGCATAAATATACATTCATATAGATACTTATAAAATGCAGTGACGATGTACACAAGCATATTGTCAAATATTATACTGCTAATAACTGTAATAATAATAATACTTATAATTATAGCAACACACACACACCCATAAGAAAAATGGGGTGTTACTGGGGGACCTTGAGCTGCTCTGTGCAGAGGACGACCGTCTCTGGGAGACTGACTACTCTCAACGAAGAGTAGTGTATATGGGCTCGACTACCGTATACGTTAGAGTCGTGGTTGGGTAGACAGTCTTAGTTTTGTTATGGCCAATACATGGGTTTGAGTGAAATGTATTTTTGGGGCCAGGAGAGGAAGTCGTATGTATTTTTATTTCTGCTGCTATGCTTTCATTTTATTTACTAGTTGCGTACTCTGAGGTTGTATATTTAATATCAGTTATTGTAGACTCTAATGAGGGAGCCAGTATTCTTATGTCTGCATAAGTTATTACGGTATCATTGTGTTGATTGTTTTAATATTTCCGCATTTTATATTATCACGCTATGCTGTAACGTTAAGAATTCGAGTTCGGGTTCCCAATGAGACCTCCAAGGAAGGGGTTGTCTCATGAGATGTGATTATTAGTCTACTCACATAATAGTGTCGATGTATTATTGTTGTCCTAAATAACAATAATACTTGACTATGGATGATTTAAGAATAGTGTTCTAATGCTCAATAGGTCTCACGATCAAGTCACACTTGATGTTCTATTGAACTGAAGTTACTATTCTAAGGACTTTATTATGTACAAAAGAGATAACATAATAAATTGAAATGCCTTACATTATAAATAATATAAATCATATTCATGATACAAATGTAAATCTAATAAATAGATTGGCCAATAGAGCTTACACCAACATCTTTCTCGAGCCACATCATCCAAGGAATTGAGGTTATCAATCTATTTATTAATCTGAGTGTCCAGATTCCCAAAAACCACCATGTTCCATACCTTGATATGTCTTTTAAATGAGCATAGTTTTTCTTTGAAGGCACACATCTTCCATCCTCCTATATTAAGATCTTTCGACTTATATATCACAAAATTTTCAAAATCGTGATGTTGTAACCAGCAGTTGTTGAATCTGAATGGCTTGGGCCCCCAATTGGAATTATTGCCTTTTTGCATGATGGGGAAATGGTCGGAAACAGCTTATTCCCCAACCCATTTAGCCTTTGAACTGCACAATTTTATCCACCCCTATGATACAAGGACATATCCAGTCTACTCATAGAAGATCCATCCGCTTTAAACCAAGTAAACCTCTTACCGAGTAGCGGAAGGTCAAAACGTTCATGTCCTCAATAAATTGTTTGAGTTCATTGCACTCCCTAGTATCACAAAAATCACCCACATATATCCTTTCTGTCCTATTTTTAACTGCATTAAAGTCTCCTACTATGCACCATACTTCACCTCCAAACCTCCTTTTTGACATCAGAATGTCCCTCCACAGTCCTCTTTTCTCGGCTAACTGGCAAGGCGATTAAACATTCATAATAATGTAATTAGTCTTGCTTTTTATGCATTCGATGCAAACTCCCATGAATCTTTTTGCAGAGAAACTAAATTTCAAGTTGAAAAGGGAAGCATTCCACATACTGATAACCCCCAAACCTTCCAACAGTTGGTTTAGTAGCCCAACTGACATTTGAACTTCCCCAAAGAGACACACATATTTATCAATTCACCCGAGTCATTTTTCACTCTTGTATGACTATAAAGACTACCTGCTTTGATATGATTAGGTCTCGTTCTGTCGTTTAATTCAGCCTCCCAGTCCTCTAATATTCAAGGAGTCTACTTTCATTTGTAACCCCCTTTCCCCACAAGCTAACCTTAGCCTCACCGTCCCTATTCAAGATCCTCTAAGATTTGGATATATTTTTCCTCCTCTCCTACAAGAGATACTCCTAACTTCTTACAAATCCCCCACACTCTATCGGCTACCCTTCCCCTTGTGTTCGCCCTAATCTTTATATTGTATCTCCTAATATTTGAATCAGTTAAAAAGTTACCTAACATAGAAACTTCTGAATTATTGTGAGTGAAAATCGCCCCTTCCCGAGGAATTGTTGTACTTCCCTCTGTTAAGTCTCCAAGCGTCTAATTGAATGCTAATCCTAATTTTTGATGAATCCAAATATTATAGTATAATTAAAGTGAACAAGATGAATATTACTAATTTTTTATCTTAAGTGTGCAAACTAAATCAAAGTTAAGTGTTTATTTTTAAAAGATCATAAAGACTACATCAGGCATTAACTTATTAGAGAAGATATTCATATGACAAATCGTCAAGAACCAAACGTCAAAGGATTTGACTAAACCATATGTCAAATCACAAACGTCCAAGAGATATAAACAACCAAGATCTCCTGAAGAACATGTGTTCAGCATAAAAGACTTTAAGTGTAATTCATAAACATGTCCAACATCGTGAAAGTATTTTGAAGAATCTGAAGCTGAGTATCTAATGCCAAACGACTACGTTTTGGAAAAGTATCTCCCTGCCGAAATTCAAAAGAGTAAAGGACAACTTCATCTGTCGAAAAGAAAAAATTAGCATTTTATGGATACTGCAAGAAGACTTTCTATTGAGACATCTACGACTTGCTCCAAAATGACAAACCTCGCTGCTCAATGAAAAGATGCCCTGCTGCAAATACTCTAATCGACTTTACTCTTCATAAAAATTGAGACCAATGTTGCTCCTCATTTAATGTATGAACAGAACGGTCCTATTGCATTAATGGAGATTCAAAGTTTGAATTAAATAATCCACTATCTGAAGAATGCCTCTAACAAATAGAATTGATTGAAGGCTATATAAAGAAAACTTTGACGAACTGCAGAGAATAGAATGAACATATTGAAAGCTTGCATTTACTTTGCGCAATTAATTCTTCATTGTTTCATTCTTTATTCTTCTCAATCATTTGTATTCAATAGCGAATTTATAACGTAGTTTTACCTACCTTCATGGTTATTCACTCTCTAAGTCTATTTCTGGTAGACTTGCTGTTTGTAAATCAAACCCTTCATTTACTACTCTTGTGAGTGTTAGAACCTAGAGAGGCTAGGTGTAAAAAGAATACTTGTTGTTAGTTGAGCCTGGAGAGGCTAGGTGTAC
Source organism: Ammopiptanthus mongolicus (assembly GCA_039655645.1). Classification (NCBI taxonomy): domain Eukaryota; kingdom Viridiplantae; phylum Streptophyta; class Magnoliopsida; order Fabales; family Fabaceae; genus Ammopiptanthus; species Ammopiptanthus mongolicus. Next base: position 80,409,409 of record CM077347.1, read on the forward strand.
AAAAAATACTAGAGCCTATAATCTGATCAGTTATAGTAAAATTCTTGGTGAAGCCAAGGACGGAACGTAGCACAAGGTTGAGGGTGAAACAGTATAATCATTGCATGTGATTATCTATTCCCTAAGCTTTTATTATTTAATATTTTTGCTTAACTGCTTATCTAATCAGGGGTTAAACTGTTTTATCTAAACAAGCCTTTGTTTTAATCAAAGTGATTTTTATCTCTTGAGTGGATCTTGTAAACAAATATTTAAGACGCATTCCAAGTGTCTACAAGCTATTCTACGCCTTCTCTTGCTCAGCTTCTTTTTGTCCTGTTAAGAAAGCTGTTAGACGAGCAATAAGTCTGATTGTGTTTTAATCAGAGCTATTTTTGTCCTTTGTGAAAATTTTTAGGTAAACACAATTCAAGCTCTTTTTAGTGTTTACTTTGGTTATTTCAGTTGGTATCAGAGCTCAGCCTCTGGGATGAGCACCTTAACACGTGTATAGGAAATTATCCTGCACAAAATCATAAATGGACGCACAAAGCTGCTGGACATCTGGGAAGTGTGCACGTGCTTGAAGGAACATGCTTGACTAGACCTCCATTCCTCAATGGAGTTAACTACCTCCTTTGGAAGGAAATATTTCACTACTTCATCATGAATATATGTCGTGACCGAAATCACGAAGGAGACGATGAAAAAAAAAAGATAAGGATTTTAAAAAAGAGCAGAGTCGCCACCGATTTTATTTAATTTCGAAAAAATTGGAAAACCCTTTTAAAATGGTCTTTGAAACCAATCGATTATGTATAGGGAAGGATGAAGACTTAACCCCACAACATCTCTAGTACACCCGTTAAAAAAATGATTACCCAAATTAATTGTGCAATTTTTTTAAATAACATTTTCAATAATTATTTTACCCTATCTTACAAAAAAAAGAAAATGAATATTAAAACATAATTTTGTCCTGACGGAACTTGGATTCTGCTTCTAGGTATCCTCTGGTGCAATGGAGGAATTCAAAGCCACGTAGTTCTTAGAAAAATGATTGGAGATTTGATTGAGTTTATTATGCAATGCACTTAAACAATATCGGCTCCCCCGTACAAATACATCATAATGTATTAGTCCAGATCATGTGCAATGCACTTAAACAATATCATCTCATACAAATACAACATAATTACTTTATCAATCCATATAATATGCAATGCACTTCAACAGTAATTAACAGTATGCAGTGCACTTAAACAATAATTAATAGTAATGCAACTCACAGAAGTTTGGCATCTGCCATGTTTAAATTAGATGATCCCAAAAATCAAAGTTGCTGCTAGAATGTAAATAAATTAGATAAAAATCAAAGTTGTTGCTTTTATTTATTTAACAACACATGATGATTAGATAAAAGAGTAAGTTTTATGGTGACAATATTAATAATTATAAATTAAAAAAAATATAAAATAAATTATTTTTCTACTTGACATTAAAGGTTAATAATTTAATACATGTGACAGTGCTGACATGGCGTTTTATTAGCTACGCCAGCACTTAATGGTGTGTCACTAACAACAAAGATTAAAACCAAAGGTTTTGAAATTATAGGGACGAAAACTAACGAAAAAAACAGGGTAAGGACGAAAACCAAAACTCGCCCACTTTGTAGGAACTAAAAAGTTCATTAAACCTAAATAATAATTATAATTTTTTTTTATATGCTATTAATAATTACAAATTAAAAAAAATAAAAATAAATGATTTTCCTACTTGGCATTAAAAAATAATAATTCAATACAGGTGAAAAAACGGATGTGGCGCCTAGTTAGCCACGTCAACCGTTAACGATGGGTCAATAACGACAAGTACTAAAATCAAATGTTTTGAACTTGGGGACGAAAACCATTGAAAAAAAGAACAGAGAAGAATACCAAAAGTCGTTCACTTTGCAGAGACTATAAAGTTTATTAAACCAATATCACTGGCTTATGGAAATTGCTCTATATAAACAGCAAAAAATGAAAATGTAAATACAAGCACATAAACTTAGAATAAATCATCATTTGATCCCTGAAAGTATGAGCCGCTATCATTACAGTCCTTGGAAGCAGTTAAATTATAAAAAATTCCTTTCAATGTTAATTTTGTCAGTCAAGTTAGTCCCTCAATGTTAATTTCGTCAGTCAAATTAGTCCCTATTAGGGACTAACTTTACTAACGAAATTAATATTTAGGGACTTTTTCATAATTTAACTGATTTCAGGAACTGAACTGACAGCGCCTCACACTTTCGGGGACCAAAATGATGGTTTACTCCATAAACTTATAAGGCTCACTAAGTCACTACATCTCATACTCCAAAATACAACTTCTAACAGAACTAGTTTTCATTCCTTTACAATTTAAAATTCATAGCTGACGAAACCAGTCAGGAGTTGATTATAGACTATAGAGTGATAACTTTAACACACAAATATGACACAAAAAGTTTGATGACTAATTAAATTTCTATGCACTCAGAACTACTCAAGGATACAAAACAAGCAATATATGATGAATTCACAGTGAAACCAACCCAACAATAACAACAAAAACCCATCAAAACACTCTTACCAAACACTCAAAACAACCACAAAAATAAAAGTGTCAAACCAGTAAGTATATTTTCTCTCCTCAACACTCGAGTTCATTTCAATACACATTAAGTCTAGCATGACAAATAACCATTGGAACAAAATAGGTCAATGTGTAAAAATTCACAAAACCATAGAAACATTCAAGTATGATAAAAGAAATGGTAAATTATCCAAAAGCTTCCAGCGCTGATTTTAGTAATTAGAACACAAATAAAATCACATCACTCCACTGCACAAAATTCAAATATACCTAGATGTGAGCAATTCAAGTGGAGAGTTCTACCATTGTGGACAAGTACCTTACGTACCACCATTATTAAACCAATCATGTGAAGTAGTATCGAATGATAGGTTCTAACAATCAACAAAACAACCAATACAAATGAAGGCCCCAATGGATAGAAAGTTAGCTATATCCAATCATTCACATTAGAGAACAAAACATATATGCCAAATCCAGTAATGCAAAACAAATAGCATGCACCAAATAAGCTAAATGTCCCCCAGTTACAACATATGATTCAAACTGACATCCAAAACAACAATGTAACTCAGAACAGAATGCACAGAACAGAAGGAATTTTAATAACTCAGTACCAAAACTTCTCCATGTTATAACACACTTCAACACATGATCATGATTATGACTTACCCGGTTGCAGCCAAAAATCCAAGCGGTAGGACAATGAGTGATTGGGGATTAAAAAAACATAAAAAAAAAAAAAAAAAAAAAAAAAACAGAATAAGGAATTGACAAGATCATACAGTGTATGTTGGATATGCCTGTAAGTGTTTTATAGCATACCCGTATACTTACAAGACAACACCAAGAAACCATCACATGAACTGTAAGATCAAGAACGCAAGTACGGACAACATACATGATAACAGGTGTTTAAGCAACCAAATAGAAAACTCAAAAGCAAGCAAATACAACTAAAGAGCAAAGATTTTAGTGTTGGAATCATTATTTAGTTAACCATTTAAATTCAGAAACAATTTGAAGTCAATTAACAATTAACAAAAATAATTATACAAGCAACACTGAGCAAAAGTTAAGATGAAATAAGCTTCTGCAGCAACAGAGCACAGTGGCAAAAGTAACTTGGTGATTCACTGGACAGATAGAAGGGTAAGAATAAGGGTAAAAGAGTTTAAGTGTTTTCCTTTTTTTTTTTTTTCTTGAAAAGCAAATGTTAGTATGTTATGTAAATTTTTTCTCCTATGTCAGGGTTTGTTAAAATAGAATTTTGTTAAATTATTGTGTTTCAATTCAAGAACACTTACAAAATTGGAACCATTAAACCTATTTTGTAAGCATTAAAGCTATTGTTATGCCATTAAACTATTGTTTGAAACTAATTTATATATGTAGTTAAATATTTGTTGAGATAGGTATTAACTATTCGTCAAATGTATTCAAATAATAAAATATCCATATATAACCTTTATAAATTAAAAAAGGAAACTAAAGAGAAATTCAAGATTTCAACAAATGGTTATTTCCAATACAAAAAACCTAGGGGTTTAGCTATCGAAAAATTCGGCCGCTAAAGATATATATCCGGTCGCTAGATAACTTAATGACTGCCTAAGAGCGTTTGCCAAAATAATGGTCGCTAACCACTTTAGCGTTCGGTCGTTGATTAGTGATCACCAAATTCGGTTGCTAAGTAAATAACATTCGATCGTTGTTTAGGCCTCCACCACACGTGATCAGGTGACTAGATCAGTGACCAAATATTTGAATTTTGCAATTGATTATATTCGGTCGTTAACTACCAACGCTAACTATTTAGCTATCAAATATATTCGGTCGACACTAAATTTTTCTTCTTCTTAAATTTGCATTTTGTACTTTTTTTAAAATTGCAATTAATATAAAATCGTATAAAAATTAGATAAATTTTATAAATAGAAATATCATAAAATCAAATAATAAAATACAGAATGAAATAAATTAATTCACATAATCCAATAATTTAATACATCATTTTCCTAAAAAGAATAAAAAAAAATAATGTAATATATAATAAATGTATCTCCTAATCAATGTGGTGAGGGGGTAAGCAGAACGGGCTATCGTCAACAACATTGATCATCGCAGAACTGGACGGTGCCGTCTGCATCTTCGTGTATAGCCGATACCGGAACCGCTGGGCAGGAATCCCAAGTATCTAAAAAGCTCCTCCATGCGACTATACCCTATTGCTGCATATGATCGATGCGCAACTCTTGGATATTGTTATCCTAGTCCGGGATAGGGCCAGGGTCGGACTGAGTATGTGGCGTTGATGTGGCCTCAAACTCATCCCCTAGCTGGCCCAACCCATAGACATCCCTTCTTATATTCTTTCCTCCAACCACCTCCAAGAAAGTGTTTGTCAGAGGCAACAAAGTGCTCCTGCTCCTGCCCCTGACTAGTGGTCTCATCTCGGAGGTGATGGAACTTGTCCTACATAATATTATGTCAAACATTAGCATTTGCAATTATTAAAAATAATAAAACATAATTAAAGAATAATAAAACATTAATATTAGTAAAATTGTATAAGGGTATCAAATTAATTTTAGGAACTCGTCCCACATAATGTTAGTCATTATGTGATCAAATTAATTTGATAATCGATTACTTTTAAAAGCATATCACATTAATTTTATAAGGGTATTTTTAGAAAAATGAATTATATATACTTCACGGTAGGCCACAACCCCAATCTTCTCAGTTATCTGGTAAGGGCCATAGAACCGTTTGGAGAGTTTGTGATACTTAGAGCCAGAAAGTGAGGTTTGACGACGGGGCTACAACTTAACATAAGCCCAAGTACCTACCTCATACAACACTTCTCTGCGGTGCTTGTCAGCGTTGGCCTTCATGGCTGCCTATGCTTTGAGCAAATTCCGCTTTAGCAAGGAAAGGATCTCGGCCCAAGATGTAAGAAGCGAATCGCAGGCGTCAACCAAGGAGGTACCAGCTATGTCAGAAGGAATTGAGGGGGGTAGCTTGCCGAACATGACCTGAAATGGGGACAGGCCAGAGGTGGAGTGCACCGAAGTGTTATAGTGATACTCAGCCCAAGGGAGAAAACGAACCCACTGAGAAGGTTTATGATGTACAAAGGCACGCAGATACTGTTCAAAAGTGCGATTCATCACCTCAGTTTAGCCATCGGTTTGAGGGTGATAAAAAGAGCTCATGCGGAGGAGGGTGCCACTGAATTTAAAGAGATCAGACCAGAATTTGCTGATAAAGATAGGTTCTCTGTCGGACACTATACTCTTAGGGAGACCGTGTAATTTACATACCAGCGAGACAAACAATTCGGCTACCTTATAGGCTGTGAAACTAGAGGGAAGAGCCCCCAGATGAACACCCTTGGAAAAGCGGTCCACTACCACCAAAATAACAGTGTATCCTTGCGAGGGAGGGAGCCCTATGATGAAATCCAGTGAAATGTCCTCATAAACATTACTAGGGATTGGAAGAGGTTGCAATAACCCTCCGGATTTCTTAGTGGTATACTTAGTTTGCTGGCAGATCACACAATGGTGGATGAAGTTCCGAACATTTTGCTTCATATTGTCCCAAAAGAAGTTGGCGGCCAATCGCCGTAGGGTCTTAGCAAGACCCGCGTGGCCTCCTACCGGAGACTTATGGAACTCTTTTAGCAGGAGTTGCTTGAATTTTGAAGAAGGGCTCACCCAAACTTTGCCTTGGAGGAGCAACAAGTCATCCACCACGGTAAAATCGGGAAGGAATCAGGTTCAAGCAAGCATTTGGAACGCAGGTCCTGGTAGGAGGGGTCTGCTGCCAACTCTTGCTTAAGCTCAGTCAGAAACACAAACTGCGGGACTGATAAAAGGCGGAGCTCGGCAATATTGGGATCTTGGGACCCTGATAAGGCGTCTACGACGACATTTACCTTGCCTGACTTATACTGGATATCATAGTGGTAACCCAAAAGCTTTGAAAGGTAGTGTTGCTGCTCGGGGGTCTGGATGACCTGAGAGAGCAACTCCTTCAAGCTCTTGTGATCCGTTTGAATAATGAAGAAATGCCCCAGAAGGTATTGACGCCATCGCTTAACCGCACTGGTAATAACATGTAGTTCCCTCAAATAGGTAGAAGCTCTGGCCATTCGAGGACAGAAAACCTTACTAAAATAAGCAATCGGGTGTTCGGACTGAAGGAGGACATCACCCATGGCATAGCCCGAGGCATCAGTTTGAATAACGAAAGGTTCGGAGAAATTTGGCAAGACCAAAACGGGGGCACTAGCCATGGCTGCCTTTAGTGTCTCAAAGGAATTCTGAGCTTCTGTCGACCATTTGAACCCATCTTTCTTAAGGAGAGTAGTTAAAGGGTGGGCAATGGCAGCATAATTGCGGACAAACTTGCGATAGAACCCCGATAGCCCCAAAAATCCTTGCAACCCGTGCACTGTTTTGGGCACCGGCCAATCCAGAATAGGCTTGATCTTGGAGGGGTCTGGAGCTACCGTCCCCGCGGTAACAATATGTCCCAAGTATGCAATCTGCGGCTGGGCAAATGAACATTTCTGTGGCTTGAGGAAGAACTGGTGTTGGGCCAAAATGGCAAAGACCTGGGCCAAGTGGTCCATATGTAACTCAAAGGTCTCGCTGTAGACCAGTATGTCATCGAAGAACACAATTACTGTCTTTCGTAGCAGAGGTCTGAAGATGTCATTCATGGTCGCCTGAAATGTTGCCGGCGCGTTACAGAGCCCGAAGGGCATCACACGATACTCATAATGGCCGTCGTGTGTCCGAAAGGCAGTTTTTGGGGTGTCATCAGGAAGAAGGCGTATCTGATGGAACCCTGAAGTGAGATCAGGTTTGGAGAAGACTCTTGCAGAACCTAATTCATCATGGAGTTCATCGACCGTTGGCAAGGGGAATCGGTTCTTGACGGTGAGTGCATTTAGGGCCCGGTAATCGACGCACATCCGCCATGAGCCATCCTTCTTTTTGAGGAGGAGCACCGGAGAAGAGAAGGGACTGTTACTCGGCTGGATCCACCCATTTTCCAACAATTTAGCAACCTGATGCTCAATCTCAAGCTTCTGAGCATGGGGGTACCTATACGGCCGAACATTAACCGGCGCGGCATTGGGGAGCAGAGGAATGGCATGATCAGAAAAAAAGTGGTCGTGGCAAGTGAGTGGGTTCGTCGAAGAGGATGGCGTACTGCTGTAAAAGCTGCTGGATCTTAGGGTCCGAATGCTGAGAATGAGTGGGGAGGCCGGGGCCTTGGTCATACACCCGAAGGGAAAAGAATTGGGCCACGTCACTGCTTTGAACAATCCGCTTAAGTTGATGGAAGCTGATAGGGGTAGGGTGAGCCCCCGTATCTCCCTTTAGTTCCACGAAACCCGGCCCATGAACAAATTTCATGGTCAAGGACTGGTAGTCCATCAAGATCGGCCCCAACTGTTTGAGCCACTGGGCTCCTAGAACAACGTCTGACCCACTCATGTCCAAAACGTGGAGATCCACGCTAAAGAGATAGCCCTGAATGTTGAGCTGGACCCCATAGCAAACCTGAGAACAAGAGAGTTCCTCTCCACTTCCTACCATGACCTTTAATAGAAAGGTTGGGCTACAAACGAGACCCAATAGTTGTGCCACCCGTTGTTGAACAAAATTATGTGTACTGCCCCCATCAACCAAGATTTGGACCTGTTGATTGGCAATGTGGCCCAATACACATAGAGTCTCAGGAGCCCGAGCACCGACATTGCATTGAGGCTTAACTGGGCCGGTTGGGCCTCCTCCACTCGGCCCGTTAGATCCTCACCCCTTCCTGGTCCTCCAAGGCAAATCCCCCAAACTCCTGGGCTGAGTTCTCATCTTCCTCGACCACCAGTAGGAGGAAGCGGGCGCGACACCTGTGCCCGCGGGAGAATTTCTGGTCACAATTGAAACAAAGCCCTTTCTCTCGTCATTCGGCCATTTCTGCCTCAGACAATTGCTTGAATCTGGGTTTTTGGGAAAGGGGTGCCAGAAGTAGTGGAGGTGTCTTTGCTGGAAGGGGGTCTAATTGCGGGCACTGAGGAGATGTATAAGTCCGCGACACCGCCGGGGGGGGCCATGGCGGAAACGGCCTCGGGCGGGAGTAGCGAAGCTGGTCTTGCAATTTCTCCTCTTGCAATCACGCAAGTCCTGCGGCCTGAGAAAGAAAGGTGGGTTGATGGGCGAGCACTTCTCGTCGGATCTCCGATTTTAGACCCGAGACGAAGCAACTCAACAAAAAAGGGGGGTCAGCCCAATAATGCGATTAGCTAGGGACTCAAACTCACTAAGATAATCCGTAACTGAAGAGATTTGAGTGAGTTTGAATAGCTTACCCCTGGGATCATCGTATGTGGTGGGAGCGAAACGAGATTCCAAAGCTTGTAAAAACTGACTCCAAGGGAGGATTTGCCCATTCCTGTACATCCACTGATACTAGGCGAGGGCGGGTCCATCTAGGTCGAAGGACGCCACAGTAAGCCTCTCTTCTTCGGCAGTCTCATGATAGTCGAAGAATTGCGAGACCTTGAATATCCAACCATGAGGGTCTTGCCCGTCAAACCTGGGGACATCCAGCTTCAAGAAATGTCTTTGGTTGGAGTCGGGGCCGTGGCTGACGTGCGGCGAGGTGTGCGACGCGGTTGGCGAACGGCTCTCCAGGGCGGCAACTCGATGTGACACCTCATCCATCTTGTTGGCGAAGGTGGTTTGGAACTGTGCTAGTTGTTGCACAAGCTCCTCGAGCTTGTCGTTATTCTGAGAACCGGAGCGCGTCATTTGGATTTGGGGGAAGGGAGCTCTCTCAATGAAAGCACCCAGTGTTAGGGATAGGGTCTCTGAATTCGAGGACAGTGTGCCTCCTAAGCAAGGATATAGAGAAGGGAATGTACTAAATTCTCATTACCTCAATATTAAAGGCTATATAGGGTTGGGGTATACACTCACCCAACGATTACATCATAACAAAATAGCATCATAACAGAATAGCTAGAATAAAGGAAGTTACACCAAATGTCTATAACAGAATCCTAGCACCAACTTCTAGAATAGTTGAGTCATAAACTAATTGTAATATATAAAATCAGTCCATTTCCTTGGTTTGTTAACAGCCCTCTTGGGCCTTTCGTGCACTTGGGCCGCTGCAGAAGTAGGAGTCTCTGCTGCTCCTTCCTGATTGGGCTTGCCCATAACAACACCACACGTAGCACTATTACCATACCAAAGAACTATCCAAAAAGTTATGAGCCGTGTAACATTCAAAACAGTGGCTATTCAGTGCTAACTTTGAGTTACCAAGATTCTCAAGTCTTCTTTTAGCAGTCGACTTTTCTCAATGAACAGGGACATAACATAGATAATTGGATTGAGATCTGAGATGACATTATCCTCCTCTGAAGTTTTAACTACACTTTCTGCCGCAAATTAGCAGAAAATTTTAAAAATCAATGTAGCTAGCTTCCTGCCTTTACTAGATGATGTAAGAAGATACGAAAGCAGATTTCTAAAAACACCATGGGGCTGCTATTTTATATTATCTTTGTTATAACATGAGGGGTTTTTTCTCTTGAAGAAATTGTGAAGACTAGTTATAAATTTCCTCTATACCCAAAAATCCAGAGAACCCAAACTATACTCGTATTTAATTATATGTACATGTTCAGTATGATCCTCTTATATAGAACTATTACACGTGTTCCAGAATGGTTCCAAACCACTTTGAGCCAAAACAAAGCAGAGGCCCAACTCACCAAGTCCTCCAACAAAGAGGCTAATGGCCCACTCGGACAGGCAAAGCAGCGACTTGCATAAGTCATGTGTTCGACCAAAAGGCACTCGAACTCTTGCCGAAACTTCTCAGCTTTTTGGCGTGCCAGTTTAGCCAGCGCTCCACGATCAGTTATTTATCACGCAAAATAAATTCATCAATCATTAAACTTGGAAAACGATATGAAAGGCAAAAGCAAAATGAAAAAATAAAGGAAACTTCACGCCTGCATCGTCCTCAAGACCTATCAATTCCCGACAATGGATTTGGCCAACAATTTCCAGCCAGCCAGGATATAATGAGCAACCTCTTGGTCTTGCTCGTTGAGGTCTACGAAGGATACCTCATATTCTGGAGCTTCATGCTTTTTGTGTTTCGGACTTCAATATAGCGGAAAGATGGGCTTCGTTTTTCGCTCATCTCCAAAAATAAAGGGATCACCCCTGAGACGACCTTCACCCGAAAGAATTGTTCCTTGAACTTTTTTCACGGATTCAGTGTAGGGAATAAAAAGCGATCTACCATCACGTGCTCGGATCGTCGCCCAACCACACTTGTTTTGATCAACGTCTGACTTGTTGGTGGAATGTGACACCCAAAACATCCAAAAGAATGAGTTCACCGAGCACCGTAACCCCCTCACCCGACAGTAAAGCTCAAAAGCGCAAACGAACCCCCTTAATAAGGGTGCAACTGCGTTGGAGCGACACGCAAGTACTGCAAGACCAACATCTGTAAATTTGTGAATGGTAGCCCAATCCCCAACCTATTAAAATGAATTTGTAAACATAAAAAGATCAGTCAGCATCCTCGAACGACTGACTGGTGAAAACCCTCTTGTGTTCCCTGGGAACCAAAAGCTCGATCCCACACATCACTTCCTCATTGTTAGTCACCATCGGAGAATTTCCCTCACAAATTAAGAGAAGATCTAGTCCCTAGAACCTCTCTATCCACAAAGGCATACTAGGCACAATCTGGCGGTTGAGATATTTAGTTTCATCACCGGGATTAAATTTTCGTCCCATGGAATGATCTCTTGAAGGTGAAGAAGAATCAGATGAGGATGACGAAATCCTCAACCTGTCAGGCACTCCTTGAAGTTCAGGAGAGGGCGACCCGATCTCCCCCGGCCCCGTTGGTAAGATTGCAATATCCGAGCAGCTGAAGCCGACATTCGGGGGAAGATTGAGGAACAGGGGCCAGGGGGAACGCCACCCACCTCAATGGAGGCGAGAGCTCCATGCATAAGAATGGTGTGTGCACCCCGTCATCCTTGATTAGTGAAGCACGACGGAGGCGCAGAAAGAATCTCCAGCTCAGAATCACTGTCCTCATCCTCTATCTGAATATGAACCATCTTTCTAAAAGCAAGTTCGAATAAAGGGAAGAAGAAGAAGGAAAGAGAAAGGAGGTTACCTAAGATTCTTGAATCAATGGAAAGGGACCTTCGGAGATAGCAAGCCACACGACCGTACACGGATTGTGAAAGGCGAGAAGAAGAGAGTGTGGAGGAAGATATTCCAGAAACCCCTATTTATAGACGGGCGACGCCCACGACCCGAACAGACGTCTTCCCTCGCCACCAAACACTAACGAATTGAGGCGTCCCCTGCATGACACATAGACACCTCACCCCAATGCAAAACGGCGTGCACGGAACAAGGCATTTCTCAAAAGTCACACATCCACTATGGGATAACATACTGATGGGACGCATGGAAAATACAAATCTTTCCTCGACTAGTGTCCATGAGGAAAATCGAATGAGAAGGCAAGGTATGTACTCAAACATTTTGACAGAAGAATACAAGGATAAGGTTGACCACTATAAGAAAATGACGTATTAGTTACAAAAGTTAGTGTCGGCGACGAGACCCACGCTAATTTTGCAATTTAGCGTCGACCAAAGAGATACTAAACCGTTGTTAGATTGCAAAAAATATTAAAATTTTTGTTATGTTAGTGTGGGCCAAGTCAACGCTAAAAGGCAACACTATTTTTAAATTCAGTTTAGCTAAGTTCAACATACATTGGGAACACTTACTCTGGCCTTATTTCTTATTTCCACCTTTCACACCTGACCTCTCACTCTATCTCTCTTTCTTCCCTCATCACACCACCATGTCCAAGCTACCCTTCGCCTTCTATACCCTCATGTTTGGAGCACGCGTTGCCACAAAAAAGAATCCCTCATAGCTTTCCTCATCCCCAAATAAATGAAAATCTCCACATCCCCCATTACCATACTCCCACTCCCCCTTTAACCCTAAACCCTAAAAACCTCAAAACCTTTGATCCCTTTTCGCCACCCGAAATTATCGGATTTGCCAAACAAGATTCACAATGTGTCTTCTTCTTCGTAGGAGAAGATCACTAAATTGAAGGACCGAGTTCTGCATGATGAGTTCAATTATTTAAACATCAATTTTCATGTCAGAGAATCATATTGAACATCTCGGTATTTTTCCCTTCCTTTTCTCCCTTTCACATTCCCAAAGTTCACATTCACTATAAGAAAACCCGCTTATACCGACGACCTTTTACCGAAGGTCAACAGACCACCGGTAATTTCCTCATTTCCGACGGTCTTGGCCGTCGGTAACAAGCTAACAAATATCTGAAAACCTTACCGGCGACCTAAGCCGTCGGTAAAATTACCGAGGGAAACACCGTCTGTACGTCCTTCGCTAATTTTTGCGCAAATAAGCGCATAAATATTCCAACTCTGTTTCCGATGGTAAGTGTCGTTTCATTTTCTCCGAGGAAACAGTCACTTTTCTTGTTTCCGACGGTCTGTGCCGTCGAGAACAGTACTTTTAACTAAGTGTAACCGTTATTTTTCTTGTTTCCGACGATTCAGGCCGTCAGTAAAGGTAATTCATTATTACCGACGGCCGGACCGTCTGTATGGCCGTCGGTATAGGTCACTAATACCGCGATCAGTACCTTTCCCTCCCATTTCTCTCTGAGACCCTCTCCCTCTTCCTCTCTCTGCAAGCCCCTCCTCCCTCTTCCTATCTCTGCCACTGCCACCGTGAGGCCACCATTTCTCTGCAACCATCGGCCACTGGAGCTCCGTTCGACCACAGAGAGGCTCCGCACTGCGAGGTAACTCTCTGCTCTCCCTCTCCCATTTCTTCTCTGCTCTCCCTCTCTCATTTCTTCTCTGCTCTCTCTCAACAGTAACTCTCTGTTCTCTATTGTCGCAGTGTCTCACTCGCTAATCAGTGGCGCTCTTCCGGTGAGACAAGCGGCGCACAACCGCTGCTCTTCGGCTTCCCTTCCCTCAAACAGCACAGTGACCACCCCTGCTCTTCCAGTTCCAAGTAAACCTTCTTCCATTGCTATTGTGAAACCGAAATTGGGGATTTAGGATATCATCCCTTTTAATATTATATGTAAATATGTAAATGCATTGTGAAACTGAAACTGAAATTGGGTTTGCTTTCTGCTATATGCCTCTCTTTGATTATGTTGAACCTGGTATTGTCATTATGTTGGAAATTATGTTTGGTTGCATATTCGTTGAACCTGCTTAACTGGTATTTTCGCTGCCACTGTGCTTGCATTCGACCTGGATTGCATCTAAAAAATTATGCTCGGTTTTATTCTTTTTTTTATCCTCGACCAAGAGCATCTCGCACCGAAAGCGGGGACTAATCTTCTGCGGGGAAGTGAATGGCACCTGACAGTGGGAAACCCCCGCCTAGCGGAAATTCGCTCCATACGCAAGAACTGGGATTCGAACCCCAGCCACTTAGTTAAGGGACACAAGTCTGCCACCACTTGTGCGTGCCAACTTGTTGGTACTCGGTTTTATTCTAGTTTAGGGTGTATCGGATTTGAATTTTGATATTAGAACTACAAACCTACTTTCTTGAACTAGTGCATAAGATTTTACTTTAAAAATAATTAGAACTAATTTTAATAATATGATTAAATAATTATAATAAACTTATCTATAAGACTTAAATTTTAAAATAATTGGATAATTAATAAATCAAAAATATTAAAATAAAATACTAATGAATAAAATATCAAAATATCTTAACACTTGTATTTGTGTTAAGCCTCATAAGACTTATAATTAAAAAATAAATTATCGATATAATTAGCTTAAGTTAGAAACCTGGACCAAAAAAAAATGCCAGAGCGATGGTGGCTAAGTCATAGCAGATTGCAGATGGTTAGGCAGCGGATAGTGCGATGCAGCGGGGTTTACGTGAAAGGCATCACAGAAGGGGGTGAAGATGACTTCTATGGAGTAATCCAACATATAAATGAATTGACATATACAACTTTAGACTATACTAAAAGAATAGTTCTATTTTATTGTAATTGGTTTGGTCCATCTATTAGAGGCACAAAATTGAATCCCAAATATAATACGGTGGACATCCGCATGGGTAGCAGATATTAGAACTTTGATCCGTTTATCCTAGCACAGAATGTGAGATAAGTGTATTATGTCCCTTACCCAGCAATTCGAAAGGACAAACAAGGTTGGTGTGTCATCATCAAGACGAAACCAAGGGGTCGCATTGCAGCTGATAATCAGCAGGAAGATGTGCATTATCAAGTGGATGAAATGTCTCGTGTAAATGAAGACATTGAAGTTGAGCGTCTTGTTGGTTTATAGGACTTGGAAGCTACTGGTGAAGAAGTGGATACTGATAATTTGTCATCCATTCAGGAGCATTTGGATAAAGAAGACGAAGTCATTGATTCAGGAGAAAAAAATGTTGAAATTAGATCTGAAGATGATGGAGACTTTTTGTCAAATTATGAATAAAGATCATGTAACATTTATATTTAGATCGTGCAACTTGTCAAACTCTGAATAAAACTTAGATAATTATTGTTCTATCTTAGATGATTATTCGTAATTATTTTATTATTTTATAATTTCATCTTAACATTAAATTTCTCTATAGACACATGGCATCTGGAGGATGTGATCCACCACCACCCATACCACCCATAGGTGGTAAGGGTAAGGGTGTCGACGCTGCTCCTCGTTCGACATGTGGTCGGACCAGGGCACCTCGCATTGTTACTCGTGATGTTGCAGATGGTTTCATGTCTATCCCTTCGACATCTGCCTCTGTGGTGTCTGCACTCTCATCCAGCCCGCCTGCACCTACACAGCAACCACGTACACCGCGAGCAGCATAGCCTCCATCGGCTGCACCTACTCCACTGATTTTACCTACGCCATTCACAGTATTCGAGATCGATATGATTCCCACCCTGGGGTTTGAGACACATACACATCGGGGCGCTTCTAGTTCAGCTGGTGTGGGTGCATCGTTACCTGCTCATCAGGCTATGGAGTAGGAGCAGGAGTATAGTCTCGGGTATACACCCTCACCTTCAGAGGCGGATGTAGAGGAGGAGGAGGTTGAGGTCATGGTCGATGGCCGACCTATGATCAAGCCATCTGGTAAAGGGTAAGAATTAATAAAATAAATTTATTCAATTTTAATTACATGTTTTACTTGATATTGATTCACATGCTTTTACTGTTAAGGTTACTTCTTTCGAAGGTAGCTTCGAAGAACATCACAGCTTTTATTGAGTCGATGTTCCATTATCCTTGGTTCACATGGGGACATCTCAAGGACAATGAGAGGTGGAGTTTCTTTGACGCTTATAGAGTAAGTTGCAATTTTCAATTTACTTAATATGTTTTGGTTAATTATTTCATAAATTATTAATATAATAAATTACTATTTATGTCTTTCTAATGCAGACAAAAGTTGCTTGGAGAGCCGAGCATGAGCCATTGGTCGAGAGAAACTTTCACATGAAGGCCTCCCATCGCCTATCCGATATGCTCCGGGACGCTCGTTTGAGGGGCGAGCGACCTCATGGATGGCAGATGCAGTCTGGGATGCCCTATGCCGCCACTGGGCTACGCTGATTTCCAGAAAAAATCAGCCCAAGCAAAGAAACATAGGGCATCAGAGAAGGGTGAAAGCCTGCACACAGGAGGTTCCATCTGCCAAGCGGAGTACTTTGAGCGTCTGATACATTCATACCTTCATTCCTATTTAATATATATATATATATTATTCGTATTGTTTTCTAATTATTATTTACTTATAATTTATGTTTGTGTACGTACTGGTTAGGAACAGAAGGAGACCAGTGCCAATTAACGAGCTCCTTCGCCACACCCATACCAGGAAAGGTACTGACGAGTATGTAGATGAGCGTTCTAGGCGCACTCAGGTAATGCCCCATTTATTTATAGTTTTATAATGTATGATTTTATTATATATTATAAATGTACATTTATAATATATATCTTTGATTTACTAGAGTAAGTTTTATTTACGTTTATTCATAATGTTTATGTTTATTAATTAGGTTTTATAGTCACTAATTATGTTTACTGATTAAGTTATATATATATTGATTGTTTGTTGCTCACAGCTTTGACCCCCTATCAGCACCTGCAGAGGCTATTGCGAAGTTGTACAGGGGCAAATATGACCAGCCATGGCCCACATGGACAAAAGTGGACAAGGATGTTCGTGACGTGTGGTTTAGGGAATTTGGAGTTAGTTTTTATTTTTATTTTTATTTTAATTTTAATTTTTTCAAAGTAAACATCGTTGCCTAATATGATGTTTTCTTGCAGGGAAAGTTTAGGTGGTTGCCTTCCGATGGGAAGGCGATTAGAAAGGCCTTCGAGTCTAAAGGAGGCAGGCTGGTGAAGAATGCCATGAATAAGATTCGAAGTGGTGAGGATAAGGGTGATTGGCTCTACCCACATGTGCTAGAGGGCTTGCGAAAATATTGGGCTGAGGACTCGAAGTTCCTTCAGAAGAGCGCGATCGGGAAGCAAAACCGCGTTAAGGATCCTACTGCTCCTCTATACACCGGCGGCTCCAGGTCTATTCCTAGTCATTTTAATAAGCTGGTAAGTAAAATTCTAAATAAATTTATTTTCAGGCTTACCTTGCTATTTTTTATTATTACAAACATTAAGTGCTATTTTTATATATGCAGAAGCAGAAATTTCAAAGAGACCCCACTGCATATGAGGTCATGGAGGTCGCCAAGAAGACCAAGAATGGGGCATGGGTCAACGAGAAGTCCGCAGGAGTTGCTGTAAGTATTATTTTGTTTTATTAAAATTTAATTCGTTTTAATATTTTAATAATTGCAAAAGCACTAATGTTTGCGATATTATGCAGGACGCGTTTCATCGCCTTCGAGAAGAGGCTGATAGACATGGGCAGGAGCACTCTGTTGCCTCTGACAACGCCCTCTTCTTGAAGGTGGCTGGAGGGAAGAACAAGAAGGGGTATGTTTATGAACTAGGGCCGATGGGGGATGACTTTGTGGCCTCATCAACGCCGCATATTCAGTCCGAACCCTGCCCCAGCGTGGACAGTCGAGAGGTCATCCTGAACCTTAACCGAGAGCTACCTACAAAGGATGTCGAGATCCTGACGATTAGGACTGAGTTGCCCCATCAGAGTACTAGGATCGATGAGCTTTACCAGATGATGCGGGCGACCGGTTCAGGTTCAGGCCGCGACATGCACGACGATACAGTTGATCATGAGGACGTTGATGATGAGGATGCTGATGATGATGAGGATTTGAGCCCATTACCCTCACCCCCTCATGATTAGGAGATGCCTTTATGTTATACGGTTGTTATATTTTGATGGACCAAACAATATATTAAACATTTGGATTTATATATATAAATTTGGACCTCTAATATTTTATTATTGGATTCAGTGATTATTATGAAATTTATTTTATTTTAATTGTCTTTTAATCTTTTATTTAAAAAATATAATTTTTTTAAAAAGTATTATATTTTATTTTATTTTAAAAATTAAATCAGACACTGAATTCGCGATCAAATTAGTTGTTGCTAAAACTAGCCGTTGAAAGTACTTAGCCACCGAAAATTCGGTCCCTAGGTTTAAAAATTCGGCCCCGAAAATGGTCCCTGAAATCATGTGTGTGACCAAATTTAGGAACTGCCATTCGCGACTGAAAAATCAGTCCTTAAATTACAGTTTTAGGGACGCCCGCTGATCAGTACCAAAATCGGTCGCGAATCAATTTAGGGACCGATTTTTTGGTGGCTAAAACCCTGTTTTTTTGTAGTGTGTCTTGATTAATTTGTTTGATTATGCATAAAAAGAGGAGCTCGGGGAGAGGATGTCTCAAGCAACAGCCTCTTCCTCCACCTCACTTGAGCCCAAGGAAGAGCAGGGGCTTGCACTGCCTGCTTGGGCAGAGGTTGTTGGCGACAAGAAGAAGAGTCGTCTTTACGGTGCATGAGACCTTTCCGATAAGTATCGGAAAAGGTCTTCGCGCTTGGATATCAGAGCCACAGCATCTACTGGAGCCAGTCGCCACGCTAATCAGGAGATTGCTGAGCTGAGGCAGAGACTGGTTGAGTCCGAGCGGCATGCCGAGGAGCGTGTGCGTCGGACGGAGCAGATGCTACAGACCATACAACAAATGCAGCAACAGCCCCCCATCCAGATCAGCCGACCAGTCGCACCAGGACCGACGATGATGAGGACTCTTTTGATGATTTTATCCAGTCTCTTCGTCATTATGATAGGGTTTATTAGATTTTCATATTAGTTTTTTTATTTATATTTCTATGTATTGTAAGAACATATGTTATTTATCATTTTATTTTCATATTAATTTTAAATTTTTTAATGTTATTTTTAATTTTATTTTGCACTATTTGTTTAATTAATATTTGTAAATAATTAATAACAAATAAAAGTATTTAATAAATATAAAATATAATTAAATAATAATTAATTAATAAATTAAAATAAATAAAATATATATACTGACGATTTGGCCGTCTGTAATGAACCATTCACAAGTACTTAGGTTATTACCGACGGCCAATGCAAAAAATCGTCGGTAATAATTATCGAGGACTCTATTTCCGACGGATACTTGGCCGTCAGAAAGTTACTGTTACCGACGGCTTTTGGTGATTACCAACGGCTTTTGGCCATCGGTAATGACCTGTTTTCTTGTAGTGATTCTCGAAGTGATTTATGCAGTTGACTTCAACTTCCTGTTTGTATAGCGCCCATCACACCATTTGAGCACTGCGAGTGGCTATATAAGTCGTTTGCAGAAGTCTGGTCCAACAATTTTAACCCAAAGCTCTAAAGCAAATACTATCATTTTGAAACTTTTAATAGCGCTTGTCTAAGGAACCATTATTAATGGTATATATTTAATACCGCTTCATCGAGGAAGCGATGTAAAAGGTGGAACGTGCTTATTTAAAATAAGGTACATAGTAAAGATAACGTTTCGTTTTGGGGAAGCACTATTAAACACCTTCGAGCATTTTTGTTGTAGATACCCGAAATTTCTTTTCATTCAAACAGAAACAAATAACAGTATTATATTTTTGAGAATTACAGCTTGAAAGACAAATAGATATGAAGCAAAATTTCTTTCATTATTGACAAAAAGAGTTACAATTTACCACATAATTTGGGAATCGACATGGAAAACCAAAAACTCAAAGAGCAATTATATGTATTCCAAGTGAATATAGAGTTACAAAATTTATTGATAAAAAGAGCTTGTTGAATCTTCCAATTCCAATTGAAATTAAAAAATTACAGGATCTCATTTGCAGTTGTCCTTTAACTGAAAAATTGAAATTACAGAATCTCTTGACATTCAGCTCCAACTCATCCAATTTCCATTGTTGATAATTCAATTAAAGGCAACTCTTTGGGAGATGGAGAAGTGATCCAGAATCTCATTTCTGGTTGTCCTTTAATTCCCTCTCCAAGAGCTCTTGACAACAAGAGCTGTGGAATCTTATAATTAAAGAGCTTGTTGAATGCTGACAACAGTAATGGGGGGAGGGGAGAGAGAGGTCCATTTGGCAGCAGTCCAAATTAAATTTCCTGCCCTCCAAACCCTCCAAGAGAAACCGAAAATCAAAAGACAAGCAATTTGACTTCAAGTTCCTCCTCTGGTGAGGATGGAGCACAAAGCCACCTTCTGGACTTTATTATCCCTCACATAATCTCTTATGGACTTTATTATCCCCACATTATGGATTCTATTGGGCCGGATTTCTTCCATATTTCTCATACAAGAAAGGGAACTCCCTCAATGAAGAACATGTCAGATTGAGAATGAGTTGGTAAAATTTGGAGTGTGAAGAATCAGAACATAAAGGAGAATCATTTATACGAGAGTTTGGTCAAATAATTCAAACTAACGTTTTCAATAGTGTTGAGTTACAAAGCAACAAAATTGATGAATTGAGAAAATTGTATGTTGAATATCCCATTTTGTGTGCAGAGATATTATTGTTCATTAACTTCATGGATTATTTCAACTAACGTGGAGAGAGTTGGTCACCTTGAGGGTTTAGTTTTGAATCCGGGTAAGATAGTGTTTCCTCAAACAAATGCTATTATAGTTATTGTTTTAACAGTATTTGCTTGATAAAAGGTTATTAAAGGTATAACGGTTAATAGCGTGTCTTCAATGAAGCAATATAAGTGGTAGAGGACGTTGCAACGTTTAAAGAATCGAACCAGAGATCAAACCAGTAAGAGCTTCGGGTCATGATTCGATTGTTTCAACCAATTTAACTAGCATTTGAATCGAATGATTAATAAATAAATAAATTATATATATATATATATATATATATATATATATATATATTAAAATTAAAATATATGTGTATATTATTGGGCTGAGATTTTCCTATTGAGCCCAAGTCTCGACTCTCAAAAAAGTACCACACATCTTCAAAATTTCCTATTGGATTGACATTTTCAACCAAGTAAATTGAGTCCAAGTCTCAATTGATAAACTTTATTATTGATGTGAGCCCAAATCCACTTGGTAATAAAGTAAATGAGCAGAAGAAAACCCTAAAAAGTACAAACGCCTTCCTTCCTTACTAATGCGCCGCACAAAGAAGCTTGAACGAGAACGATGCAGTGCAGCAAGAACGGTGGACTTCTGCAGCGAGCAGAAGCGGGACGGTGCAACGAGAAGGGTTCTTTGTACCTAACTGAGACACTGACAGGCTGGACAGAGAAAGGAGGTCACGGTTGTGACGGAGTTCTGAGAGAATGTGACTTGTTTTTCTTATTGTCTCGTCTCTGTTTGACTAAATGCTCGAATAACTGAGTTCTGAGAAAATTTATGTCTATATTAAGGGGACTGCGTGCCTTTGTTAATTTTCAAGGGTTTTGTTATCTTGAAGTTAGATATTAATATTTAAAGATGTTAATGATTTTAAATATTTTTTCATCTTATCTTTTATATCAAAAAATATAAATTAATTTTCTTTTTGCTTTAATAAGAATGTCTTGTTCTATTTCTTTAAGGATCATATTTTCTTCATGTAATATTATTCCTTCAAAATGCTTTATCTTTTTTCTAAGATAATTTATGGCTTCTCTATCTTCGTACATAAGGATAACATCGAATTTTTTTATGAGTGTTATTATTTTTCCTGTCACATGTAATACTAATTTTTCTATATATTCTATCATTTTCTTAATTGATTTTCTAATAGAATTTATTTATTTTCTTTTTAAAGTATACCTCTTTCAATTAATTTTCTAACTTGTTCATATATATAATCTTCTTCCTTAATTTTTAACAAGATAGACAGATATGCATATTCATCTTTGAGTTGTAATTTTATTACTTGTATCATTTCTTTTATTTGGGTTTGATTCATGCTGTAAAATTTTTTAACTCGTTTTTTATTCTTTTTAGTATTTTTAATTTATATTCTATAATTCCTTCTATTATAGAGTCATCAATAAAATCTCTAGCTTCTTGTTGTTTCCAATATTCTATTTCTTTCCTAATTTTTTTATCCATTGTTTAAACATAGTAATCATCTTTATGCTGTTATTCTTTCAAGTCTCTGTTTGATCCATTTTTCTATTTTTAAGTGATAATCTAGCATACTTTCCTTTAGCCAATGGTCTTGTAAAATTATTGATTCATTTTTTTGCCAGTAGATTATCTTTTTATTATTCTTTTGTAACCAATGTTTTAAAGCGTTGTATATTATCATGCTATTATATTCTCTAATCGTTGTTTGAAAATCTGAATACGTATTTCAACTCGTCTTATTTGATCTTTAATTGTAGGGGTAGGATTTTCTTTATCTAATTCTTTTAAGGTTTTACAATAATCTCTTAGATTATTTATTGTTTTCTTTATGTAGCTAGCTGTTTTCATTATCTAGCTCTGATACCAATTTCTTGCGTGGGTTGGGTTATTTTAGTGTTTTTTAGTCCTGGTTGACCAATTTTTATCTTTATCATATTTTATTTTTTATATACAATGTTAAGTCATTAACTTGATTTACTAATTTATTAATATGATCCTCCTTAGTTCGTTCAGGTTCTATAAAGATAATAGGCCTAGGTATATATGGTATTTTTAAAGATTCCGATTTCTTTAAAAAAGTTCCTAATTCCGTTATTTCATTTCTTCGTGAATAATAAATTTTGTCAATATCTTCGAATAATTGTGGAACATCTATTCGATCATTATTTCTGAAAGTAATACTATGATATGAATTTGTTAAAGCATAATTAACACAGTATGTTATTGAAAATATTTTATCTCCTGGTCGTATTAAATTTTTTCTTAAAAATTTATGTTTTAAAGTTAAGGATTGATCTAATCTTTGTGTATTTAAAGAAATTCCAATATTTGGATATATTTCAAATTTTAATTTTACATAAGCTAAGTTTCCTTCTATAACGCCTAATATTTTATTTCGTACATCAGTTATTCTTTCATTTTTCAAGATTAACTCTATAGGAGAGTCTATTCCTTCTTGGAAAGTTGATTTAATTAGGATTTGAACTGCTCCTATGTGTATATATCCTATTTTTCGTCTATGAGCTTCTATTTTTAAATTTTGTCTTAGTTCTAAAATCTTTTTTCGGTTTAATAGTTGTATACTTGTGAGACCTTGAGCTTCAGTTATATCTATGGGAGTTTCTATTATTATTTTACCATAGTAAATAATATTTTCTTTCTGAATAAACTTTTTCATTATTCCTCCTAATCTTTCCTTTCCTTTCCTTTCATGTTTCTAGTTTTAGAAAGATCTAATTCTTCTTTCTGTATTTTTTGAAATAAACGAGGGTTAATTAAAATACTTCCTTGATAGTTTCCATCTTCTTCAGTGATTTGAAGGTGCTCTATATCATTATGTTCTTCTATTATGTCAGGTTCCATAATGCTTATAAGTAATATACTAAAAAAAAACATAAGAGAGACATACCTGATTCGAGATTATTGAATGAATAGTTCTTTCTGGTCCACTGCTGCTTCTGCTTATGGTTGATTGGAGTGAATATGAGTTTGAATGCGTTGAATATTCCAGAGATAAGTGAAAAGTAACTGAGAGAGTTATAAATAAGAAAAGTAATTTATTTGATGGAAGTGGTTACAGGGATGGTATTCACAGATACCTAGTATCCTCTAAGAGGAGACTAACAGCTATTCTCAACTTGAGAATGCTCGGGTGAGAGTTTTTCTCCAGATGATTCACTCTGCTTTGTCTCAGCATAAGAGGGCTTATTTATAAGCTAAGGGATTATTGTCTATTTACATTATTGACCCTATAGCACGTAAGTGCTTACATCAGAAAACTAATAATTTACATGCTGTCGTCACTGCTTACATCATTCTTCAATTATTGCTTCGTCTTCGGAATCTTTTCCTTGTGGCTGACAGCTAGTAGTGGCTTCTGACGTGGCTTGCTTTATACATCTTTCACATGCATGATTGCCGTTTTCTTTAATTATTGAGCAAAGTTTATGGAAGACAGCTGGGCAATAATTCATAGAGGGTCCCTCGAATGCATAGAAGGGCATCTCGAAGCATGTTAGTAGGGCTAAGTCTTTTTCTCTGATGGGCTTTCCGCTTGTCTTGCTTAGAAGCAAAGTATTTGATCCTTTATACAGAGTTTTAATGAATGATTCATTTCCAATGGTTTGACATTGCGAGTATATGCTGGCTAATTGATGAGCTATGAAGTTATTAATTTGATCTTCATCATAATCTACTCCAGTAGGTTCATCCATTAAAGGGAAATTATTATTGCTGATACCAATAAAGACTAAGTGCTTGGCTGGTTGTTTGGTAGTGAAATCTGGATAGGCTGATTAAAATTTTAGGAATATAGATCTTTCACCAACAATATTTTTTTGAAACATTTGGACTGCTTCTTTGAAGTGGTAAGGAAACAGATTAATTCTTCGAGGTTGGGACTTAAATAAAGACATTCAATTAGTCCGAATTGGAATAAATTGAACGCTAAAATGGAGGGGGCTCCAGGTGTAAGTACTACCTTGGTAGCGAATAATTTCCTATCAACCATGTATACACAATTGATTTTTTCTTTTTCCGTCCAATGGATTAGTCTCTTGAGGTGTTCATAAAAGTTTTTCTTTGAAAACTGGATTTGAAATTCAAGTTCTTTTCTGGTAATTATTTGGAAATTGTCTAGAGAAGAAGGGATTCTTCCTAGAATTTTCAAGGATTTTCTTGGTTCTAGGGTTAAAGTAGTGGTTTCTGCGAAAGTTCTTGGTCCAAGATAAATTTCTTTACCTTTGGCAATTTGAAAATCTTTCAGAGCTTTTTCTGCTTCTTCTTTTGTTGCATAGGACTTATGAATAACTCCTGGAACTTTCTGACAATGGGGAGCTGCTTTGTGCCACTCGTTATATATTCCGGGAAATGGTCCTTTAAATATAGCATACCATTTTTGACTTTCTTCCTTTCGTGCTTGCTGTTTAATTTCTGCTTGGATTGCTTTCTCTAAGAAATTTTCAGTCTCTAACTGTAAGTCCAAGACTTTGATGTCTGCTTCAATCAAGTCTAGTTCTCTCAGCTTTTGATCTCTAAGTGCCTTCTTAAGTTCTCTTTGCCTTCTCAGCATTTCCGTAGTTCCGCGCTCCATTCTCTGGATAGTATATTTGCAAGGACATTCTTTTCTCCCTTAATATGGGATATTGAATAGTTATATTCAGATAATTTCATTTGCCATCAGATCAATCTTCCTTGCTTATAAGTACCTTTATGATTAAGATTTTTAAAACCTGCCACATAAGTGGAATCGGTTCTAACAATAAATTCTTTATCAAGCACATAAATGCGATGTTTTTCCAACATGCGAATAAGTGCTAAAGTTTCTTTTTCATGAGTAGGATAATTAATTTCACTGTCTGAAAATGTTCCAGACATATAGCGACATAGTAATTCTTTCTTTTGTCCAGGGGGTTTTGCTTTCATAACACCTCCTCAACATTCATGTGATGCATCTGTTTCGATAATAATTAAATCATCATCTGATGGATGATATAATTCTGGAAGAGATTGACATAAGTATTTTAACTCAGTAATAATTGCTTCATCTTCTTTTGTCCATGACCAAAGAGCATCCTTCTTTAGTTTCTCTTGGAGGATTTTCCTTTTTGCTGCAAGATCTTTTAAAAATCCGTCATTAGAGATATATGTTAGTAATCCAAGGAATCTTTGTAACCCTTTTTTGTCTTTTAATTTTGTTGGAAAACTATGAAGTTTTTCTAAAACATTTTTTTGCATCATTATTTTCCCTTTTTCAATCTCTAATCCTAAATAATTAATCTTATTTTGTGCTAGAACAACTTTCTTTCTACTTAAGACTACTCCATGTTCTAGGCATTTATTAAGAACTAGAGTAACTTTATTAAAATGGTCTTTTATAGTTTTGTTAGTAAAAACTAATATATCATCGATATAAATAAGACAAAAATCTTTATAGTCTTTGAGTATTGAATCCATGTATCTTTGAAAGATTCTTGGTGATTGCTTCATACCCATAGGAAGTACATTCCATTCATATTGACCTTGAGGACAACTGAAAGTTGTTAATGCCTTGGATTCTTGGGTTAATTTTAACTGATAAAAGCCTGATTTATAGTCAAAAGTACTAAACCAGTGCATATTTCTAATTTGTTCGATAATCAAATCTTTTCTAGGAAGAAAATATGCATCCCCTTCCATTGTTTCGTTTATCTGCTTATAATTTATTACTATTCTTCTTTTGCCACGCTTAATCTCACTATGGTTTTCTACATAAAAGGCTGGGGCAGAGTGTTTACTTTTGGATGGTCTAATTAACCCTTTTTCAGTCATTTGTTTAATGTCTTCTGCAATTTCATCTCTATCTTGTTTAGTGTAAATCATAGGTTTACATTTTACTTCTTTAGTGGGATCTTTTAATTTTAATGTGATTAGTTCGGTATTTTTATTATTTATGTTTTGATCTAATAGATGTTCACTACATATTTTCTCTAGTAGATCTTCAATAGGGGTCGGAATTCTTCTATTTGGTTCTAAATTAATTAAAGCATAGTGAATTTTTTGACAAAGGATAGTAAATACTTCACCATGGTCCAACTTGCTAAACTCTGATGGTTTAGATGAGTAAGTGCATGGAGAGGAATGGAGAATTGGAATGGAAAGTATCTCATGAGATTGGCTATTTCGTATATACGGGGTTCGTAGAGTAATATATTCTAAGTATTGACTAAATGGTGCATAAAGACATAAGAAGTTATTTCCAAGAATTACATCGATTCCGGTTTCTTGCTGATAGATTGTTGGTACAATAAATTGTTTATTTTGTATGAGTAATGTTATTCGCTTAACCATCCAAGATAAAGGGTGAATTGATTCATCAGCTATTTGTATTTTTAAGGGTTTTTCTAATTGTTCCTATTTATCAAATAATGCTTTTGTTGCCAAACAAATACTTGCTCCAGTATCTATATAAGCTTCGGTTTCTTTATTTGCTTTTTCAATTTTAATTTTAATATAGATGCTATTCGGATTCTATTTCTTTTGAAGATAATTCATCATGTTCAGAATATTCATAAACACTATCATCAGTGTTGCTTATTTCTTCCTCTAATGGTTCAAGGTTATATATTTTATAAACTCATTTTATCAGCTTAGCTTTTTCTTTAAATTCCTTTTCGTTTTTCTTTGGACATTCATTTGCATAGTATCCTTCCTCATTGCATAGCCAACATCTACATTTCTTTTTTCCTTGTGGGCAATACTTTTTAGGTGTTTGTCGTTTCCTAAAATATTTTTTCTGTGTGTTTTTATAGGCTTTTTTCTTAGGATAAGTTTTCTTAAATTTTGGTTTACCTTTGTAGTATTTTCTTCTTTTTATAGGTTTGTTACAACCGTATTTATCGGGTAATTCTATTTCAGGCATGTCACAACAGATTGCGTTTTTTCCTCTGTTTAAGTGTCTTATAGTTTCACGAGCTATACATTGTTCTCGTAATTCTTTGTACAGTATTTGGATAATACCTCCTAAAATTTTTGCAATTGCATCTGGATATAATTCCCATAGGAGTTTGATTTTTGTATTAAGAGGAAATGGTAATTTATCTATAAATATCTCTTTGTACGTTTCTTTCGCTGGAGTATTTAGTTGATAGTAATATTTTTGATATTCACATATAAAGCTTTCAATTTCACATATATCACATAACTGCATTTGATTTAAGTGTGTCTTAGGTTTTTCGTGTAAATGTTTCATTACTTCTGAGCTATGTTCTATACTAGCGTATCCTATAAATTCTTGATATATGAGACTCATGATAAGTCTCGCAAAATCTTGATTAGTTGTTGTTAAGGTTGAGTATTGTTGCCATTGTTCATCTGTTATACTGTCTAAGTATTTTTGTACATTCCATGTTGTTTTATAAAGAATATAATTTTTTATTGACAACATGTTTAAGTTATTGAATTTGTTATCAGTAGCGATTAAAAGAGTTATTTCATTTGTCCATTATAACAGTACTTCTTCTTTGTTCTTTACACAGTCAATATTTAGAGTATTTCCTGTTGTTCTTTCATATATGGGTTTAAATTCTTCTTGAACTCGTGACCGTTTATTATTATTCTTTTTAACATATCCTTTATTATTCATTGTTTCTTTTTCCATATTTTCCCAAATTTCAAATACTTCTTTTCTTTTTCTTTTTGGTATCACTCTACTGCTTGTTTCTCCATGGTGCATACGTATTTCGTTAAAGTTTGTTTCGTCTGACGAAGAACTATAATTTAATACTACTTCTTCAGTCTCATTTAAAGGATTAATTGGTTTTGCATCTTGTATTTGATCATGTTCTTCTTCTATTATCTTCAAGGAGTTGTTGAATTTCTTCTAAGTCATTTGACCTTTTTATTGTCTCAACGTAGTCTGTTTTTAACCCCTCCATGTCGTTTTTGGAGATAATATTTGAGAAGGTTCGGGACTTAGTTTTTTAGTTTAATTATTTAGTAAATCCTTTAAATCTTTCTTTGTTATGCATTTACTATTTTCTTCTTCTTTGAGTAAGTTTTCTAATTGTTCTAGTATTTTTCCGATTTTTCCACAATCTTCTTCATTTTCTATCTCTTTTCCTTTGTTTATATTATTTAAGGTTTCATATATATTTGCTATCTCTGTTTGTTCTTTGGGTATCTTTTTATAAGTATACTCCGCAATTTTGGTAGTAGTTTCTATTAACTGAGTCATATTTTTATTTATTTCCTCTAATATTTTTTTCTAATTCTTTATATTTTGGCTTAATTGCACTTTTGGTCCCCCATGTATGATGATTGTGCAATTTTAGTCGCCCAGGTTTTAATTGAGCCAATTGGATCCCCCAAGTATCACGGTTGTACAATTTTGGTCCTCCAGTTTTCAATTGCGCTAATTGGGTCCCTTAGATATCACGATTGTTCAATTTTGGTCCCTCAAATATCACAATAGTGCATTTTTTAACGTCAGTAACCTACGTAGGACACGTGAGACTGATTTGATACTTAGTGAAGTCAACTTGATAGTTTACGGGACATTCTTATAAGATATCATTGACATCTCATACAATTTAATGGTCAAATGCATATCATTAAGTGTCACATAATAATGACACGTAAGCTGTCAAACTAGCCTCATTAAGTGCCAAATCAGTCGCATATGTGTTTCGTAGGCTATTGATTTTAAAAGTAAAAGTTACACAATCGTGATACTTTGAGAACCAAAATTGCACAATCATGATACGTGGGGACCCAATTAGCGTTATTGAAATTTGGGGGACCAAAATTGCACAATTGTGATACTTGGAGGATCCAATTGGCGCAATTAAAACCCGAGGGACCAAAATCGCACAATCGTGATACCTGAGGGACCAAAAGTGCAATTAAGCCTTATATTTTTTATCAATTCCTTCTAATAAACTTATAGTTTTCTTCTATTTCTGAAGATACTGGTACCCTCAAAACTTCAAAGGGACCATAAAAATTGCTCTATATTAATAGTTGATGGCGGATGTGTTGTTGCTGTATGAAAATTATGACAACAGATAGCTACCTCGCACGAGTGTTTGGCTGTAATCACCTTGGTGTACATAATTGTGGCTATAATCAGTGCTAAGATTTATGCATTCATATTTCATACTTGATAGATGATGACGATAGTTTAGTTAGCGGTAATGATGATTGTTTGGTTAATGTAAATCATGTTATTCTTGTACATAGCAAACTCTTGGATGCCAAAATAGTTCACCCTGGACCTACTTGAAATGCTGGTCATTGGGCTCGCCAGACGCCAGCATAGATTGCATAGTTAGAAAAAAAGAAGTAAAAACTCTGAAAGCATACGAAGTATAATGAACAAGTTGCAGCGACGGGAGTGAAGTGAGGTTGCGATTAATCATGAAAAATTGCAGCCATGAACAATAATATAATTTGTTACTTATGAAAAATCTGGAATATATTTTAAAGCTTCAAAAACTCGTTTCTCTACTTCATTGTCTTGTTTTTCATAACAATGTTTGCATTTTTAGTGCTTTCTAGTTAAAAGTCAATAAACTGTACAATCTTTTGTGAGTAAAGACCTAAATTGATCCTCGAAAAAAAAATCACGGTGACATTTTGATCCATAAGAAATGAAAAATATCAATTTGGTCCTCAAGAATGTAAAATGCAGATCAAATTGATCCCTAACAGGGGCTAAAATATCCCTAAAAAAGATCAATTTGACCCGCATTGTTACATTCTTGAGGACAAAATTGGTATTTTCATTTCTCATGGACCAAAATGTCATCGTATTTTTTTGTCAATGACTAATTTGGGTCTTTACTCATCTTTTGTATTGCTTCTGTTGACACATGGATCTTATGATTCTTATCTTCCTGAACATGAAGTTGTGTTTTGCTTCTTGTGCATTAGGGACTTCAACAAAAAGATGCTCAAAGCTTAATACCATGGAGTGATAGGTAGCTAATACAATTCTTCTTGTTACAAGCAGTCTATCTATGTTAGAAATAAGTTAGAAAATTTAAAGGTTGTGTAACTAATCCACTACTATAGCAATAAGAACCACTTCCTTATTATATGAAAAGTCATGCATTATATAGGCACTTAGCATTCACTTCCTTGGAATAAGGCGCTCCGCATTTAGTCCTAAAGTGGAGCAATTATGTGTTATCAACCTAACAGGCCACCCTAACTCTACTATAAATAGAAAACCATACTCTTGTATCAAGTGTGGCAAAGTAATAAAAATGCTCTTCTATATATATTTTCGTCTACCTCTAATAACGTGGCATCGAAGCTTGAGTTCTAGAGAGTTGAGAGATGGCAAGCACACTAAGTCAGATTCAGGATTTAATAACGTATACTTAATAGCGGTTTTAGAAGGAAACAATTTTAAAATGCGTGAAGGTTTTTAATAGTGCTTTAGCAATGTAACGATATTAAGGCCCCACATGGGTGTAAGCAGCTTATTTAAGCGCTTGTATTAGAAAGGCTTATGTGAAAAGCTTTATGCATAAGCTACTTTTAAATTAAGTTATTTAGTGTTTGGATACATATTTGAAAAAGCGCTTTTAAAATCTATAAACTTAAGAGAGGAAGATGGAAGGGTTGGTTTTGTTGTAATTTCAAATTATTATGGGGATATAATTGTCCTATAAAATATGAAAACAACTTCTAGTATAAGCCTCCGCACAAGGTTTTTCAATAAGCTAAAAAATTTGGCTTCTCAAAATAAGCTAAAAACAGCTTCTAGGAATTAATAAGTTACTTATTTAAGCTTACTCAAACACTTTTTTTTTTTTTTTTTTACATAAATTCACTTATATCAGCAGACAAACTCTAATAAGTTGTAGGTTATGCTATCTAAACGAGGCCTAAAAGATATACCTTTAATAGCGTTTCCAGAAATAAACACTGTCATTATTTTATCCTAAACCCGAGCCAAACCAACCCGTGAACAATCATAACTCTAATGATACATCGATGTACATAAATAGGATGAGTAGTACATTGATGCATTAAGCCTATACATTGATGCACTAAAATAAAAAGAGGGTGATACATTAACGACCCGTACCGTTTTCTTGAATTGTTGACTGTCCCCATAAACCAACACAGGTCTTTTCAACGTGCTTTGTCTTCACTCACTTGCTTCATCGGAAAACTTCCCAAGAGGTCACCTATCCCATAGTTCCTCTAGGTCAAGCACTCTTAACCTTGGAGTTCCAAAGTGATAAGTTCCCGAAAAGAAGATGCATATCTTTTTCGGGAACCCAAAACTTAGGAACTCCAAGGTTAAGCGTGCTTGACCTGGAGCAATTCTGGGATAGGTGAGCTTCTAGTAAGTTTTCCGAGGAAGTGTGTGAGTGAGGACAAAGCACGTTGAGGATACATGTGAGGCAAGGAGAGGAGCACGGAGTGCTCGTTGTGTTCATGCTTATCACCACTTTCACTATCAGGTGGGGAGAAAGAGTTACACATGTCGGGGAGGCAAGAGTAGTCCATATAGCTATATTGTATGTTTTATGTGTGTGGGGCAACTCTAAACCCTACGTGAAGTTGAGCCTTGACAAAGTACCCAAACCCTAGGTTTAGTCTACTTTGGGCTATCACCGAAATATTTGATACCCTAGGTTAGCAGATTTGTGATGCATGATAGTATGTGCTCTGTGTTGATATATGCGTACCTGTTATTTATGATGTTTGATATTTGCAAGAGATGCATGATATATTGATGATAATGGTATGTGGGTATATATGTTGTTTATTGCTTTATGAAGCATGTTGATAATTGTTGAACTGTTGCATTATATCTGGAAATGCATGTATGTATGAGATTCAGAAGTTTAGCATGATTAGGGCTTTGACGCCGTGGTGGATGTTTGAGCTGATAAGTGAGATTTGAGGTATAGTGGAGCTTGGAGCTCATAAGGTCATAATGGGAGCTTGGAGCTCATATGTGTACAAGTGGAGCTTGGAGCTCGTATGTGTACCTATGGAGCTTGGAGCTCATGTTGCTAAGAGCAAGTTTGCATGTGTTGTGATATCGGCTCAAGAGAGATGGATGACATGCATAGCATATGCATTTGATGCCAAGTGGCGAGCCGTATGCTGTGAGGCATACGAGGTTGGTGCACCGAGTGTGGGTGCGAAAAACGGAAGGGAAGGTCTGAGAGACCTTGGGGATATACTGGACGCAGGTGTACCCACATGAGACCGGTATGGTAGCGCCTATTGTGTCGTGGTGGTCCTAGCTAAGTATGGTTATCCCGACTAGAGCCTTGAGTCTTTCTAGTTGCCAGTGGATCTTCCGAGGAGGCCTAATTAACCCTCTTTGTCTAGGACAGTTGAGCGGTGATGCACTCTTATGGGTCACGGCGAGCGGAACGGACTACCGGAACAAACCAACTTGTTGTCCGATGTGCGGACGTGATGTTGCCCTTAGTAGGGTGTTTAGTACCGGCCGACATGCATAGAAAGAGTATGTGTACATCTAGCTAGGGAACAACCGTAGTGTCGTGATATTAAGATATGATTGTGTTTGCTATATGTTCTGCATTGCATCATCCCTGTCATAGATGTGATGTATACCTTATCTCCCTATATTTCTTTGTATGTGTACATTCGGTTTTGCGAGCAGACGACGAGTTAGCAGAGGATCAAAATGGATCCGAGGCTTCACCTGTTTATCACGGGGGCACCGCGGATGCCGGTGCTGGGGGACATTGAGATAGTTTACCATGATGAGAGAGGATGGCAGGTGGACCCTTCGACCTTTTTGGCAGTCTACACCGGACTTGTCAGCTTGATCTTCCGGAGCGGCACACCACCGTATGTGGACATCATAGGACCTTATCGCGTGTACCAGTTTCTTCCATTCCCTCTGATTTGGCACCCTCCGAGGCAGAGAGAGTGAGACTACTTGTGGGTGGCACCCCAGTCTTCTGTAGTATCCAGCAGGAGAGGCTTCGTGCATAGAGGACAGCGTAGGCATACGGAGTGGTACCTGATGGCAGCTCAGAGGCGTAGGATCATAGTATCGTGTTCCTCATCCGAGTATGAGCCTATGCAGGTTTATAGGCGCTCTCATGGAGAGGGACAGGGTAGCTCAGGGCATCCTCACCACGGAGGGTGAGAGCCAGCCAGTGCATCTCTAGGATTGTGTGGAAAGGTTTTGATGCACTTTGAGAGTGGGCTGGGGAGAGTGCTGGTGAGCTTTGAGAGTTTCTTTTTGAAGGTCTTTGGATGTACCTTGTTTATGTTTTCAGTTTCCTTATGTACTTCCGTCTGTATTATTACTTAGCCCTACTGATAGGGCCACCATGTATATACATATATATATCAGCACTGTGTGTGGATGTTTCATTTATCCCATTGTGTTTACTCTGATATTGTGCGCTTTTAAATTGATCATATGTTATCGCTATTTTAATAAGCGCGTAATCATTAAGTTATAATTAATAGTATATTTGGGTTCTAAAATAATGGGATTTCCTCGAGTGGGACTTGGAGACGTCACATTAAGATGGTATCAGAGCAGTTTGGTCCTATCTGGACTGTGTAAGTCGGGGACCAAGATTGTGAGGTATTAGGAAGTTGAACTGGCAAAGTTTGTCGTCTCTGTAAGGGAGTACGACTGTGTCTAGCGGGGTAGAACGAACGCGATTAATCGTTGTAATGCTTGTATGAATGATAAGTAGATGTATGTATTTATGTTGCTTATCATGTCTGAACTCTGAGCTAACGGTTACTTGAATCAGGAACCAATGGCTCGAGGAAGAGGTAAAGGCAGGGGTAGGACCGGACCCAATGGAGGTCAGGAGGCTTAAGCTTCACATACTGGAAACGGAGTTGAATTGATGGAAACCCTCAGAACTATGAGGGATATGGTTGCTTCTATGCTACAGCAAACGCAACAGAATGCTCAACTCATTCAGCTGACCCGTGAGATTCAGAAAGCTATAGTACCGTTGGGGATTACCGTGTTCCTTGACATGCCGAATCGGTGTTCGGCGATTGAGAACATCGAAAGGAGAAGAGAGATGGTGACAAGGAGCGGAGGACCTATCCGTAGTAACCAGAGAGGTAGAGGTGGAAGATTTCAGAGTGGCCAGGGGCCATATCAGAGACAAGCACAGAGGGCAGGAGATGCTGGCAATCAAGGACCAAGTGCAACTCAGGGGTTTCAAGGTTGTTTCAAGTGTGGGGGACCACACATGGCTCGAGACTGCAGAAGTCAAGCGCCCAGGAGGACCATAACTTGCTATACGTGTGGAAGGCAAGGACATGTGGCCAAGGATTGTAGGCAAGGGAATGCACGACCGACCACAAGCCACGGGAAGAGTATTTGCCATAAGGGGAGCTGAATCCTTTCGATGCCCAGATCTGATCTAAGGTAAGTGTTTAGTTTCAGGCAAACTCTTATCTGTGTTGTTTGATTCAGGGGCTACTCATTCGTTTATTTCTATGGAGTGCATGGATCATTTAGGATTACCAGTTTCATCTTTTCCCTCTGACCTTACTGTTTCCACACCCACTGGTGATTCATTGACTACCCAATTTGTGTGTTTGAAATGCCCTATTTTAATAGAAAACAGATATTTCATTGTTGACCTGGTCTGTATGCCTATGCAGTAGATTGATGTTATTTTGGGGATGGATTGGCTTTCGGCTAACCATGTGATACTGGACAGTTCAAATAAGGCTCTTTGTTTCTTTGAGCAATCTGGATTGACGCCTGCTAATGAAAGTATTCCGAAGGGTGTACGATCTGGAGAGTGTGTGGTGCTGTTCTCCTTGGAAGCAAAGGAAACTCCGAATGTGGAAGCGTTGCCGATTTTGCGGGAATTTCCGAATGTATTTTCGGATGATGTTCCAGGGTTACCACTGGAAAGGGAGATTGAGTTTACCACAGATCTTGTACCAGGAACTGGACCTATTTCGATAACACCTTATCTAATGTCTCCAGCAAAGTTGGCAGAGTTGAAGAAACAGTTGGATGAGATGCTATGTAAGGAATTCATCAGACCTAGTGAGTCGCCATGGGGAGCTCCGATATTGTTCGTCAAGAAGAAGGATGGAAGTTCAAGGTTATATGTAGACTATCGACAGCTAAACAAAGTGACAACAAAGAACAAGTACCTGTTGCCGAGGATAGATGATTTGATGTATCAGTTGAGGGGAGCAACTGTGTTTTCCAAGATCGACCTGCGATCTGGTTATCATCAAATCAGAGTGAGGAAGGAAGATATACCGAAGACTGCTTTTCGAAGTTGGTATGGGCATTATGAGTATTTGGTTATGCCGTTCAGTGTGACTAATGCTCCGGCTGTGTTCATGGACTATATGAACAGGATATTCCGACCATTCCTAGACAAGTTTGTTTTCGTGTTTATCGATGACATCCTTATTTACTATTCAAGTAAAGAGGAACATCAAGAGCATCTTCGAGCGGTGCTGCAAGTGCTGAAGGATAAGCAGTTATATGCGAAGCTATCTAAGTGTGAATTCTGGCTAGAGAAAGTACAGTTCTTATGACACGTGATCAACAAGGATGGAATCATGGTGGATCCTGCTAAAGTTGAGGCAGTAGTTAAGTGGCAGAACCCGAAGTCTGTGAGCGAGGTTTGCAGTTTTCTTGGTTTGGCAGGCTACTATAGGCGGTTTATCGAAGGATTCTCTAAGATTGCGTTGCCTATGACGCAATTGATGAAAAAATGGAAGGCGTTTGAGTGGACGGAAGCTTGTGAGCAAAGTTTCTCAGAGCTGAAGTGTCGGTTGACCACGTCACCGGTGTTGGTTTTGTCAGATCCGTTAGGATGCTTCGACGTATATTGTGATGCGTCATATCAAGGATTGGGTTGTGTCCTCATGCAAGAAGGAAGAGTGGTGGTGTATGCCTCCAGGCAGTTGAGAGTGCATGAACGGAACTATCCGACTAATGATCTGTAGCTAGCTGCAATAGTGTTTGCATTGAAGATATGGAGACACTATCTGTATGGTACTAAATTTAGCATATTTAGCGACCATAAGAGCCTAAAGTATTTGTTCGACTAGAAGGAGTTGAATATGAGGCAGAGAAGGTGGATGGAATTCATAAAGGACTATGAATCCAACATGCAATACCATCCAGGCAAGGCGAATGTCGTAGCGGATATGCTCAGGAGGAAGTCCCTACACGTATCTACAATGATGGTACGAGAGCTTGAGTTGTTAGAGCAGTTTAGAGATTTGAATCTGGACGTAGAAATCGTCGAGGATAAGATGAATCTTGGGATGATTGAGGTGACTAGCGATTTCTTGAATCTGCTTTGGAAAAGGCAAGCTGAGGATGAGTACCTTAAGAAGGTTAACCATTTGATAGAGGAAGGTGAAACGTTTAAGTTTAAGAGAGGTTCAGATGGTCTCATCAGGTTTGGCAACAGAATCTGTGTGCCTGAGGATAGTGAAGTTAAGAATATGATTTTGGAAGAAGCGCACAAGTTAAGTTTTCACCCAGGAGCTACTAAGATGTATCAGGGCCTGAAGAAGTTATTCTGGTGGCTAGGTATGAAGAAGGAAGTGACGGCTTATGTCCTATCCTGTTTGGTGTGTCAAAAAGCAAAGGTTGAACACTAGAAGCCAGCAGGATTGTTGCACTCATTGGATGTTCCGGAATGGAAGTGGGACAGTATTGCAATAGACTTTGTTTCTGGGTTACCAAGAACTCAAAAGAGGTGTGATGCAATTTGGGTTATCATAGATAGGTTGACGAAGTGTGCTCATTTCTTACCTATCAACTAGAATTATTCTCTCGAGCGGTTGACTCAGATTTACATCAGGGAGGTGGTACGTCTACATGATGTGCCTTCGAGTATTATCTCAGACCGAGACCCGAGGTTTACTTCGAGGTTCTGGAAAAGCTTGAACAGGGCGTTGGGAACCAAGTTAATGTTGAGTTCTGCTTATCATCCCCAAACAGATGGTCAATCAGAATAGCCGATTCAATCGTTCGAAGATTTGCTAAGAGCATGTTTGTTGGAACACGCGGGAAGTTTGGACGAGTTTCTTCTTTTGATTGAGTTTACCTACAACAACAGTTATCACTCAAGTATTGGGATGGTGCCATATGAAGCTTTGTACAAGAGGAAGTGTAGGACTCCGTTGTGTTGGTATGAAACTGGAGAGAATCAGTTATTAGGACCTGAGGTGGTACAACAAACAACGGAACAAGTTAAGTTGATCCGGGAAAAGATGAAAACCGCAAAGGATAGGCAGAAGAGTTATCCTGACAAGCGGAGGAGACCTTTAGAATTCCAGGAGGGCGATCATGTATTTATAAGATTTACTCCAAGGACTGGTATTGGTAGGGCAATTCAATCCAGAAAGCTTACACCCAGATTTATAGGACCATTTCAAATTCTTCGCCGAATTGGTCCAGTAGCTTATTAGATAGCCTTACCACCTAACTTGTCAAGACTTCATGATGTTTTTCACGTATCCCAGCTTAGAAAGTACAACCCTGATCCATTGTATGTGTTAGAGCCCGAATCAATCCCGTTAAGAGAGAACCAGGAATACGAGGCTTTACCTGCTCGGATAGTGGATAGAAGGATCAAAGAGCTTCGCGGTAAAAAGATTCCTTTGGTGAGAGTGGAATGGGACCCGATAACCGGAGATTCAACATGGGAAAGAGAGGCCCAGATGCACTAACAGTACCCGTCTTTGTTCACGGGTATGAAAGAGGAATTTCGGGGGCGAAATTCTCATTACGGGGTGGTAATGTAACATCCTATTTTTCGGAAACCTTAATTGAGAAAGATGGCCTAGATTGAGTATTTATATGTTTGTTTTTAATTATTATCATGGCTTGAGAGTGTGTTTAGAGAGTATGTTAAGAGTAGGAATGAATTGGATGAGAGAAGAATGAAGGACAAGGGATCAGGAACAGAACGCTCAAGCATGGCCTAGTGTAACGCACAAGTGTGACAACGCTCTAGCATGGAGAGCTTTGGAAGCTCAAGCGTGGACCTTCTGACCAGTGACTGACAGTGATGGGACGTAAAGTGACACGTGTCGGTTACGTGTCGCGGCTGGCACGTGATGGGTGGTACCTTGGCGGCGAGGAAACGTCAACACTCAAACGTTGAGGAAGACAACGCTCAAACGTTGGAACGCTAAAGCGTGGAGTACCAGAACGCTAAAGCGTTCGCAGCAGAGTTTTACCTCTATAAATACTTGCTCATTTTCACCATAGACGAAATTTTGGCAAACTCCAGACGTTCCAGAGAGCTTGAGAGAGACCAGATACAGGTTGAAGCTTTGATCTTAGGTTTGTGATCTGTTTGTTATCCCGATTCCAATTCCGATCGAGTTTTCGTGATCAGCGCGACTCCTACTCCAATTTTACCGGTTTACTTTTATGATTCGACGAGGGTAAGCCGAGGTTCCGTATCTACCTACATTATATCTATACAATGTTCTCTTTTGGTTTAAGCTTCTTGTCACGGTTTTAACTTCGTATTAGGGTTAATACTATAGTCTACGTGTTATTTCCGTGATTAGGGAAAGTTTGGAAGTTGCGTGCGGAACCCGTTGGAGCAGATGGGTTGCGGCTGTGAGGCAAGGAGAGGAGCAATGAGTGCTCATTGTGTTCGTGCCTATCACCACTTTCACTATCAAGTGGGGAGAAAGAGTTACACACGTCGGGGAGGCAAGAGTAGTCCATATAGCTATATTGTATGTTTTATGTGTGAGGGGGAACCCTAAACCCTACTTGAGGTTGAGCCTTGACAAAGTACCTAAACCTTAGGTTTAGTCTACTTTGGGCTATCGCCGTGATATTTGATACCCTAGGTTCGCAGATTTGTAATGCACGATAATATGTGCTCTGTGTTGATATATGCGTACCTGTTATTTATGATGTTTGATATTTGCAAGAGATGCATGATATGTTGATGATAATGGTATGTAGGTATATATGTTGTTTATTGCTTTATGAAGCATGTTGATAATTGTTGAACTGTTGCATTATATCTAGAATGCGTGTATGTATGAGATTCGGAAGTTTAGCATGATTAGGGCTTTGACCTCGTGGTGGATGTTTGAGCTGATAAGTGAGATTTGAGGTATAGTGGGACTTGGAGCTCATAAGGTCATGATGGGAGCTTGGAGCTCGTATGTGTACCTATGGAGCTTGGAGCTCATGTTTCTAAGAGCAAGTTTGCATGTGTTGTGATATCAGCTCAAGAGAGATGGATGACGTTTATAGCATATGCATTTGATGCCAAGTGGCGAGCCGTATACTGTAAGGCATACGAGGTTGGTGTACCGAGTGCGGGTGCGAAAAACGGAAGGGAAGGTCTGAGAGACCTTGGGGATATACTGGACGCAGGTGTACCCACATGAGACCGGTATGGTAGCGCCTATCGTGTTGTGGCGATCCTGGCTAAGTATGGTTATCCTGACTAGAGCCCTGAGTCTTTTTAGTTGCCGGTGGATCTTCTGAGGAGGCCCAGTTAACCCTCTTTGTCTGGGACAGTTGAGCGGTGATGCACTCTTATGGGTCACGGCGAGCAGAACGGATTACCGGAACAAACCAACTTGTTGTCCGATGTGCGGACGTGATGTTGCCCTTAGTAGGGTGTTTAGTACTTACTGACATGCATAGAAAGAGTATGTGTCCATCTAGCTAGAAAACGACTGTAGTGTCGTGATATTGAGAGATGATTGTGTTTGCTATATGTTCTGCATTGCATCGTCCCTGTCATAGATGTGATGTATATCTTATCTCCCTATATTTCTTTGTATGTGTACATTCAGTTTTATGGGCAGACGACGAGTTAGCGATGGATCAGAATAGACTCAAGGCTTCACCCGTTTATCACGGGGGCACCGCGGATGCCGTTGCTGGGGGACATTGAGATAGTCTACCATGATAAGAGGGGATGGCAGGTGGACCCTTCCACCTTTTTGGCTGTCTACACCGGACCTGTCAGCTTGATCTTCCGGAGTGGCACACCACCGTATTTGGACATCATAGGACCTTATCGCGTGTACCAGTTTCTTCCATTCCTTCGGATGTGGCACCCTCCGAGGCAGAGTGAGCGAGACTACTTGTGGGTGGCACCCCAGTCTTCTATAGTATCCAGCAAGAGAGGCTTCATGCATAGAGGACAGTGTACGCACACGAAGCAGTACCTGAGGGCAGCTCAGAGGCATAGGATCGTAGTGTCGAGTTCCTCATCCGAGTATGAGCCTATGCAGGTTTATAGGCGCACTCATGGAGAGGGCCAGGGTAGCTCAGGGCATCCTCGCCACCGAGGGTGAGAGCCAGCCAGTGCGTCTCTAGGATTTTGTGGAAAGGTTTTGATGTACTTTGAGAGTGAGCTGGGGAGAGTGCTAGTGAGCTTTGAGAGTTTCTTTTTGAAGGTCTTTGGATGTACCTTGTTTATGTTTTCAGTTTCCTTATGTACTTCCGTCTGTATTATTACTTAGCCCTACTGATGGGGCTACCATGTACACACACACACACACACATATATATATATATATATAAGCACTGTGTGTGGATGTTCCGTTTGTCCCGTTGTGTTTACTTTGATATTGTGCTCTTTTAAATTGATCATATGTTATCGCTGTTTTGATAAGCGCGTAATCGTTAAGTTATAATTAGTTGTATATTGGGTTCTAAAATAATGGGATTTCCTCGAGTGGGACTTGGGGACGTCACAATGGTCATCAATTCGGAAAACAGCCTGGTCATTGCAAAATGGTATCAGAGTGGGACCTTTCCATTACAGTGTGATTTAGGGACGAACTTATGGAAAATGGTAGGCATGTGACACCCAAGGCTAACGAGGGCGGGGAGTGGTCGCCGGTTCAAAAGATGAAACACAGATAAAGAGTGGCTCCTAGCAGGCTTCTAGGTAGAGGGACACATGAATGAACCGAGTCCACATTTGAACGAGAGGGAACCTGAGACTTTGGAGGTATAGGACAGTACATTTAGGGAATCCTAAGACTGTGCTCGTGTGGGACTGCGGAGTTGTGGAAAGCTTAAAAAAATTTGATTGGTACTACATATACGAACAAAATGCATCTTTTTTCGAGAGGTCATCACTTAAGAACTTCGGGGTTAAGCGTTCTTGACTGGAATCAAATATGGTAAGGTTGACCTGCTGGGAAGCTTTCCTAAGAAGCGTGAGTGAGGACAAAGCACGTTGATGAGACCCATGTTGGTTTGTGGGGATAATCATCAATTCGAAAAGCAATCTGGGACATTACAAATGGTATCAAAGCAGGACCTCTTCCAGTATGGTATGGTTCAGGGACCAACCAAACGGAAGCTGGCGGACATGTGACATCAGGGCTGAAGAGGGCGGGGAGTGATCGTTGGTGCAAAAGGAAGCAGAGACATGTAGCGGCTCCTGACAGGCTCTTCAGGCGGAGGGACACATGAATGAACAAATTTCACACCGAAATGAGAGGGATTCAGAGGTTGTTCAGGTATGAAATTGTATAGTTGAGGGATTCCGCGACTGTGCAGGTATGGGTTGTATAATTGAGATATTCTGAGGCTATGCAGGTATGAGATTATACAATACTAGAGGAAAGCTTGAAAGAATTTATTGGTGCTACCTATAACAACAAGATGCATATTCTTTTCAGGAGCCCAAAACAGGAACCCCAAGATTAAGCGTGCTTGGCCTAGAGCGATTCTAGGATTGGTGACCTGCTGGGAAGTTTTCCTAGGAAGTATGTGAATAAGGACAAAGCACGTTGAGGAGACCCGTGTTGGTTTTTGGGGACATTCATCAATTCGAAAAGTATTCAGGTCCTTACAAATACATTGATGTATTAAAATTATACATTGATGTACTAAAATCAAACGGGGTGATACATTGATGCACTAAAATCAAAAGGGGTGATGCATCGATGTACAACCAACATACATCGATGTATTAGCACTAAAATGCCTCTGACGAATTAAGTACATCAATGTATTAAAATAATACATCGATGTACATGGGAGACACTCGTAAAACACCATAAAGACACGTTTAAACTTTTAAGAGCCCTATAAATAGAAACTTAAGGTTTTTTTTAGTGCAAACTAAGTATTCTAATATCACCTAAAACGCTCTGGTGACTTCTGAAGAGGAATTATGAGGTTTAGGGGTGAAAGATCTGTGGAAGAAGAAGCATGAGGAGGAGGAGGGGGAGTTTAAAGGTTGAAGAAGGTGATGTCTAGGATTCATTCTACGAAGTGTTTGGAGCTATTTGAAGGTCTACATGAGATGAGTAAAAACAACCTTTTCTCGCCCTTCCATGGTGCAAACGATTTTGGGGTTTAGGATTTTAAGGTTAAACTTATGAATTTTAGGGATTTTACAATGCAAAAACACATGCTTGATAACATATATTTTCCTAAATTGGGTTTTTTAATACAAAAAATGAATTTGGAATTAAATTGAGTGTTAATTGGTATGAATTATGTGATGTTATGCTTATTTGGTATGATTTCATTATTGGCATCTCCTTATATGATGTATGATGATATAGTGTTTTTTGGCATGATAACTTGACCAATGACATTGATGCATGAAGCATGATTGCGTGTTTGGTAGTCATTTGGGATGACATACCGTATTATGCATGTGTCGGCCATCACCTTCCGAGAAGGGATGACAGTTGACACATTCTATTCTAGGAATAGGAAGTGAGATATCACCTTCTGGGAAAGGAATATCAGATACCTCATTCGGGGAAGGGGAAGGGGAAGGCAGTGGGACGCCGTTGCATGGATATGAGCTCATAGACCTAGGGAACCACAACGTCAAGTAAAGTGATTCCGAAAATCACAGTGTCACTTCCATTGAGTTGCATTGCATGGGATGAATATTGTTTAATATGTTTGAATGTGTTATAGTGATGACTTGATCATTATTGTGATGAAATGGCTCTTTTCAATATCTTTGACAAATTAAATGTTATTTTTCCGGTTTCCCAGAGTATTGTCTCACCCGATAGGTGAGAGACTAATCTTCCTGGGTACAGTCAGGCGCCTAAGGGGGACCTCTCTCAATAATGTTTTTATTCATACACACGAATCCAAGGATTGATCCCAAGACCACATGCTTAAGGGACCCTAGCCCCTTCCACTTGAACCAACACCCATTGGTATTAAATGTTATTTTTGAAGTATATATTATTGTTTAAATTAGCGGGTACCATGGTTGATTTTTCGATTGCTGCGTCGGCTAAGAACAACATTTTTACGAACTCTTTTACAACTTATTTTTATTCATCGAGATTTCTATCTCAATAGTAATGTTGTTTATAGAGGCTTTAGGAGTTAGTTTACTATCTTTAGTTTATTTCTTTGTCAATTGGCTAGTATTCTTTTAGAATAAGAAGACGTTCATGACAGCAACCACGTTTGTTTATTTATTTTGGGTTTTGTTAATAGATGCCCAGTTTTGAGGCGAAGGATTTTAATGATATAAGGAATTTTTAACATTATTTATATATTATGGTATTTTTCAAACTATAATCATAGAGTTTTATATTGGTCAAATCTATTTACAATTCTTTAAAAATGCAATTTTCAATGTTTTTAATTATGGGTTAATAATGCAATAAAATGCAACTCTGATGGAGCTTCTAGAGGTGCTCCTGGTTGGTCTTCTTGTGGAGGAATCTATAGCGACTAAAGAGCTGCTGTGCTGGGTTGTTATGCTGCAAATTTAGGCATTTCAGTTTCTCTTCATGCTGAATTTGTGGGTGCTATTTTGGCCATTGAGCAAGCTTACACTAGAGGTTGGATGAATTTATGGTTAGAGTGTGATTCTAAATTAGTTGTTGCTGCCTT
Organism: Ammopiptanthus mongolicus; assembly: GCA_039655645.1. Classification (NCBI taxonomy): domain Eukaryota; kingdom Viridiplantae; phylum Streptophyta; class Magnoliopsida; order Fabales; family Fabaceae; genus Ammopiptanthus; species Ammopiptanthus mongolicus. The sequence continues at coordinate 80,454,095 of CM077347.1, forward strand.
TAGTTCAAATCAAGGGATACCTTGGAGCCTAAGAAACAGATGGGATAATTGTCTTAAATTGGTCCAAAGGATGAACTTTTATGTATCTCATATTTTTAGGGAAGGTAATACTTGTGCAGATAGACGTGCTTCTCATGGTCTATCTGTTCAAGGGTCTTTATGGTGGGATACAATACCTATTTTTCTTAAGGAAGATTTTTTCCGGAATAGGTATTGTCTTCCTTTCTATAGATTTAGATGATTGTTCTTTTTCATGGTTTGGGTCAATGTCCCCCCATGTTTTTTCTTGTATTCCTTTTCCATTTATTAATAAAATTTTAGTGTGCTGCAGATGATTGGTAGGGGTTGTGGTGCCAACTTAGTTGGGATGATTTCCTCCATTGTGATGCCTTAGCATGCTATTTTTGTTTAAAAAAAAATTATGGGTTAATAATGTAACGAATGACATTACGCATCAAATATTGGATATGATAAGAGCTTATCAGGCTGATATCCTTTCCTGGTCTTATCCAGCTCTCTTTTCCTATTTGTCATTATCCTATCATCAAAGAGCCCTTAATCTTGTGGAAATGACAAATAGAGTTACAAATAGCATATTTGTTTCAAAATCCAAATTACTTGTGACAATTAATTTTTAGAAAAAGAGATGGAAGAGGGTTGAACTTACTTTATAGTATCAAGGATAGTGCTATAAAAATAATTCTAATACGTAATATAGTATAATTGAATTTAAAGTGAGTTGCTTTTGTTTTTAAAATAAATGTGTTTTTTTGTGATAGAGAGAAAAGAAAATACATGTGATTTAAATGTCATAAAACTGACATATTTGATTTGATTTATTCATCAGAACTAGATAGACAAAACATAACCCAAATCACAGTTTTTAAAAGCCATGATTAATATTCTTACAAAGTGTCGCACCTATTGATTTAGACACAACTCTGCGATTCGGCTACTTCAGCTTCCATTCACTTGGCTACTAACATATTCGAAACTTAATTTATGACACAAAAATACAATTTTAACATCCAAAATTATGATGAATTTGGTGAAGACGCTTTGAATCTCATTAGAGTAAGTTCTTATATAATATACCTATATTCTTATTTGTATCATTATCTTAAAGTGTAAACTACGTCCTACTAAGAATTTAAATTATTGTTTACCAACCTAATACTTAATTCTCTGCTAAAAGAAATTACTTGAAAAAATATCTAGAGCTACTACAAGAACTCTCACTAGATCAATTACGTATAGATAACCATTGTTACAAGTGTTGAAGTTTCCAGTAATGTCATTTTATATGACCAAGTACGTTCCAATAATGACAAATTAAGGAATGATCACATGAGTCTCTGGCTCTACCAAATTCTAGGTTGCCGCCATGTTCGCCATAGGTTCTACCATGATCCCCATGACCCACATAAGTGCTACAATCCACCAATGCAGAATTCTAGCCCTGGACCATAAGGTCCGTACAAGTTAGAGAGGTCTCGAAAAACCCAATTAAGAAAAGAGAACAATCTATGAACTATCCAGATTTTGTCAAGAGTTGAGATCGAGTAACACTAAATTCTAGCCTTAAACTAGATAAAAAGCACATGAAGGCAAGTTGCTTCTATTGTGTCCCCATTTGCCTTCACATTAGAAGTAATTGGAAGTAAGTATTACTCAACTCAAAAAAGGCATTTGAAGTCAGTGTAGTGCTCAACAAGTGATTCTTCCTTTTGGTTGGCACGATAAAGATCCCCAGTCTTGGTATAGAAAAGGGATAAATCGTTACACCCAACGATGGAAAACAAATAAAAGGCTTTGTAGGTTTCTTTGGAAGGTACAGTGAGACAACCCCTCCTCAGAGGTCCCATTTAGTGACCCAAATTAAACTTCTTAACGTTACAGCGTAGCGTGATTAGATAAAAATGTGGAATAATTAAAACAATTAGCAACGCTGATACCACACCCATACATGCGTATATATACATGAAAGTATTGGCTCCATTAGTAAAGCCTACAACTACATCAACTATCTCAGAGTACGCAACTAGTAACATATACAAACTGAAAGCATGGTAACAAAAGATACAAAATAAAAGTACATCCGACTTCCTCTCCTGGTCCCAAAATATATTTCGCTCAAATTCATATACTGGCCATAACAACACTAAGATTGGCTACCCAAACAAGACTCTAACGAGGATAGCGAGAGCTCCCAATCGAAGCTCTAACGTATACGGTAGTCGGGCCTGTATACACCCCTCGTCGCTGGGAGTAATCAATCTCCCAGAAGCGGTCATTATCCTCGTACAACAACTCAAAGTCTCCCAACACTGGGATCCGGGGCTCTCCCGCCAGCATCAGGCTCAACAGGTGTGCCATCAATATCCTCTGACAGCTCTTCAACATAATCTTCTCGTGCGATCGAGAATAGATAAAATACAACATAGAGAAGTACGGGAGATAAGAAACAGCAATACATCATAAATAGGGAAACATCTATAAAATAAGATATACAGATAGCAACGCACAACAGTTCAACAATGTCAAACAATCATCTCTCAAGTCCTTCTCTCTTAACTACTGTCTCTCACACTCATGCAGCTAACGACTATATGGACGCGATGACGACGCGACATACGCAATAGATCAAGATGTCCCATCCATCACTATGCCACCCCCCCATAGTGCAGGGTTCGGCCAACAGCCCTCTAGACTCAACTCATGGGTACGACATATTCCCCTGCCTGTAGGCCAGGTCAGAATATTCACCCGTCAACAACTCAACTTACGACAACGACATATCCCCCCCACGCAGGCCAGGTCGGGACATTCACCCATTATCAACTCAACTGATGGGTACGATCATCTCCCCGCAGGCAAGATCGATCGCCCGTACGCCAACACCGTGATGCACAACAACGATACAACATGAACCTCATCGACTCATCTCGCGATCAACAACTTAGTGTCTCAACCACAACTTGTACGCAACTACGACCAACTTTCTCTGGTATAACCGGGTGTCATCTTTGTATCTCAACATAAATATATCAAGAGGATCTCTAGGTTGAGCACTACAACATATATATATATATATATATATATATATATATATATATATATATATATATATATATATATATATATCCTCGATGTCCTCACCATATATTCATCTCCCAATTTATCAGGAATTATTGCATATCTCTACTCATACAACAATGATCATAGGTATCACATCATAAGCAACTATAATCATATTCGATAATCATGTTCATCATATCTACTCGTAGGCATATACTCAAGTAATCCTAAGCATGTTACTAGGCACACATACATATCAACGTGTATCATATTAAGCATACCGACACACAAGCATACAACCTCGACATATCATAAAATCAACCTATCGGCGACAAACGTACAATGCCTAAAACTGCATTGGTACCACCAACATGTAGTCACCAATGTGAGTTAGGTGTTGTCGGTTACTCGACTACTAGTAGGGTTTAGGTCGCCATACGCATATCAATATATATTATTTTATTCTTGCCTCCCCGACGATATTGTGGTTCTTTCTCCCACCTGAACAATTTCCTGCTCGCTTTCTCGTGCAACAATGACTGCGGCTCCGCAACCGGCAACCGTACACGCTTAGAACAATCAAACATAGTCTGATCCTTCACAAAAAATCACAACTAGAAATTAATAAAATCCAACAAAACTCATCTAGTTCTTGTGGACTATGGTTCGGCCTTCACTAATTAATTAGGCTAGGGATGTTAAAATTTTACTAACTCTTGGATTAATGTCAAATGGATTTTTCTACAATTTTCTAGAGATTTTTGGAGAAAGATTCATGAAAGTGTATGATGATGATTCATGGCTTAATCTTACAAAATGAATGAAGAAGAGTTCATGATTGATCATGGAGAGAAGAGATTACCTCTTGAATGATGGGAAATTGCAAGAAATCAAGCAAGTTCTTCACAATTTTTGCTAATGGTTTACTTGAGAAAAAGAGAGAGAATGAAGAAGATGATGAAGGTAAGGAAGAAAAATGAATGAAATGGCCTTGATGGGTGCTTTTTGGGCGTGAGTTACCAAGGGACAAGGAGGGCCAAGTTTGGTTCATTTAGGGACAAAAGAGTAAAATCACTTAGAGACAAAATTGGCATTTAACAAAAGGATAAGGACATAAACGTCATCCAATCTCTAACGCCATCATGACACTGGTGAGTCATATGGGAAAAATGTATTTTCATTAATTCCTAGGGGCAAAATGGTCTTTTATTGTCATAAATATCTTAGATATTTTTAGAAAGTAATGATGACTTGTGGTGAGTCATGGTGGTGACTCACCCTCTGACTCACCGCACTCAGGTGACATGTGTCCATCGTTCGATGTCCGGTTTTGTCTTTGCATGTCCGATCTCGACTCTGTCGATTTTCCGATTTAGGTTTTACGCCCGATTAAAGTATAATAACTTATTTATTTTGAAAATTTCCAAAATAACCAATATCATAGGAAACGAGATATAAAATCTAACCATTTCGTTCTCGAGTCAAAATTAGGTTTTCTGATCAGTAAAATCTTACTGTTAGTGAAAATGCAGACGGGGTTCCATCCAAATTTTCAACCCAAAATTTAACCGTAACCCTCTACGATAATGAGAGTATAAATATGATCTTGGTTTATTCAATATCATTTCTAAATCTCGGGTAAAATATAAACTTATTTATATAAATTACTGATCTTAAAAACAGTGAAAATCGGGGTGTTACATACAAGATGGAGAAAAATTAGAATGCTCTTTAATGTAAAGTAAAGAGATTTGGGAAATCTATACCCAATGAGGTTGCAAGCTAGTTCTGTATTTATACCAAGTACAAAGAATATAAATAGTCATCAGTCATGATACATTATTCACATGGATACACACTCAATAGAACATAATTCTTAACATTTATAGTGATGAATATATACTTCATATAGATAGAAGATCCTCCATACAAATCCATAGCATACAGAGGTTTGCAAAAGGGGTTGATGTAAAAGAGAAACTGAGATCATGGAAAACAAAAGTTCTTTGAGAATTAATTACAATAACTGCTAGCAGTGGAGAAGAAACAGTACAATAAGCAAATTCATTAGCAGCATGCAAAAAATTTGACTTCTCTTTACAAAATTTCCACAAATATTTGTCAAAACATTGATGTGCCTTTGGTAATTGGAGACCCATGTATAACAAATCAAAACCAAAAGGCTTAAATGTTACAACTAATAAAATATAACTTACCATTAGAGACTAGTACAGGTGCACAATCAGACAAACAACTATCTTGCCACTTAATATCCATGGTGAGTGAGCAAATAGGCCTTTGTTCCACATATAATGAAAGTGCTTGATATCTCAGGTTTGTCTCCCAATATATATAAGAAAGTACACTAGACTTGCCTGAGTCTACCACAGCACAAATAACATCCCTCAAGCCATGAAAATAGTCAAAATTATATGGTTAACATAATTTTTTCACTCTTACAACGTATTGTTGCATTTTTATACCATAAGTGCACATTGGCCTATACATGTATCCAATAACATGTTTTTAAATAACCAAACTTATTTAATATTTGGTTCACTCATGTTATTAGTGAGAGAATAGAAATCAACCCAATTGAAAATGCCAACATCTTCCCATATAAAATAAAATAAATGACATGCATAATTAAGGTTGAACAACAATATAAGTCAATTTATTCCCATGATATCACTATAAATATAAACACATTGATAAGCCTCATCAAAGACTAGTAGTAGCATGCATAGCTGCACTTGATCATCTTTCTTATTGAGATGAATAGGTACCTATATGGACATCCTAACATCCTATCTAGCTAGTTGATCGATAAGGGGGCCATGCTTTCTACATACTTATGAATGAAGAAATTATAATAAGGATAAATTTGTAATCGGTGCATTGGTTGGCCATCAGAGTTATATAAAACCAATGACTGACCAAAGGATCCTCCAAGAAATTCAGCACCGTCCTTCCAGATAGCATAGACATGAACACCCAAATTAAGCGGCTCAATGTTATAAGTCTTGGTCCAACTGTCATGTTTCAAAATCCAAATTTCAATTCGAAAATAGCCACTAAGATAGTCATATGCAACATAAGCAATCGAATCGTCGTTGGCCTCAACAATGAGACCACCCAAACTTGTTGCTATCGGTGGAGTGTTGAGTTTCCGAAATTGGTTGTAGCGAAAATCAAAGCAAAGGATGTATGTGCAATCCCAAGACAACCAATGACAAACCCCATTAGCAAGAGCACTATTATAAAAAGGCAAAAGACCCGTAGTAGTAGTAGTAAAACCCATAATATCATTAGTATAATCATCATGGATAACAGTCCAGGAATTGGCATTAAGATTGTATACCTCTGCTAAAGGAGGAAGAAGCCCAATTTCATTGTCGAATATGAGGTAAAAGTTGACGATCTTGAAGTCATTAAGGGTGTTGGGATCAGCACCGAAACCACAATAGACATAATATTTGCCACTGGAGGGTTCGTTAGGTGGAGGGGGAATAACCTTGACCTCTTTGGTGGCTGGATTCCATAGAATGATCTGAGAAATCCCTTTTTTGAAAAATCCTTTTATACAGAAGACACCATTGCAAAGACCGTATGACAGAATGTTCACCAAGGAATCAGAGTTGTCTGAAGAGGGAAAGGGGTGTTGTAGATCTTGAATCTCAAAGTGGGGTAGCTCATTGCAAAAGAGTAGTCTTATGTGGGGTATCATATTGGGAAAGCTTTCAAAGATCATCAGATGCTCACAGGATCCATGTCTCTGTCTTTGTCTGTGTCTGCTCACGAAGTTGTGGGTTTTGAAGAGAGCATTCCAAGATCTTTGAACGCTTTTAAATCGCACCAACGATTTCACTGGCGACCTCTCCAACACATCTCTTACCAAATCATCAGGCAAAGTCACCACCATTCTCGATTCAACCCGATTCAATTATGTTTGGGGTGGTTTCTTTGCTATTTATTTTTTTTATTCCCACCAAATCATCTGTGAAACTCACAACTAATTCTAATTTTTTTAATACCATGGCGCTGTGATAGGTAGCCTCATTATTATTAGTAAATAAAGAAGTAATAATAAATATTTTATGTTGTTAGAATTTTCTTTTTTTTTAATAGTTTAACTTAATGAGGAAAAATAACAATTTAATAGGTTAAAATAAATTTTAATTATTATAATGGACATATATTACTTTTATAATTTAAAATATCTTGAAAGATCTTAAATATTTAAATAAAAGGAATTTTGATATTTTAATTTAATGTTTTATTGCTTTTTATTTTTCTTTTACATTGATTTTTCAACTTCCATTTCTTTTAAAATTTAAATTGGTAACTAGCAACTTTTATCTGGCAACTTTTCATTCATGTTTGGATAAAATAGATGAACAATAAAATTTTAAAAATGAAACTTATTCCTCTTGTGAACTTTGCTTTTCTTCGTATTTTCCTTCATCGTCATATTTTTTTTTTATCAACTTATCTTATTTATCTACAATTTCCTCTCTCTTTTTTCTTTTTTTATTCATTTCCTTGATCGTCCACTTTTTCTCTTTCTTCTTCCCTTTCTTTGTTAGCTTCCATCTCTTCCTTTTTTTTTTACTTTTATTAGGTGTATTGATGAACATAGATTTGACATACTAATTAACCATCATATTTAGTGTGTTAGACATCATTTGTGCGTAGTTGATTTGTCTTTGATGCATTTCATGACTTTGGATTCAAATTGGGCCTAATTGCATTTTCCAGCATTTTTTCCATCTAGACACTAATTTTATATTTTGACCATAACTTTGGCTTTAGATACTTACAAATTTTGAATTTTATAATGTAGAATAAGCTGAGTGAAGCGAACAAACGTGAAAGAAAGTAAAGAAGAAACGAGAAAGAAAGGCACGTGAGGTTTTTAATTGTATATTTTAATCTCAGCCTTTCATTTAAATCCAATGGCTGTTATATGATGCTCTCACTCTCACATAAAAATGACACTCTCACTTGATATGCATCATTAGTGAGTCATGTACAGACAACATGTCCGTTCAAAAGATACTAACAGAAAAGTAAAAATACTATCAATCCTAGAAACTAGGCAGCGATAATTTGGAAACTCATGGCCATTATTAGCCGATAACAGACTACCCAAAAATCGCTACCTCAAAACTAACACTCCAAGCTAGTCTACATTTAGTGAAACCCGTTGGATAGTCCCCCAAAGGAGGGTCCAACATCAACGTCATAAAAGAGATCAGGGGAATCTACATCCCCGTTGATCATCCCCGCTTCCCCGGCTCCCATAGCCGGAGCATCCCCATTCTCCCGAGGATAATACTCAGGATCCTCCTCAGGATCTTCCTCATGTTCCTCCTCTGGTGGTACCAAGACGAACGAAGGGGGAGGAGTCAAGGGCGGCTGTTGCTGCAGGGGCTGAACGGCTGGGATCTCGTGCTGCAATGATCCCTGATCCACCTAGTACTGCAAGATTATCCAAATAAGTGGCAGTGGAATCTGAATGGTCCCTACAGTGTGGATTCTCTCCTGAGGTCCCACCTCAATATTCCCGCGAAAAGTGCAGACGGGTCCCGTATGTGTCGCGCTGCTGGCTCCCGGGTGTATGACCCATGCAGCCGAGTCCTCGCGCTGATCAAAAGTGAGGGAGCGAACCCCCGAGTGACCTAGTCCCTCACTCTCCGGTCCCATCTATATGCAGATAATAATAAATGCTTAAAAGAAAAACAGCACAGCCAATGATACAGCAAGGGTCATAAACCAATATATAACAACAACTACATACATCAAGTACAAACAACAAGTTCATATATATATATATATATATATATATATATATATATATATATATATATATCAAACACCATTCCTAAACATGATAAACAAATCACAGAATAACATAATGATAAAGATAAAGCACAAGGGTCTCGTGCCCAACAGTCATCGTCATTTTCAAAACGTATGCATGACACTTACACATATATCATATAATTTTTTATTCTAATTTCCGAAAATCCCATCATCTTTCAAAAAGCTGATCAGGCTCGCAATATATTGGCCCTCAGGCAACAATGTCTAGCACCACCGTGCTAAAACAAGTACATGAATCTCATGACACTACGCGATTCTCACATGGGGGCGCAATCAGAGGTACTTAACAATTGTAATCAGGTCATACTTTATTGTTCAACTCAAGGTACAATACGTTCCCAGAACACGTATGACACCATTGTCCATCTAGGCACAATGATACACAATGACATAAGTCATCCTTAGGTTTCCTTGCCATTAAGGTCCCCTCATTTCGAATGGCACGTCTGGTAGAAAACATATGCATGAGAAAACCTTTGTTTTCGTCCGTTATCTTCGTCGTATCATTATTTCCTCGTTGAAGCTCAAAGCTATCAACCACCACCACTTTTTGACTCTCAAGTCTTTTTAACTTTTATCAAAAGGGACATACAGTCCAAACTCAAAAAGGACATACAGTCCAAAACCGAAAAGGACACACAGTCCAACAGCCTAAACTCAAAAATCCTCAACCGATGCATCAGTCTCGGATTTTGGATTCTAGAGCATCCAAAACATCCACAAGCCTACAGAACCACAAAGGTTGTCCACAAGCTTACATGACCAAATTTACTAACACGGATCCTTGATCCACGTGTTCTGCAGAACACTAGAATCCCGATGTCTCAGTTTCTAGCTTCACATCCAAATTAACTTTTTTTCTATTTTGAAATATAAAAACTAAAACCCAAATCTCCGAAGCTTACGCACAAAGCCTTCGGGATCGATTTTCCATAAAAACATCTCTTGGTTAAAAATCACGTTTTCTTTTGAAGTACTTTGGTAAACTATCAAAACTTTGAAATACAGTTCGTGAAAAACCTTTTTTCTTGGATAAAACAGTTTGTTAAAACTAGACCACTTGAAAATACTTTTGCTTGAAATGATTCGTTTTAATCGCTTTAAAACTATTGATGATTCCTAAAGGCACTTTTTCCTCTTGAAAGCTTACTTTTCTTGAACTATAATTGTTTTCACTTTTCTTTCCTTATGTCTTTTTATTTTTATTAATCAAATCTATTTCACTTTCTTATTTTCAAATTCCTTAAAAAACTCTTAGCCTTTTATTTACTTATTTACATCCCAAGCTTTTTGAAGCTTTTAACTTCACTCGATTTTCGAACCCTAACCGATGTTAGGTTTCTTAGCACAACACCAATCATCATTTTAAATCAACACATCATGCTAAGCATCCACATCATAATTAAGCATACTTAAGCATAATTAAGCATAACCAAGCATATTTAAGAATAAATAAGGCACTTCACAAAATAATTACAATTCACCTAATAAAGACAGTACATAACCATCGAAAATTGAATTCCCCAGGTTATCTCCCCTTACCTCTTGAAGAAATTCACCAAATGAAAAGTCGTCCGGTTGGTCCGCGAATCTTCTGATCACACACCCGATTACTCAACACCAACTACATTCACACAATCAAATCAAACATCAACATTCAACAACACAAATTTCCCTATTTCCTCCTACCTAGGGTTCGGCCGCTTGCTCTAAAATTTATTTAGAGATGTCTAAAATTTCTTATCTCTTGGAGGTATGATCATTAGGTATACTTAATACTAAAACAAGTCCCATTACTCAAAACTTGAATCAAAAACTCGAGCTTTCTAACCCTATAAGTTTCGGCCTCTCTATACCCAAATGGGCTAGGAGAATATTTTGATTACATGCTCTTGGACAATGAAAGAGGATGATGAAGTTAGCTCATAGAAATTGGTTTTACATAAAAGGATTTTTCTATAATTTTCTAGAGACTTATGAAGTTTGAAGTGTAATCTTGTACATAGTTGAGGAAACAAGATTTTGAATGAAGAACATGAAGATTAAGAGATCAAATGAAGAGTTCATACCTCTTGGAAGATGAAGATGAGTAAGGTTACCAACCTTTCTTCACCAAAAATACTTGAAAGCTTCTTAAGAAAAGAGAGAAAGAAAGGAAGAAGATGAAGTTGAAGAAGAAATGAAATAAAGTGTGTTTCATGAAGGTGGGGGCGTGGGGCATGAAGGGAGGGGCAAGAGTGTCCAAAAATTTTCACTTAAGGGGCAAAATGGTCTTTTCATACAAGGGCAAAATGGTAATTAAGAAAAAGGTTAGGGACATTTTGATCTTTTCACGTCCAGATATTTTCTAAAGTCATTATGACACTGGCATGCTTTCCTGGGTGATTTGACCTGACGTGACTTCAAGTTTATCCGTTAGTGGGTCCCGGTAAATCTTTATTCAGCTCCATTCTTCACCCAATTTGAGATTTCGCCCGAATAACTTATATTATTTAACGTTTTAGTGCGAAAAACTAATTTTATCAAAATTGTTGGAAATTCGATTCTAAACCTAACTGTTTCGTTCACAAGTCAAAATTAGGTAGTCTGATCAGTAAAATCTTACTGTCAGTGAAAACGTAAATCGGGCTCCGTCTGAATTTTCGATTCAAAATTTAAACGTAACTCCCTACGATAGCGTAGAGTATAACTATGGTCTCAATTTATTTTAATTCACTCCCTAGAACCTCCGATAAAATACAAACTCATTTATACAGTTTATTGATCTTAGAAAGTATGAAAAATCGGGATGTTACACCCTCCAACCTTCAGCCGAAGATTAATCCCTTTCGTGATGGAGAGATCACGAAAGTAGGTACAACCTCTCCCAACAAAGCCTTTTTTTTATACACTCGACAAGAATCGAATCCCTGCTATCATGTTTTAGAAAGTCAGCTATCTATCAACTATGCTTTGCCTTGTAGGTGAATTTACACATTCCTACTAGGCTAATACATAACAAACTCTCAAATTTTTTAAAGAAGTGTTAGTAACATACTCTCTAACATTCTCTTTTCAACATTCTATTTTATTGGTTGAAATTCATGTGGGTCCCACTTGAATTTTGTAGGACCCACATGAATTTCAACCAATAAAATAGAATATATTAAAAAGAGAGTGTTAGAGAGTGAATGTATTGCTAGAATTTCTTAACTTTTTATACGAAATAGGATAAGAAATGGGATAGAAAAAAGCTTGATGGGTAGAAAACTTTAAGCCCAAGAATTATATACTACAGGCCCAAGTTGGCAGATTCATTTCTTATACTAATTCCATTCTGATTGGTAACCTTCCTTTCCATTTGACATCACATCACCATGGCTGCCTCATCCACTTTTTGCAACCTTCTCTCTTTCATCTTACCCACAAAACAACCACCACAACCCAAAACTCCACCACTACCACCCAACCTCAACCTCCCTCCTCCATCCACTTCCTTCCCTTCTCAGACCCAAAAACTCTCCCACAATTTGGTACCACTGGTTGCCAAAGATAATGACTCTTCTTCTTCTTCTTCTTCCTCTTCTTGTTCTTTATCAGGTGACTTGTCCTCTGTGATGTGCCCTTCTCTTGCGTACGCGAATACCCTTTTCTTCAAATCGGCGTACAACGTTCAAGTGGTTGTTGGTGATGACGAGCCGGAGGAGAGGTTGCTGAATAGGTTCCGTAGAGAGGTTATGAAAGCTGGTGTTATCCAAGAATGCAAGAGGAGAAGGTACTATGAGAACAAGCAGGATGAGAAAAAGCGCAAGTCACGTGAAGCTGCTAAGCGTAACTCCCGCAGCAGAAGGTCCTTCCTTTTTACCTCTCATTGTTTACTTGCAATTTATTTTTGTTTGTGGATATTTGAGTGATGGGTTTCAATAATGGATTTAATTGGTATATAACGTGTGACAACCAATCATAAATTGACATATTATTAAAAAAAATTATGAACACAATAGTGGTTGGTCGTAGTGGAAGTGAACTGACATCGGAGGTGACCTTCGTAGGCGACCTTCGTCAATGTGAGGGGTTCGAATCCTTAGAGTCTCCACTTTAAAGAGGGCTTTATCCAATCACCACTCCAGTCCGAGGTTAATCTCATAGGTTAAAAAAAATGTTTTATCACAAGTACCTTCAACCTCACAAATCTGGATTCTCTACTTTAGGGCGGGAAAGGTAGAGTGACTTTCCACTCCAATAGAGCGTTCCGCCCGGCTTAATTTGGTGCGCCTGGCTGAATTCCGCCCTGCTTACTTTGGTGCACCTGGCGGAATGCATTATATGTGAGTGGAAAGTCACTATACCTTTTCCGCCCTAAAGGTAGAGAATCCACATCCCAAAGTCACAGTCACACATGATTTGTGATTGTTTGACACGTTCTTTTTAATACGCTGGCCACATCCCGTACTCTCGCCTATTTTTAAATCAAGCGTGGGATGTGGCCCATAAGAGTGTGTTAAAAGTAGGTTAGCAAAGATGTTCTTCTTCAATTAAACATGACCCGTGATTGGTATTATTGTTTTGATTAGTAGAATCCAATGTGCAATAGCAGCCTTATTCCTTTAAGGGTTTTTTTTTTTTAAATAAATAGATGGATAAATATTTTGTTTATTTTTGGTTGTATAACTTGTTGCATTGGTGATTCATATTGGATGGATTCAGAGGGTGTAAGTTTCATGAAAGGACAGGTTTTGTGGTATTATATGCAAGAGCACAAGGGTTGGATTTTCATGTATAGATAAGGTGGTAGTGATGACTGCTATAGTTGGCTAATCTTGGATATAATGGGAGGATAGGATAGTATCAAAGTTTCCTCATCATATCCATGACTTCTGCAATGATGTTGTTTAAGTATATGTTGTAGGTGCTCTTTTTGAAATTCAGTAATTATTCTTTTTGTCTAATGTAAAATTTATACATATACTAGAGAGGCAAATTTGATTGGGTGAATGGCTATGGTGCTAAGTTGTTCATTTTCAATGTTGTTATGGAGCTTTTGCTGTGTAAGTTTTCTCTGTTTGGGTTGATGTTGTAAATTTCTTCTGCTATTTATTGGTCTGTGGAGTGGAATTTCTACTGGGTGACTAGCAAGATTTTTGTTATGTGTCAAGGGATGGGAGAGGTGGGCATGTTCTTATAGTTAGGTATTTCCATTAACAAAGATTATTTGATACTTTTCTTCTCCGCCTTATGTCATTTTCAGGCGCCCTCAGCTAAGAACTCCACCGCCGAACAAGGAGGATGTCCTAAAAACTAAGAAGAAAGAGGATGAGGATAACTGGGATCTACCTGAAGGAGACACTGTGTATTGACTACTTGGTACCATAAATTGTGTAGGATTCTTCGCATGTAGTAAGAGGCTTTTTCTTGCATGTAAGTTTTGTTAAGTAAAATGTGTTCATTGGACTCGGTGCATTTTCAATTTATGTTTCATTAAATATGATGTAATTTGTTCTATTTGTACATCAAGATTTTATTATGCCCTTGCTTCTCTGATATCTTGCATCTCTCTCTATCTCTAATCAATTTGGAAGTCCTTATTTTTGTGTAGTTTACTACACATGTAATGTAATAGTTACAGAACTGACATGAAAAAGAAGAGTTACATAATAGTATAATGGGGGAATTACATTGACCTCTCCTGAGGTTTGATTTAATAACACTTTGGCACCTCTTTTGTTTCAGAATTTACACCAACCTCTATTTAGGTTTATGTTAGCATCACACTTGCACCCCCTGAATGGTGTGTAACTTTTGAAACAGGAGGGGTGAAGTATAATTAAGTCAAACTTCAACTGAGGTCAGTGTAATAATCCGTAGTATAATTTATGTTTTAAGAGCAAATGTCTTCCTCATTGTGCAGTGAAATATTTCTTTGTACTGAACTCAGAGTAAATATGTTTAAAATATGAGACAGTAACCTGTTCGTTTCAGCTGTAATCTTGAAGGTAATGAAAATTTCAAATAATCCAAGTGTATTAAAGTTTGCATTTGTTTGAGTTAAATTCCTTTACCCGTTAGTGTAATTACGTTGAATGCCATTAGGTGCTGTTGATGGTCTGCAAAAACTTGTTAAGAAATATTGCAGAGATACACTTCACCTTTTTTCATGCTTGGTTTTTTCATCGCTTGGAACTGGAGATACATTGAAGTTGCTGAGACACAACTCACCATGCATTGTATAATATTTGAATATCATTTGGTGCTTGTTATTGGGAATATTGGTCTTTTCTTTTATGTTGTTGCCAAAATTCTCGACCATACTGGAGCTAACGCTGAATGATAAAGTTAGACAGAGTCTTTTCTCTTATTTTTATCAGCATATAGGTTATCCATGACCACAAAGCATGCCATAAAGAAGCAAGACGTGGTAGGAAATTTGGATGTTTAGAGTAAGTAATGTCTACTTAGAAAGAATTTAGAATGCTAATGGTTCGTGGTTTGGGCCAGTGGTTTTAAGTTATAACTGATTCGTAGCCATGTTTAAGGGAAGAAAATTTGGAAAGTGTAGTTATTCTGAAGTCTTAGCTTAACAACAGCCCAAGTCCATACTATTGGAGAATAAATTCAGAAGTACAAAGATATCATCACTTATATTGCCAAAATGCAAAGTACAATGGCCAACACCAAACATTGCTAATCTATGGTTTATGTTCCACTCCTTAGCTCTTCCACTACAAAGCAGCGTTTCAAATACTTGACATTTCAATGACCCATAGGCTTGAACTTTGCTTGTAAGATCGTTACAACATTTGTCATGCATGATATAAACCTTCTGTGACACATCCTTAAGTTAGCTAACAATCTACCACTGTAAGTTGTATCTGCATACTTAGGGATATTTCCATAAGTTCTTTTTAGCTTATTTCAATAAGCTTGTCAGAGAAATTTATGAAAATAAACTATTTTTAGGTTATTTGAAAAAAAAAAAAGTTTATTACATAAGTTTAATTAAGTTGTTTATCTAAATGCGCCTTTAATATAGGAGCTATATGCCCCAGCTTTATCTTGACTTCGCATTATAGCTATTCTCCCATCTTCCATGTGTAACCTCCGATTTTGTCCATCACTTGAGAAATTATATGAAATTGAAGTGAAAAGGCAGACTTGTAAGCCATATTGCATCTGCATCTTGATTCTTGCAAAACAAAGACCTAGACAATAGAGATTGGTTAATAACCATCAAACAGTGCAAATTACGTTGTAACCCCGGTGGAGCACTTCCAACACAGCGTACTCTCTCCGTTTCATTATATATGTCACATTTACAAAAAAATTTATTCCAAAATATGTCATTTTCTATTTTCAAGGTAATATTTTATGTTTTCTACCAATTTTATCCTTAAATATTTTACTTTGCATTTATGACAATAGTTAATACATCAATGACTAATAAGGTTAATTTGGTAAAATTATCATTCTCTTTTTCATTTATTGCTTTTTCTTAAACGGTATGATTTAGTCAAATTTTACATATATATTGGGACGGAGGGAGTAGCATCTAACTTAACCCAATGAGTAATGATCCTTGTACGGAATTTATACTCACAACAAAAGACATTCACAAACTCTAATGCAAGCCATTAGAAAACATTGTTGAACCCACTACAAGCTTTTACTGAATGGTCTAGATGAGGCGACTCTCTAGTATATGCTGGCAAGCGAGTATAAAGTCCAAACAAGTATTACTAATGCAACTATTTGTTTTGGATGCTTGTCATGTTGCCTTCCAATAAAGCTATAATATCCAACAATTATTACATATGTTATATTTTTTTTGATAAGTTGTGTTAATACCAAAAAATAATTATTCCGCCGATAGCCGATTTGGATGTTAATCGATTAACTGATAGCCGATCTTGATAATTAGCTGAGAAATTATAGGTAGCCGATAGTCGAATAGGTTGAGTAGTTATGAAAATTTATGCAAGTCAACGTGTTAGAAGGTTGATAATCGAAGTGTTGTAATGAGTTAAGTTAGCCGAAGCATATCAATAGTCGATGATGTTTTTGCCGAATAAAAAGGTAGTTGTTGAAGGTTCGGGTGGGCATTATTAATTTGGGCTTTGTTAATGGGTTTGCGTGAAGATTTCTGATCAGTTGGTAAAGGGATCTTAACATTTAAAAGGAAGCTGATTAGGATTGATTTGCCATTAATCGATATTTCCTAAAATTATGGGGATATAGATGCTGTTTGAGGAAAGAGGAGATGATCAGATAAATGTCTAATGGTAGAAAACGTGTGCCAATGTTATGAGGGAAGAGTTGTCGTGATTTTAGGAATTATGGTAAACATGGCCAGGTTAAAGACAGTTAGTCGATTTAGTGGAATAATGGATTTTTACATAGTCAATGCTTAATGATGTTGATGTCAGCCATTATAGGAAGATAGTTGCTAATGTTTAGGACGCAATGGCCAATAGGAATAGCATTGTAGTAACCAAATGATAGGTCTATAAATATGAGTTGTGTGTACACTTTTTTAGACACAATTCAATCAAACAAACAACTTATATCATCTCGCATTTTACTTTCTTTGCTTTACTTTACTTTATGCAAACTTAGCCAATTTAGCTTAACCTTTCACACTAAACGCTTTCTGGAGTAGTTTAGGAACTCACAGCTCAGAAAAAAATTCGTTTTTTAACGTAATTGACTGATAAGGAAATTATTACAGATGAATTAGACGATCCATCGGTTAACACCAATTGGTACGACAACAAGTTGTTATATATGTTACTAGTGTTTTTGACCCGTCCCATGCACGAGGTATAAATTGCTTATGACCATTTGTATAAAATATTCTACATTTTAAATATATAAGTATTTTTTAATAATTTATATTAAAAATCATCTACCAACAATTATAAAAAAATTGATTTATTTCCCTATTTCCTACATAAAATCGAGCATAAAAGCACTTTATACGGGACTTATATACATATTTACTTAATAGCATTATTTTGATATCTTTAAATTTTGATTTTTAATTTCTATTTATATATTTTTAGGTATAATAAATATTTTAGATGTCATATCAAATATTATTAAATTAACATAACTTATCAATAAATTAAATCAAAAAAATTTAAATTTTAAAGTTTGAAACTATATTTCTAAATTCTTGGACTTGACTTGTCCAAATTAGAAACTATATTTCTTTACATTATGTTCTGTCTTCAATATTAGTCCTAAAACTGACGTCATCAAGAAAAAATCGATGGAAAGGACTAATATGAAAGACGAAACATAACGTATGAGACCAAAATGAAAAAAAATAAAACGTTTATTTTTTCATTTTGGTCCTATACGTTATGTTCTATCTTCCATGTTAGTCCTAAAACTGACGCCGTCACGAAGGAATTGACGGAAAGGACTAACATTGAAGACGGAACATAACGAATAGGACCAAAATGAAAAAAATAAAATATATAGACCAAAGTGAAAAAAAATCGTACAAAACCAATCAACCTATTTTGCCTTTCATTTACTTAGAGATCCTTGAAGGATTGATAGTCTGCACACTTGATTAGATTATCAGCAATTTTCACACCGTCCATTTCAATCATTAATCAAATGTTTATATTCATCAAAACACAAGGGTCAGACGCTTAGCACAAACTAGCAGACTCATAGCAAGGATGACTGATGCTTGGAGCCCTAACACGCGCTATCTTAGATCCTAAACTTAGATAGCATTTCTGAGGCAAGGCGTTATCCTAGGTTCTTAACCTAGACATCGTTTCCCTGGAAACGAGCTATTGTAGGTACACCTACGATAGTGCTTCGAAACTGCTATCTTTGATTGCCTTCTTCAATAGCGTCGAGATAGATAGTGCTCAAAAGTGAAGGAACATGTTGGAAACACAAAAAAGGGGAATAAATTGTGTTTCTTAAATTTTTAAATCTTTTTCGCAAGCAGATAACTTCTCGTAAGATATTGGACACAAAGATATTAAAAGGACGCTGAAAGTGTGTACACTGAACTTTGGATGCACGCTAAAACATTTTCTTGAAAGACGATAGTTAAGAAAATAAATTCAATCCCAAGCGTTAGTTATAAATAAACTAAAGACAAAGTTAAAGGAGAGAAGGTAGCACAAGGAAATTATCCTAGTTCACTCTTAACCCAAGAGCTATATCCAATCCTCTCTACATGAGAGTTTTTTCCACTATAACAAAAAGCCTTGTTAAAACAAGTAATCTACACCTCTTCAGGCACAAGTATTCAACACCTCTTCAGGCAACAACAAGTATTCTTTTATAGATAAACCTCTTCAGGCTTAACCAAGATGGATTAGAAAATATTCTTAGACTAAGTCTAAACTCATTATGTGTGAGAGTATGACACTTACACTATGTTTGGTTTAGAAAAGAAAATGGGAGGAAAGAAAGTGGAAGGAAAGAAAAAGAGTGAAAAATGAGATGATTTTTTAGTTGTTTGGCTGAAAAGAAAATGGGAAGAAAGAAAACTAACTTTTTTCTCTCCTCTTGTTTGGTTGGGTAGAAAGTGAAAGGAAAGAAAAATATATGTTTGTAAAATGACAAAATTAACCTTAAGTAAAAATTGAATAGGATAAAGATAATAAAACATAAAATATACTCTTAATAATGAAAAAAAAAATTAAACAATCAGTCATAACACAATAGATATATATTAAAATATTAATACATTTAAAAATATTTATTTATTCCTTTAATTGAATTTAAAATAAAATTAAGGTTATTATAGTTAAAAAGGTTAAAATTGTAATTCTCAAAATCAGCACCCCTTCCCCTCGGTTTCTTTCCAAACTGAGAAGATTAGATATATGTGGGGTCCACCCATAATTTTTCTTTCCTTCCTCCGTTTTCATATTAATCAAAGGAGGTAAATTTTTTTGATAAACGTGTTTTCCATCCCTAAATTTTCTTTCCTCGGGATTTCTTCCGTTTCAAACAATACGTTAAGATCTAGAACTCTGAAAGCAACTCTTCACAGAGAGGAGTATGAAAATTAAACTCAGAGAAAGCTTAAGATCTTTTGTATTCTCTGATTTGTTGTTTTCTTTTAAGCTTGTATGATTTCAGTTCAAGTGAGGTCATCACTTTGCTTCTTCAAGGTTGAAGGTATTTATAGCCTTCAGTCTTGAGCAAACTTGTTTCTTCAACGGTTGGCAAGAGAGTCGTTCTGATGAGCATTAAATGCAAAAACCCATTAAGTCTAATAGCTTGTGAAGAGCTTCGAAAAGCAGAGAAGACTATCAGAGAGTGATAGCTGAAAGTAGTACTAACAGCCTTTCCTTGTACACGAAAGTTGCCTTTTGTCTTTCCTTGTTGGGATAGTCAACTTCAATGTGTTAGAAACAAACTGGTTTTATGCGTTCGATAGTACTAAGTTACAGAGAATTTTTGTCTAAGGGATAATAACCTTTTACATGGAAGAAAATAATTTAAAACTATTAACTTTTTACATTGGCGTGCATAGAACATGGTCCAATAAAGTAAATCTAAATAATTACATTGGACTTTTAATAAAAACACATATACTTTACTCTGATGAGTCTTTGGATTTAGTTATGTTTCTGAAGAAAAACTTAGTCCATAAAGGACTTCGTCCATTTATCGTTTACAACAAAACGATGGACTGTGTGATCAGACTCAGAGTCTGATAAGTCTTTGGACTTTGTATACCTGCACACTTAGGATAAACTTGTTAAATCGTAAAAGATCTTTGTTCATCTAATTTAGTCGTTTGTTAACATCAAAATCTTAAGGAGTTATAGACCATAACCACTTTGGTTCCAAACAATCTCCCCCTTTTTGATTGAACAAAGTTTTTCTAAAGAGCCAAAAGACCCCCCTTAAGAAAAAACTTCTATCATAGATAGCATTTATCAACATTTAAAGATTGGACTTAGGTAAAAAATAACAATATAAGTATATATTATATGTCAAGCATATAAGGCATCAAAGCATATATATCATATCACAACATTCTATTCAATGCCAACAAATATGAATGGAACGCATCAGTAATGGAATGCATCAGTTTTTAATAAGCAACTCTCAATCAAATTCCCTATCTTTCTTCCCTTTGTTGGCATCAGACAAAGGGTGACGTAAGAACATCATTGTCTTAAAAAAGTGAAAGAAAAAACTAAGAAGAAGGAGGTGGTGGAGGTGGATCAGAAGGTTTTGAAAAGAAACTATGCATCGTAGCAGCTATCTGTGGCAGCAGTGCTGCGCTATTTTCTTGAAGAGCAGTAGATATGGACCTCTGGACAAACTCTTGAAGATCAGGAGGAACCGCAGTGACTGAGCTTTCAGCTGTAACCTTAGTTGCCTCTTCATTTGCATTTCCAGGAACGACACTGAAGGCCAGGGAGGGAGAAGGATCAATAGGATGAACAACAGATATAGGAAGAGGCTGAGTGCTTGGACGATCAGACACGTCATGCTCAGACTCTCTTATTTGCTTTTGCGGAGTAGTTGACTCAACTTCTGCAAGCTCTAGATCAGGAGATTCAATCCATGGAGTATCAAAGACTTCCTCAATAGTTGTGCAATAAAGAGGAATCCCAAAGATATCGTCCATAACCATGAAGGTGACATTTGAGAATCTGTACTTCGCTCGGACGGTGGGGGTCTCAGTTTTATCTTCCTCACTTAGACTGAACGAAGAAGCTTCAGCTGTGCACTTCCAGATATGTCTTTCCCAGAAGGTTCTTGCATCATGATCTCCACGCTCCCCAGAGTGTTTCTTCATGATACTTGGAAAGGCTTACTCGTCATCACGAGGTCTCTTCCAAAATATGGGATCAAAACCAAGGGGTATAACTTCACATCTTTGCACAGTCTTTTTTTCTCGTCCTTGTCTTTATTCATGTCCAACATTAGAATACAAGGACAGACAAGTGGAGATACAATTACTAGGTTTGGGTTTGCAGATTTCTTCCAAAAGCTTTTTGGAAGATTGTGAGCATTTTTTGCTTCCTTGGGCATCTCTAGCTCTTTCTTGACGTCTCAGTCCAAGATGAACTTTGGCAGCCCAAAAGTTCTTGACCTTTGTTCCTCAATAGTTTTCCAGACTCTCTTCTGCTCAAAAGGTGGAATGATGTGGTGTCCAACACTATAGTGGCACCATTGGAAGACTTTATCCATGATAATATTTGGATAAATCTTTCGAGGTGGAAACCTCTTTTGTTTCAAATGGATGAGCAACGGTCCGTTGGAAGTAAAATGTTCACTGGGCAGGGGCTCACTAGAGGATTGGTAGGGGTGAGGGATATAACTTATAGGAGTGGGAAGGGATGAGGGCTCATACTCATTTTCTGGTGGAGGGATTGGACCCTTAGGATTTTATGTGAGGGTAGGGAATGAGTGTTTAAGGAAAAGAACATGAAATTTTCTTTTGACCTCAGTCCAATTCGAGCTTTGATTTTCATAGAGGGGTGTAGGATCAATGTATGGAAAGGTTCGTCTTGGGTATTTGGGTGTAGGGTAAATTGCTCCGTAAGGAATGAACGGTTTATCACCCAGAGGAGTGAACCAGTCTTGAGGTTCAGATGGTGGGGATGAGGGTTGTGATTTGTGAGGTTATGTCTAAGTGTTGATCCGAAGAGGATAAGATTATGGGGTCTTGAGGTGAGGGTGAATGTGATTGGTGAGGAGAAGTCTGTGGTGAGGTTACTATTTCAGGAAAGGGTGAAGATGAGGTGCCCAGACTTTGTTGTATTCCATACACTACCTTTTCAAACACAATGGGTTATTGAACAATGGGAACAATAACAGAACTAGATGGAGTTAGGTGTTCAGTATTACCTCCAGGAGTAGATGCAGAGTCCTTCGTCCTTGAAGAAATTGGCCTTTTCAGAGTAATCTTTGGACTTGGTACTTCAGCTGGAGCTTGTTGTTTCTGTGCCTTGATCACCTTGGAGATAGGTTGATCATCATCATATTCTTCTTCTTACATAGTCTGACGAACCAGCTTCCTTTTTCTCTTCTGTTGGACGGTAGGAACAATTGAACGAATAGAAGGTTGGTTTTCTGCAGTTGGACGAGCTTGCCCAGATTTACGTCCAATAGCCAATAGACGACTACCAGACTCATTTTGCGTCTGACTTGTATCAGCATCTTTCATCCAATCTTTTTCTTCTTCTTGTCTTGCTCTTCCAAGAAGGTTGTTATAGTGTCTAGCTTCATCTTCATCAGGCTCTGCTTCCCAAACATAGGTTGAACCAGACGTTCAATCCCATGAACTCCAAATATTTCAGCTTGCGTTCTGGAGACAGAGTTTTCAGATCATTGTAGATGAGATGCTTCTCAAAAATCTTCGATAGCAGTGCAACATAGGGAATGATTGTGTTCTTTCCAGACCCTTGAATGGTGTCTTTGAATATTCCAAAGAGAAGGTGAGAAAGATTCAGCTGCCTATCTAGCAATAAATGAACCAGACAAAACTGGTGTGCCTCAAAGACAAAGTCTTTGGAGCATGCTTTGTGAATGATTGACTTGTTCAAAATTTGATGAAGAACCCTATCCTTGTTAGTCATTTTGGACCCAATCAGCTTCTCAGAGATGTTCTTCAGCAAACAACTCTTGATGAACTCTTGACCTCCCAAGTCCTTTTCCCATTCATCCTCGTATGATACTCCAGACTAAGCGCAACCAGTAGCATTGGAGATGGTTGCCTTTGATACTATTACCTCAGTATCCAGCACCTTGTTTCTAATTTCCCTTACAGTAACAGTGGGGTTCGTCCAGAAATCCCTTATCAGCGCAGGGTAGATGACTGGAGAACCTTCAAAGAAACTCACCCATCCAACAGCTTGGATGTGAGAAGAGATGTCAATCCCATGATCAGCGAAGAGCTTCAGGTCGAACTTATATTTCAAGAGAATCTCAGCATTCTCAACGTCCAGAGACTTTCCTTTTCCTTTTGCAGAACCAGAAGCAGCCATTGATGCAGAGATAAGAGGGTAGAGGTTTTTCGTAAAAGGATTTTAGAGAGATAGAAGGTTGAAGAAAAAAACATTTTGTAAAGGTTTAAACTTTTAAAGGAGAGGGCTTTAAAACGTTTCACATTTTATTTTCGAAATAAATTACAATAGAAAAGGAAAAGAAAGGTGAGGCAATGTGCGTATTTAATGTCTGACACACGTTCCCGTTTTGAAAATCGTAAAACAGCGGTTGTAATCATGAAAATGAAACTGACTCACTTAAGGGAATGTGAAATAAATATGCGACGCGAAAAAGATTTAGTTCATTAAATGTTATGGACGAACAAACATAAGCAAGTAAAGCATATATATTGGACTCACACTTATTGGACTCTATTATGATTTGGACGTGTGCATTTGACTCATGATCAGTCTATAAAATGCATGTCCAGATGCTTTTTTATGAATGTGAACCTATCTTCAGCTAGAGGTTTGGTGAAGATATGTGCCCATTGATGGTCAGTATCAACGAATTGAATATCAATTACTCCTTTTTGCACATAATCTCTAATGAAATGATGTTTAATCTCTATATGCTTGGATCTAGAATGCAGTATAGGATTTTTAGATAGATTTGTTTCATATGTATTATCACACACGATAGGTATGTTACTTACAAACATGTTGTAGTCTTCCAACACATGTTTGATCCACAGAAGTTGCGAGCAACAGCTTGTAGCAGCAATATACTCAGCTTCAGCAGTTGATAAAGCAATTGTGCTTTACCTTTTACTTGGCCAGGAGACTAAGTTTGCTCCAATGAAGTGACAACCTCCACTGGTGCTTTTTCGTTCTATACGATCTCCAACACAGTAAGCATCACAAAATCCAACTAATCTATACTCATCAAATTTCTTATAAAGCAAACCCAGATTAGTAGAACCTTTCAGATATCTAAATATGCATTTAACTGCTGAGAGGTGAGACTCTCTATGATCAGATTGAAAATGAGCACAAATGCAAACAATGAACATAATATCAAGTCAAGACGCAGTTAGATATAAAAGGGAACCAATCATACCTCTATATACCTTTTGGTCTACCTTTTATCTTTATCATCTTTGTTCGGTATGGACATTGGATGTGTAGGTGTATTCATTGGTTTGCAGTCATCCATTTCGAAGCATTTCAGAAGCTCCTTTGTGTATTTCGCCTGATGAATGTACATACCGTCCAATGTTTGTTTAACTTGCAATTCTAGGAAGAACATGAATTCTCCCATCATGCTCATTTCAAACTCTCTCTACATAAGCTTACAAAACTCTTGAAATAGAGATTCATCAGTTGCACCAAATATAATATCATCAACATAAATTTGAGCAACAATAAAGTTTTTTTTAACATTTTTTCCTAAACAGAGGTGTATCAACCTTTCCTCTAGAGAAGCCATTCTCCATTAGGACGGTATTGAGTCTCTCATACCAAGCTCTAGGAGTTTGTTTGAGTGCATACAAAGCTTTCTTAAGCTTGTATACATGCTCAAGGTGGGTTTAATCTTTAAAACCCGGTGGTTGCATCACATAAACTTCTTCATTAATTAAGCCATTTAGAAAAGCACTTTTTACATCCATTTGATATAACATGATGTTACGGTGTGCAACATATGATAGCAAAATGCGTATAGCTTCTAATCTAGCTACTGGAGCAAAGGTTTCAGTATAGTCAATACCTTGTTCTTGAGACTAGCCTTGAGCAACTAACCTTGCTTTGTTTCATACAACTTTGCCATCTTCCTCTAGCTTGTTTCTATATACCAATCTTGTTCCAATGACAGACTTGTCATTTGGCAGTGGGACCAGCATCCAAACGTCACTACATTGGAACTGGTTAAGCTCCTTTTGCATGGCAAGGGTCCATCCTTCGTCCATCAAGGCTTAATCCACTGACTTTGGTTCCAACTCAAAGATAAAGGTTGAATCAGCTTGTTCTCTAAAGGTTGACCTTTTCCGGATTTTATCACTGAAATTACCAATGATTTGCTCCGCATGATGATAAGTCCTGAACTGCAAAGCATGTTGGGTATTGTCCATTTGTTGAGACGTTGATGCGTCTAAAGCATTTTGTGTTGCGTATGATGATCCATCTTCTTTGACTGTTGGACGATCTTCTAAGTCATTTAGACTCATATCTGCAAAAGATTCTTGCAGCTCTGATAATTTCTTATCAAGCTTCTTGTCATCAAACTTAACATGAATGGATTCTTCTACAACTAAAGCTTTAGAATTATGTACTCTAAAAGCTTTTGATGTTTCAGAATATCCTAACAATATTCCATTGTCTACTTTAGCATTGAACTTACCAAGTTGATCTTTGGTATTTCAAATGAAACATTGACATCCAAAAGGGTGGAAATAAGATATGTTGGGTTGCGTCCTTTCCACAATTCATAAGGAGTCTTATTCAGGATTGAGCATTGTCCTAGCCAGACAGTGTTTACAGCTTCAACCCAGAAGTTTTTGGAGACTAAATTATCATTGAGCATTGTCCTAGCCATCTCTTGAGGAGATCAATTCTTTCTTTCAACAACACCATTTGGTTGTGGTTTTCTAGGGGCAGAGAAGTTGTAATGGATACCACTTTCATCACAAAACCTTTGGATAAACTCATTTTCAAATTCTCCTCCATGATCACTTCGGATTGAGCTTATACATATGTCTTTTTCATTCTGTACACGTTTGCAGAATGCAACAAAGACCTTGAATGACTCATCCTTGTGAGCAAGGAACATAACCTATGTCCATCTAGTATAGTCATCTATTATGACAAGCTCATACTTCTTACCACTTGTTGGACCAAATAAATCAAGGTGTAGCAACTCTAGTGGCCTTGAGGTACTAACAGTGTTGTTGGACTCAAAAGAGTTATTGACTTGTTTTCCCTTTTGACATGTGTCACAGAGAGCGTCCAATCTGTACACAATCTTTGGTAGAACTCTTACGAGGTTATGCTTATTTAGTCTTGAGATTAATCTCAGACTTGCATGATCAAGTCTTTTATGCCAAATCTATCGTTCATCCTCAACGGACACTAGGCATGATACACTCCGATTAGAGAGTTCCCTCAAGTCAATCTTATAAAGAGTGTTTTGCCTCTTGGCTGTGAATAAGATGGACCCATAAGGTTTCTTGACCATACATTCACTTTTATTGAAGGAAACATCCGACCCACTATCACATAATTGACTTATGCTATGTAATTTGTGTTTTAGACTTTCAACTAACAAGACATTATCAATAGAAAGAAAATGATGCTTACCAATCTTACCTATTCCAGCTATCTTCCTTGTCTGATTACCTCCAAAGGTAACCCATCCACCAGACTTACTATAGAGGTCTTGGAACATAGACTTTTTTCCCATCATGTGACGTGAGCATCCACTGTCAAAGTACCAGGGCTACGGTTTCTTTTGTGTTGATAAGCAGATCTGCAATAGGGATTATCATGTTCTTAGGTACCCAGATAGACTTGAATCCTTTCTTGTTAGTCTGAGATTTTCGACCATGCATAATATTTTTCTTTCTATGTATGGACTTAGGCATAACATGTCCGGTCTTACCACCAATATTGCAATAAATATTGGATGCATGTGGTTTGGTTTCTTTTGGACGTCGACAAAACTTTGGAACCTTATGAGTTAATTTAGGTCTTGATACTTTACGAGAAACTTCTTGTTTCTCCTTGTCATAGCCCAAGCCAGACTTATCATGAGGTGATCTTGTATACCTCAGTATCACACTGCGCTTTTCTGATCCTCCTACTAACTTAGATATGCTCTTAGTTAGATCGGATACTTCCTGCTTTAGTCTTACGACTTCAGAAGGACCATTGGACTCAGAGTTAAGTTTATCATTTGGACTAACATTCTCAGCTTTTAGCTTATTATTTTCTTCTAAGCTTTCGATTTTCTGTGCACATAGATTCATGTTCCTTAGTTATTTGAGAAAATCTCTTTTTCAGTTGTCTATACTTATGATGTAAGATATAGGAATTACTTAATAGCTCATCAAATGCATCTTGTAGAGAGTTAAAGTCAGATACCTGATATTTGTCTGATTCATCGTCCGAAGTGTTGCTGGCCATCAGGCAAAGATTGGACGTAGGCGGACTCCTTGGTCTGTAGAAGACATCAAGAATAGCAAGCTTTTCCTTTATAGTTTGAAACTGCATGACCATCACCATTCTCGGTCTATCTAGAGCACACATAAGACACCAACAAGCACGAGCATTTAAGGAATATCTCCTAACGTCGTCATTCGTCCAGTTAGCTTCAGGCTTGGACGCTATTGAGCCATCCTCAAGGATTGCAGTTGGACGATAATCACCATCAATGAAGATATCCTAGAGATCAAGTCCTTCTTAAGCTATGACATATGTTTCAAACATATGTCTCTAGCAGGAATAATCATTTCCATTGAAGACAGGTGGAACGTTTAGAGAGGGACCTCGAATAGTTCTTCTTTCAGGAATAACTTCCTGAGGTCTTTCTTCAGGAACAATAAGTTGTTCATCGTCTAAAGAGTCTTATCCTTGCTCAGTTGACTAGAGACAAAGATTTGCTTCTTCCTTGACCTCACTCAAGATCTTCCCACATGGCCATGAAGTTCTTTTTCTTTTTCTTGTCCTTCAGCAAAGGACATTCAACTTTAAAGTGGCCAGGCTTTTTACATTCAAAGCATACCATTAGACTCTTGTTCTTAGACTCATCGTGGTCTTTAAAGTTTTTCTTTTGAAATGCCATTCTTTTCATGCCATTTTTATTTCTCCACATATTCTGTATTTTCTTGGAGATAAAGGACAACTCATCATCATCTGATGATTCGTTTTCCGTCTGTTTAGCATCATCACTGGATTCATTAGCCTTTAAGGCCTTTAAGCTGCTTGCCTTCTGAGCTTTCAAGACAACAGATTTGTTCTTCTTTGAGGGATTGTGAAGATCGAGCTCTTGCTCATGCACTTGTAACGTAGCCACTAGATCATCCAGCGTCAAGTTTGAGATATCTTTAACCTAGGTGATTGCAGTTATGAGTGACCTCCATTCCTTTGGTAAACTCCTAAGAAATTTAGTCACATTTTCCTTGGTGGTGTAGACTTTACCAAGGGACTTTAGATTGTTGATGATCATCTAAAAGCGATCCATCATGTCCAAGACGGACTCTCCTTTTATCATTGTGACCATTTCATATTGGCCCACCAACATCATTATTTTAGAGTCCTTCACCTTGGTAGTCTCTTCGCAAAGATTGGACAGAGTGTCTTAGATTTGTTTAGGAAATTCACATGCATGAATATTTTGAAACTCATCAGGACTTAGAGCATACATCAAATCATATCTAGCTTTGTGATTTTGTTCCATCTTTGCTCTCTCAGCTTCAGTCCACTCCTATTCAGCTTTGTCAGATCCATCAACATTGCAACAGACGTTTGGACCATTTGTGATTCTAGACCATAAAACCGAGTTTGTGCTCGAGATGAACCCTTTGAACCTCTCCTTCCAATAGAGGTAGTGAGTTCCGTTGAAGAATGATGGTCTCGTCATGGAAGTGCCCTCAATAACTGGTTGACCACTTGGCATGCCTTGACCTGCCATTATTGCTTGTAAGGATCTTTCCTCTAACACAGCAAACTGCTCAACCTAGAGGCTGAGCTTTAATATCAATTGAAGGAACCTGTTGGAAACACAAGAGGGGGATCGAATTGTGTTCCTTAAGTTTTTGAAAAAAAAATTCGCAAGCAGATATGTTTTCGTAAGCTATTAGATGCAAAGATGTTAAAAGGACGCTGAAAGTGTGTATACTGAACTTTGGACGCACGCTAAAACATTTTTTGAAAGACGATAGTTAAGAAAATAAATTCTATCCCAAGCATTAGTTATAAATAAACTAGAGACAGAGTTAAGGGAGAGAAGGTAACACAAGGAAATTATCCTAGTTCACTCTTAACCCAAGAGCTACGTCTAGTCCCCTCTACATGAGAGCTTTTTCCTAAAACAAAAAACCTTGTTACAACAACTATTCTACACCTCTTCAGGAAACAACAAGTATTCTTTTACATACAAGCCTTTCCAGGCTCAACCAAGATGGTTTAGAAAAGATTCTTAGACTAAGTCTAAACTCACTATGTGTGAGAGTATGACACTTAAGATCTAGAACTCTGAAAGCAACTCTTCACAGAGAGTAGTATGAAAATTAAACTCAGAGAAAGCTTAAGAGTTTTTGTATGCTTTGATTTCTTGTTTGCTTGTATGATTTCTGATCAAGTGCGATCGTCACTTTGCTTCTTCAAGGTTGAAGGTATTTATAGCCTTCAGTCTTGAGCAAACTTGTTTCTTCAACGTTGGCAAGAGAGCCGTTCTAATGAGCATTAAATGCAAAAACCTTTTGAGTCTGATTGCTTGTGCTGAGCTTCGAAAAGCAGAGAAGACTATCAAAGAGTGATAACTGAAAGTAGCACTGACAGCTTTTCCTTGTACTCGAGATTTGCCTTTTGTCTTTCCTTGTTGGGATAGTCAGCTTCAATGTGTCAGGAACAGACTGGCTTTATGCATTCGAGAGTACTAAGTTACAGAGAATTTTTGTCTTTGGGATAATACCCTTTTACATGGAAGGTAATAATTTGAAACTATTAACTTTTTACATTGGTGCGCATAAAACATGGTCCACTAAAGTAAATCTAAATAATTACATTGGACTTTTAATAAAAACATGTATACTTTACTCTGATGAGTCTTGGGACTCGGTTATGTTTCTGAAGAAGACCTTAGTCCATAAAGGACTTCGTTCATTTATCGTTTACAAAAAAATGATGGACTGTGCAATCAGACTCAAAGTCTGATAAGTCTTTGGACTTTGTATACCTACACACTTAGGATAAACTTGTTAGACCATAACAGATCTTTGTTCACTTAATTTAGTCCTTTGTTAACATCAAAATCTTAAGAAATTATGGACCTTAACCACTTTGGTTCCAACAAAAAGTGGTATCAAATGCCAAAAATATGCATTATGAAAGGTCAAATCTGGCATAGTGTGTACTGCCTCTCTAGTGGAATTACGGAACTTCCAAAGCATGCGGTACTCGAGTAATAATGCGGCAGTCTGTTGCCATATCATCATTTAACATAGCTCAATTGACGGCATAGACTAAATCCAAATTTTTTAAATTTGCGGGACTCAAACCAAAAAAAATAATTTATAGGGACTAAAAGTAAAAATGACCATATTTATATGGAACCTTGTACTTATTTTAGCCCAAACTTAACATTGAAATTATTATATTTCCACCAATCAAAAATATATTTAAGTCACCGATGCATATTGGTTTGAATCACAAGAAGCTTGGTTTCCTTAAGTTAGATATCATATTTGAGTCTTGCGAATGAAAAAATAAATACTAAAAGTATTATATTCTCTTAAATGAGTCTTTTAAATTAAATAGTCATGCTAACCAGTATCCTAAAGGAATCCAAAAAAGCAAACTTTCGTTGAAAATCTAAGTATAACATTTCTCAAATTATTAAATGCACTCATTATCAATTAAAAGTTGTTTTTCTTGATTCCTTAATCAGTGTGGGAACTGATTAACATTCTCTGTATATAATTAAAGGGTCTTGCTAACCAGTGCCCAAGGAATAAAAAAATAGAAACTTTGTCTTGAAAAATTTAACTTTAAAATTTTTAATGCATTGAATACACCACTCAACATATATTTTCTATCTTTGATTCCTTAACTATTGCCCTAAGGGCACTTTCATAATTAAAATCTAAAGGTTTTCCAAAGGCACTAGTTAGCATTTGCCATATTTTCTATCTTTGATTCCTTAACTATTGTCTAGGTATCTTGATTGTACACTTTCGGTCCCCAGATATCACAATTGTGTAATTTTTAGCGTTAGAAGCCTATGTGGCACACGTGAAACTGATGGCGCTTAACGATCTCAACTTGACAGTTTATGTGACATTCCTATGATGTACATGTGACCATTAAACTGTGAGGTGTCAATGATGTCACATAGGAATGTCATGTAAGCTGCCAAATAGCTAGCATTACTAAGTGTCAAATCAGTCTCATATAGGCTACTGACGTTAAAAATTGGAAGACACAGTGACAAAAGGACTTGATTGTAATAAAGAGGTTACTTTGGGGACCTAGTTGACGCAATTGAAATCTCGAGAACCAAAATTGCACAATCGAGATATCTGGGAACCCAATTGACGCAATTAGAACCTGAGATACCAAAATTACACAATCTGTGATACTTGGAGAACCAAAAATGCAATTAAGCCAAAAAAAAAAAAAAAAAAAAAAGATTAAGCCTTTGTTGATGTAAAGACAAACTTGTTGTTTTTAAGATGTGGGGACTACAAATCTTCATATTCTCATTATCAGTGGCCCCTCGAAATTGTTGCTAAATAATTCACCGCTTTCCCTACTCCTTATCATATGATTATATGCTTTGTTTTTTCAAAATATCATTTAAATATTTTTAAAACGAAATCCTTTATTTGGACATGGATGGCCATTCATTGAAAAGAAAAGCATAACTATCTTTAAAAAATGGTCATTTCTCCATCTTTGAGAATTTCAAGTATAATTAAGAGCTCTTAGAAAGAAAAAAAACTGTTTCATAATTTGAAATAATTGATAAAACTAATTAAAATATGAAAAAGCAATTTTTAAAGAAGTTAGAAATTTTAACATTATTTGAAAAAGAGTTGTTAATTATTTTAAAATCAATCAAATTTTTTTTTTATTTCACCCTTGCAAAATTAATTATGAAAATATTGTTAATCAAAACAATTATTATTTTATATTATTTTTTTAATTTATTATATAAAAGTGATTTTTTACATAGTTCAAACAAACAAATTATCTCTTGATCAAAAAAATGAACAAATTATTTTAAAATTATTTTTCAGCAAATATAACTTAACATAAAATTGATTTCATTATAATCGGCTATAATAATAATTGATCATACATATAATTGATTATCGAAATAATCTATTATCAAGTAGAGCCTTGAAGCCTTGCTGTATGTATAAATATGAAGGCTAGGAAAGATGTACAAGAATTCATGTTTTAAATCTAGTAACTATCTTAAAATTCATATTTGTGTGTATAATTCTTTGCATATAAAACCTAGAGCCGCCTCTCTCTCAACCAAGAGTCGTCTCTCTCTCAACTTTCCCTCTACTCCTCTCTTCTTTCTTCCTCATCCACCAGAGGGGGTGGTTTTGAGCCATTTTTTGGTCTGGAATCACCACTCTACATCGTTTTTCTCTCCTTTGATCGAAATAAGTTATTTTTTCACATAGTTCTGGTTTTTCTTTCGTGTTTTTCCGTGATTTCGTCAACTGAGTACGACGTTGTTCTGTTCGTCGTCTTGGTGCAGCGTTGTTTCGTTTCTCGTCTTGTTGCGGTGTTCGTTTGGTTCAGATTGGCAGATCAGCTTCTATCCATTACGGATTCAATCAAGACTTGAACGTCAACATTATAGATCCGAAAGCATGGGTATTCCGGTCACTTTGATTTTCTCACATTTATAATCATTTTGCCGTTTTATGCTATTAAGCAGGGTGTTGTGAGTTTGTTCGCAGATTCATCCTTTTCGGTTTTTAGCGATGTTGAATTTGTGTTATTTTCGATGTATTTTACAAATTTGAATGAATGAATATCTGTTTTAGTAAAAAAAAAAAAAAAAAAAATCTTTGCATATGCTTATTGTATACTAATTCATAATTATTTTCTTTACCTACTTATAATATTTTGTATACAATATAATTCATATTATTATTCCTGTAAAATCCCGTTTTCTTGAATAAGGTTTAGGACCTAAGTTAAGTGTGTGATAAGGTTGGATAATGTTCCTTATGGCTTGAGGAAGCTATGGTCCAAATTTGAGGGAATTTCACTACAAGAAAAACAGAGATTAGCGTCGGCCAAAAGCCCACGCTACAAGCAAAAAGCCGACGCTAATTGACAGTTTAGCGTCGGCTATGCGACGGCGTCGTGGCCTACGCTTTTTCGTTCGTCGATACGTTTAGCGGAGGGCCTAAACGGCCGACGCTATTTTAGCGTCGGCTAAACCGACGCAAATTGGCAGCTAGAAAAGGCCGACGCTATCTTAGCGTCGGCCAACACCGACGCTAAACCAACGCTATGGCATAACTGGTTAGCGAAGGCAAAGCCGACGCTACAATTAGCGAAGGCCTGGCCGACGCTACAATTAGCGAAGGCCGGGCCGACGCTAATATTAGCGAAGGCCGGGCCGACGCTAATATTAGCGAAGGCTTAGCCGACGCTAAACGTAGCGCAGGCCTGGCTAGACCAATGCAAAACTTAGCGAAGGCTAGGCCGACGCTAACCTTTTTTTTTTTTTGACACAGATTAATAAATTATTAGCTGTTGAATTACAAAACCTGGAAATGTAACATAAAAATATAAACCTCAACACAGACATTAAATACGAAATCAACATAAAATTTAACTTTAATAATAATATTTCAGAGAAAAGTACACATCAAAGTAAGTTGTGTTTTACACAAAGTACATAAAAGTACATATCAAAGTCAATACTACGTGAAAACAAAATCAACGGCGTCGACCATGTGACGAATCATCATCCACCGAATGGTCGTCAAGATCATCATCATAATCGGGATGTGGACGGTGCTGGTGACCACTACCGCGCTCCAAAGCTGCTAGGCGTTCCATCACAATCCGAAACTGGCCCTCAATATTGGCGCTGTGCTCCCTAGCTCTGGCGGCCTCGTCCGTTGCTCTCGCAGCCTCCTCCGTAGCTCTGATAGCCGCCTCCGTGGCTCTGGCAGCCTCCTCCCTGGCTCTAATGACCTCGTCGTTATGAGACTCGCTACTGCGACTAGATGGTGCTCGAGACTCCTGAGTCAATGAAGATATACCACGACGGACATTCAAAGACAAGTCTGCAGTGCCATAACATCGGCCTCGGGTCCTGCCACCAGCAATCTCCCGCCACAAGTCAAGCTTCTTCTCCCCATCCACCTCTTGCGTCCCACCCGCCGAGGCCTCACCAACCTGCGTTTGTATCTGGCTGAGACGTTCGCGATACTCCTCCTAGTAAAAAAAAACATAACCTACTCAGATACATATTTTGTTTGATAACCAAGTTATATAAAAATAATATATTACCAACAACTTACATATGCTCTTTGAGAGCGGCTATCGACCCATTCGCCAGTCTTTTTCTGGTGGGTGATCTTGAAGAACTCAGCAGGATCCACGGACCCCCTATGTGATTCAGCCTATCCAAACAGCCAACACATATTTATAAGAGCACACAATATATGATAATAGACTGGAGAATGTTGAATGAATACATACTATGTCTAGCGCCACCTCATGGTGAGGTCTGCGGCCTGTCGTGTGGACTGCTCCACCTCTGGTAGAAGCCCGGTTGGTCTTATTTGTGTTGAAATCTTTTGGAAGTCAGGACTCCTCCAATAGTCCAGAAGACCAGCCCATGCCTCGTCCCCCATCCAACTAGGCTTCTTCCCCTCCTTCCTTGCCTTCGAGAGGATATCGGAAAGACGTTTTGCACATTTCTGTGTAAATGTCTTATAGATAGTGTCATGATGACAAGGATCCCATGAAACTTTTTCCTGCAATTAATCAAAATAGTGAGTCAGATATAGCTTTACTTTATGAGTTAATTAGGAATATATGAGCAAGACAGGACCCTTAATTGGAAGAAGACATGTAAAAATTAGAGTTTCACACCAAACTAATGCACCATAACAAGTTGACATATAAAGTTCTATAAACATAATACAACAAAGGGTATAGTAATTGCAACAAGAAAACCAGATTCATCATACTCATAATCAATAAACGAGAACACTCTTCAATGTATTGATATATACAATAGGTACGAAAAAACAGAGAACATGTTTTGATGTAATGGAGTTCCAAAAATGTGAGTTGAGTGAGGTTCCACAAAGATAAAGGAATCAATCCATCAAATCCAGTGTGTTGAAGACTAAGAGAGACCAAAGAGGATAACAACATATAAAGTTATAAAACATAACACTAACTAATGCACCATAACAAGTTAAGCAAGTTTCTTGTAAATACTACAGCCAAATGATACATTATCAGTTTACAATGTACCTATGCATGTTATGCAACTTCATCCCCCAATATAGAATGCTTAAAACATGAATACATTATTAGTGCGTTATATATACAAAATTTACCTTAAATCTAGCCCACCAAAAGTTCCTCACTGCGATAGGGGTCACAGTCCAGCAATGATGAGGACCTCTAAATTGTGCCTCAATGGCACACCTAATCGCGTTAGTAGCAAATGATGATGGAGTCCACCTACAAACAATTACATGATCAATGACAAATGTCAAATCAAATGCAAACATAAAACTAAGTGCTTAACACATATATATAGAAACAAAGAGAGTTCTAATGTACCCTCGACCAAAAGGACGTATGATGATCTTCCCGTCCGCGTCCATCTGGTACTCCCTCAGACCCTGATGAAGAGGGTCGTGCCTGTCCTGCTCCACCTCCTCGTCGACCTCTTGGTCCTCCTCTTGTCGGTCTACCTCCTCATGGGGAGGCTGCTGCAACACAGGCTCATGTGGACTGCGGTATGAAGATGAACCAAACTCAAACTGTCCAGATGGCACATAACCCGGAGTAGGCACCATAGTGAAGACGTCCGTGGTAGGCTGCACTGTTGGAGGTGTCGGCTGGGACGGTGGTGGTGTCGTGCTCGGCTGGAGTTGTGGTGGGTTAGGATGGACCACTGGTGATGTAGGCTGGGAAGGTGGTGGTGGAACTGGTCTCTGGCGGCGCGTGCGCTCTGTCAATGCAGCAAGATCGCCAGGTCTGATAAGCCTCCCTCGACCTGGTCTTTTGACAGGCATCTTGTCCCGACCTTGTCCTGCCATTTACTGTAGTGCAAAATATAACATATAGACACACATACCATACATATAATATAATCATACACATTAAAATAGTTAGATAATATTCTAAACATACATATAAAGTTGACTTGTGCATATTAGGATACATATTAAAATATTCAAATACATTTTATCAAAAAAATAGTCAAATACATATTATAAAATTGACCTAAACTAATCCTCGTCACTATCCTCATAATTGCCCTGATCCTCATCCACCCCATTCTGCACATCTTCATCACTACATTCTGATTGACCATCCTCGTCCATTGGATCGTTATTAAGATCAATTATCTGTTCAAACTCATTTACGGTTTCATCAAGTAAGCCATGTAATGGTTCAACTTCTGTAATTGGTGCAACTGGTGACATCTCATCAGCCTGATAAGGCACTTCATCCTCTATGTCCTCAACTTCCACATGACCCCGTGGTTTTGTGGTGATTGCTGCAGACCAACCACGTAGGTCTTTACACATTTCTGGATAATGGACATAATATACCTGTCTTGCTTTTTCTGCAAGGATGAACGGATCATACCGACCATACCGTCTATTCATCTTAATATCAACAATATTATACTGTGGATGTACCCGTGTGCCTCTATTCCTTGTTGGATCAAACCATTCACAGTAAAATACAGCAATCTTATTACTCAAACCATGGTATTCCAATTCCATGATATGTTGGATGATGCCGTAAAAATCATCTTCTCCTCCTTCGGTAAGACCTTTTACGTGCACCCCACAATTTTTGGTTTTTTTACCATCACTCCAAGCATTAGTGTGAAACTTATACCCATTAACAAAGTACTTGTGCCACGATATTGCCTTGGATAAAGGACCCCAAGCTAATGCCCGTATATCTGTGTTGATCACCCTATTCCTCTCATCATGAACCT
Source organism: Ammopiptanthus mongolicus (assembly GCA_039655645.1). Lineage (NCBI taxonomy): Eukaryota > Viridiplantae > Streptophyta > Magnoliopsida > Fabales > Fabaceae > Ammopiptanthus > Ammopiptanthus mongolicus. Next base: position 80,491,925 of record CM077347.1, read on the forward strand.
ATATAGAATATACAAATATGTTTAGAGAGTGTGGTTATCAATAATTATATTAGTCGTGTATATTATACTTACATATGCCTTCAACCATTCGGCAAATTCGGCATGTATACGACCAGAAGCATCTTGTTCATCGTTGCAGTGATATTGCAAGAATGCACTAACATCAAGCACATAATTGATAAGTAACTCTACACTATACAATGCGTCAAGCACATACTTGATGTGATACGAATTTTACTTACTCAAGATATGGTTTAATCTCATGACAATTGATCAGAACATGTATATGAGCGGAATTCCATTCATTATCTGTCAGATAATAGGGTTGAGGCTTCCCGCTAGGACGACCGGATTTGTTCAAGAGTGACAACGTTGGGTGGACCCCCTCATGTCCCGATCGAGGATCGTTCCTAAAACTTGTGGTTGGCAACAAGCTGAAGGTCTTGAAATAATGAGAGCAAAAATAGGTTGTCTCACGGTGTAAGTAAAAAGCGCATATGCTTCCTTCTACTCTAGCCTTATTTTTCACTGACCGCTTTGAGTCTCCCATGAATCTGCTTGTAAAATGACCATACATCTCAAGTTCTAATAAATCAAGATGTGAATATTTAAAAAATAATAATTTAATTACCTTTCAAATGGATACATCCATCGATATTGAACCGGACCACCAAGGATTGCTTCAATAGGAAGGTGAATCGGGAGATGCTCCATTGAATCAAAGAAACCCGGTGGAAAAATCCTTTCCAACTTGCATATGATGATGGGAATATTTTGCTCCAATCTAACTAGGTCGTCCATCCTCAATGTATTACAACATAGATCTTTGAAGAATCGACTTAATTCAGTCAGTGGCTTCCATACACATTCTGGCAAGGAACGAAAGGCAATTGGGAGTAAACACTCCATGAATACATGACAGTCATGGCTTTTCATCCCCTGCATCTTACCCTTGGATACATCGGCACACCTAGCAAGGTTTGAAGCATAGCCATCCGGCATTTTCAGTTCCGTAATCCATTTACACACTAACTTTGCATCTTCTGGTGACAAAGTGTAGTTTGCCTTTGGCTTTCCCATCTTTCCGTTAGGTAAGATTTGCATCTCCAAGTCCCTGCGTGCACAGAACACAGATATATCCATTCTTGCCTTTTCATTGTCCTTTGTTTTACCTTTAACATTCATGACAGTGTTAAACACATTATCAAAGAAATTCTTCTCTATATGCATCATATCAAGGTTGTGCCTTAACAAGTTGTCCTTCCAGTATGGCAAATCCCAAAATATACTTTGTTTGGTCCAATTATGAAACTCACCATACCCTTGCAATTTGCCCCAATCAACCTCTGTCACTTTTGGAAAATCACGAACAAATTCCCAGATTTGTTGCCCTGTTAACATGTAAGGTGGACCATCCTTCTCATCCATGTTTCTTTTAAAACCCCTTTTACTTCTTCTGAAAGAATGATCTGCTGGTAGAAATCGACGATGACAATCAAACCAAGAATTTTTTCCACCATATTTCAGGGTGAAAGCCTTTGTGTCTTCCATGCAATAAGGACATGCCAATTTACCCTGTGTTCCCCATCCAGATAACATACCGTAGGCCGGAAAATCATTGATTGTCCACATTAAGCATGCTCTCATGACAAAGTTTTGTTTCGTGGAGATATCGTAAGTCAAAACGCCATAACTCCACAATTTTTGCAAATCATCAATCAAGGGCTGCAAGTAAACATCTATCTTTGATTTCGGGTTAGATGGTCCAGGTATGACACAAGTCAAAAACATGTATGGTTTGGTCATGCACATTTCAGGGGGAAGATTGTAAGGCGTAACTATTACCGGCCAACATGAGTATGGAGAAGTAGACGCTTGGATGTAAGGTGTAAACCCATCAGCACATAGACCCAGTCTTACATTTCTTGGCTCACTGGCAAAATATGGATAAACATCATCAAAGTGTTTCCATGCCTTCCCATCAGATGGATGGCGCAAGACGTTCGAATTCTTCCTATTCTCATGATGCCATCTCATTTGAGCCGCAGATTCCATTGATGCATATAATCTTTGTAACCTGGGAATGATAGGTAAATAGAACATTCTTTTCACCGGAACATCATTGTATTTCCCCATCCCATTCTTTCGAGGAACATATCTCGCAGCATGACAAAAATTGCATTCTCTTGATTTGTTACCTTCTCTATATAACATGCAACCATTCACACAACAATCAATCTTCTCAGCCTTCAACCCTAATTTAGACACCAACTTTGTTGCTTGGTAATAGTTTCCGGGTAAATATTGTTTTGTTGGAGCTACATCAACAAGCATTTGTGCAAAATAATCTATACACTTTTCAGGAACATGGTAGTTAGATCTAGCTGCCAAAAGTTTAACAGATATTGATAACTTAGATTCGGTAGCTCCTTCGTAAATGGGCTGGTTTGCAGAGATTAGCATATCATAAAATCGTTGAGCCTCCTCATTGGGTGTTTGTTCCTCAGTTAATGTCTCGTTTTCTATGTTAGCATTGACATGCGGGACATCGGGAAATGGCCTAAAAGCATCATACACCATCTGATGCATTGACACAAAGTGGTCTTCATTATCCATATGTCCACTACTTCTTAAATGGCCCCCTTCATCAATATCTGGCTCCACTTCTCCATGAATAGTCCAGATCCAATAATTTGGTTTAAACCCACGCTTGTACAAGTGAACCTTCACCTCGCTTGGAGTCAATAGCTTCATGCACTTACACTTTGCACAAGGACACCTGATCCCTCCCTCAGACACAAAAAGTAGGGTTGTTCCTTAGCCTTCTCGACAAACTCATCAACTCCACTAACAAAATCATCTTTCAAACCTCTCCTATCAGGATTGACCCTATCATACATCCAGCTACGATCCATTTTCTATGTGGCAAACATATAATTATCAACCATTTAGTATAAATAACAGTATATATAAGATCAAATAAAATTGGATATATGATAAAAATAACATTATATTAACAACTTATCCTATTGAGCTCTGCTCTCCACTAGGAAACAACAATTCAATCAGACAAACACATGCATAGTTTCTAAATTACCAGCTCACAATCCGGTATCCAACATCTCAGACAGAATCACACTTATTGAGCTTTATGCTCCACTAACAAACAACATATCAATTCATATAACACATTACATAAACATAGCTAAATAAAAAAAAACTTGGCCTACACACCTCAAACTCCTAATGTAATCTTCAAGTGTCACGAACAGTCCTGCCAAAATAAAATTAGAAGCACATAAGTTACCTACATGTTTGACGTCTTCTTCTACCATAATGATACTATCAATTTAGCATTATCAACTTATCACATAAACCTCAATATTGCAGCACAAAAAATGTAACATAAAAATAAAGAAAGGGAATGATCAGCTTTCTATTTTTGGATGAGGAAGCCAGTTTTGAGCCATTTCTCATATCAATGGAGGCAGACGTTTAATAAAATTAAACACATGGTTATGAAGTATATATTCCAAAAAGATAAAATGCTTAGACACTCGACTCATCACTGACACCCGAAGTGATGTTACTAACAAAAAAAAGCCAAGTAATAGGAAATTATCCTGTCTCACATTACCTCATTCAGCAACAATGTACAAAATTAGGATAAAACCACACTAAAAAGAGAAAGGATGGGAAGGGATGTCTTTCCCCCTCTTCCTTTGGGGGCATCAAACATAAACAAAGTGAAGTTAATATACAGCATAAATAGAACCAGAGCTTAAAGGGCATTCTCCCCTACCTCCCATACAGGATAAAACAATAGCAGCTTTTCTTACATATCATGATCCCAGATTTGTTTATCATCAAAATATTTTAATAAAGGCCGAAATAGAATCACAATACAGTTGCTCTACCACTCAGTTATTGTACACAAAGCTGGTTGAAACTTATTAACTACTAGATACAATATCACGTTTTAATATTCTCATGCTGAGAAAAAAACTTGATCCTAAACCAAAATAGTGAATACACCCAAAGTGTGGTTTTTCTTCCACAAATAATTAATTAAACTTAGCTTAATATTTTACCAGTTAAGAGGAAAATTAGTATTTATAAAAAAAAATTATTTATTTAGAAAAAAGAGAAGAAGAAAAAATAAGAGTAAAGAAAGAGATCTTACCTAAGCATGTTGGTGTGTTACAATGAGATCTAGTTGTAAGCGAATAATGTTCACTCAATATTATAATCTATAAAATTGCTTCAAGCCAGTAGCAAATAGCCACCCAAAGGAAGCAAGAGTCACATGAGAGTGTGGGATGGGAAGGGAGCGATGGGATCAGATATAGTTTTGGTTTGAAATCTTTCAATTGAAAGCAGGAACAACGGAAAAGGTGGTGGTTTGATAAAAGTGGTTGTTAGAAACATCTTCAATATATATGTATGATGCATGTTACCACACTTTCATTTGGTACCACTATTTTTTTCTTTTTTGGTGATACAGTACAAGTGGGGATTACACAGGTAAATGAGTAATATATTCTTTAATTGTTTGATCTATATTTGCCTGTGGTTTATTTTCAATTTAGAACTAATAAATATTACCTTTACTTAATCTCTATCCATATCTCTAAAACACGGTAGACAACAGGATTTTATGCCACAACTAGAACTTCATGCAGATTGTATAAAGAATTAACTTGGAGAAAAATTTCTTATTTTTTTTTCGTTTTTCAATCTAGCTTGTACTACACTTTTAACTCCTTTCCCCGCTTATTTCCAGATTGTTGCATGTAAACTGCATTAAACAATTTAAACCTTTCTTCATCAACTAAATACCTTATACCAATCAATAGATATAATCATAACGGCATCAAAACCGCAAACATATTGAAGCCAATCTGGCATACACTGAAACTAATAATTTGTTCACTATCTGAACCATCAATCTACAAAATTTATACAAGAATTTGATTAGGTGCTGAGATAAATTTACAGCTGTCATCATTTTCGATACCAAATGATGTATGCCTCTTTACTCTTTCTTGCATAGCCATAGCATTAAGGGGAGTTTAAGTTGTCCTATACTGTAATTATTTTGAGATTGACTGCAAAGTAGTGGCTGACTCTTTTAACAGAGCAAAGGAAGACATCTCAGAGTTTGGATCTATTTTAAATGCTTGTTCTGTTTTTTCCTCTTTTTTTACAAACTCGGGTGTGAGTTTTGTTAGGTAACAAGCTAATAGTGTAGTCCATAATTTAGCAAAGGCGACTCTATTCTCAGCTAGTCTCATAGATTATCATTATGTACCTCTTTGTATCACTTTTTTGGTTATTAATAAAATGCAGTAAGCCTTTGATTTCAAAAAAAAAAACTGAATTTGATCTCTAATCCTTACTGCCACTTACAAAATACTAACGAGTTAGTACCTTATTATTATATTGTAAAACCATCCATATAATACAAAAGGACCGTTCATTGATATATTCCGCCCAACATATATTTTATTGAGCACGAGCTGTCAATCCCACATATCTTTATATTAGATATCTTCAGATAAAAAAGTATTTTAATATTTTGATTTTTGAGATTTTAAAGAAGTAAACCACTACCAGGTCATAGTTGGGTAACACCAAATTATACGGCGATATTATGGAATGAGGTTAGGAAGAACTTAATAAACTAGATCTAAATTTATTGGCCTTATGCAGTGAGCTAGAAATTTCTTATGATAGGTATACATTAATATAACCTTTTATTCGTTTTTAAAAACAAAATTTGACCAAATTCCAAAAATAAAAGAACATATAACAAAACATGTTGATCTGAATATAAAATAAACGTTGACCAAAGCTAAAAAAAGAAATGTTCATAATTTGACTTAAACACAACATGGTAATAGAACTTTTAAAATATAATATAACTACAAAATATATAAAAATAGTTATAAAAAACATAAACAAGCAGTTGGAATAAACTTTTGGCATCTGCTTTATTTGGTTTAAAAGAGGATAATTGCACTGCAATATGATACTTAAATGCAGACATAAATGCGGACATAAATGCAGAAATGTTAGCTAGCAGCAGCAACAGTGCTACTACATATTACATAACAAGTTAACTGACTCTAGCCTTCTATTATCTTCCTTTCTATCTCACCTTTTCTAATTTCCATTGTTGTTCTTTCTGGCTCTTTCCTCTTTTTTCCATCTTGATAATTGGAGGAAAGCTTTTAAGTTATAACTTTCGTGTAAAGTTGAGGCCATTTGCATGAAGTTTCAAAATCCGCATGATCATATATAACTGGATAAACCAGGCATCACTTACTGGGAAAATGGCTATATGGTTGACTTGTCTTCGAAGTAGACATGAAGGTTGAGATAAGGGTATCCTATGTCTAGGATTCCTCTAGAAGAACAGCTGAACTTCATCATAGTAGCTAAGTTCTACTAATTAAAGGCATTCTTTTTTGGTTTTCTTTCTGAGAACTACACAATTCTCACAAGTTTGTACCTCCTGAAAATCATTAAATCCTAGATAAGGATTTTTTTGGTAAGATAAGAAATCGATGTGGCACTTCATGGCTCTCTCTCGTGTACTCGCTCTAGTTATTCTTCAGTTCCTATTGATAGCATTGGTATCTTCTTCTGAACCCGGCACTAAAACACATGGGAAATGGTCAAGGTCTTAACATTCACTCTATCGGTTCCACTACACTCTCATCCCCTTTTAATTCCTCAATTACACTTTCTTTGCTTAATCTATTGCATGTGCCATCTATTACAAAGAATCTGCTTTCAGTTTCTAAATTTGCAAAAGATAATCATGTGTTTTTCGAATTTCATCCTACCACTTGTTTTGTCAAATCACAGGCATCTAAGCAGGTCTTACTTGAAGGGTCTCTTGGTGCTGATGGCTTGTACTGCTTCAAGCATCTTCAACTTCTCAAGGCCTCTCTTGGTTCAAGTTCCAACTCCATTGGTTCCACCATTTCTGCTCATTCTTTTGTACATACAAGCAATACAGCTTTGCCTTCATCTAATAATTGTAGTCCAAGTAACTCTTCTGCTCTGTCTACTTGGCATAGTCGATTAGGGCATGGACACACTCAAGCTGTCAAAACTGTGTTGTACATTTGTAATATACCCTACTCTAATAAAACTGATGTTGAATTCTGTGTTGCCTGATGCAAAGGAAAATCTTATAGATTGTATGCCCCACCCTCCCCCAACTGTCATAACAATCCTTTTGAATTAGTTCACACAGATTTGTGGGGCCCTGCACCCTTTACCTCTCAAGGTGGCTATAACTAATACATTAGCTTTGTTGATGCATGCACCAAATTTACTTTGATCTATTTTCTAACTCACAAACCTGGTGCCCTGCAAGCTTTTCAACAATTTACCAAGCTCATTCAAAATCAGTTTTCCACAACTATTAAAGCAGTGCAATCGGATTGGGGTGGAGAATTTAGGCCTTTTACAACATATCTTTCCTCTTTAGGCATTGTTCCAACCAGGGGGTGGTTCTCTGTGGATTACAACTTGAATCAACTAGATAATGTCTCCCGTGAGTTCAATCTATCTAAACTCCATTGCCAAAAAACGCAAGAACAAATATTCATCCACCAACACAACTAAAAAGAAACATCACACAATCATTCCAAAGAAAATCTTCCATTAACGACTGTTCAGAACATTACAACTACATTCTAAAAAACTCAACAATCAAAAAAAAAGATCAATAAAAAAGAAACATATTACAAATAAAATCCTAGATCTCAAAAGACATTATTCAACTCAAGCACCAAGAAATCATATTGTGGGAATTAACTAAGAGATGGAAGCTTACCAGAGTGAGGCCCGGAGCTTGAGAGTGAGACAGCGATGGAGAGAGAAAGAGGGGCCAACGACCGGAGAGAGAGAGTGAGGCGACGGCGGTGAGTGCAAGTGCGAGTGCGAGTGAGAGGGTTTGGGCGGCAGAGGTGGTCACTGAGGCGTCGTTCGTGTCCGTGCCGTGGTGCTCGGTCTCGTCGTGACGGCGTCGCGGTGGTCTCCTTCTCGGTCTCAGTCTCCGTCGCGGTTTCCAGAGAAGGGTGTGTGGGTTTGGGAGATGGAGGATGAGAGGCGGCGAGAGTGAGAGTGAGCTGATCCAGACACTGGAGGTGGGTTATTTGAAACTAGCGTCGGCCAGCCGACGCTATGAATAATAAATTCATTTAGCGTCGACCTATAGCGTCGGCCAGGCCGACGCTAAAGCATTAAAAAAATTAAAAAAAAATTTCGCGTCCTCGCGACGGCTTAGCGTCTAAGAGGCCGACGCTAACTCCCGAAATTAGCGTCGGAGTCGTGGCCGACGCTAAATTTTGCAGCTAAATGACTGTTTTCTTGTAGTGTTTGGCTTTGGAACGAGCTCAGAAGGTGAAGAAACGTGGAAGAACGGGTCTAATCAGCGTCCAACGTTTAGACGTGGAGAGATCCCATGCTCTAACGTTGACCGTGGACGCTTAAGCGTGGGTAGTTGCACGTCAAAACGTGGAGAGTGGACGCGTGGGGGTGCACGTGTCAGCGCACACGCGACGCGTGGCAATCAGCGTCCCACGCTCAAGCTTGGAGTTTTCCCACATCAGAGTGTGCCAATGCTGAAGCGTGGAGTCTTCCCACACTCAATCATGGACAGCTTGACAACAAACTCTTAAGTTTTTCTTTTCTTTCTCTCTTGCACGAAAACCTCATAACTTTGGATGTCCAGAGAGCTAGAGAGAGAGGCTCAAGAGTTCTAGAGAGAGAAAGTGAAAGTAGAGCAAGATTGAAGTATCGGATCGTGATTCCAACTACACCGTTGTGATCGGGGCTTCGAGTACTACAAGTTTCACCGGTTGGTTTCTCGATTCATCGAAGGTAAGCTCGAATCTCTAACACATCAACCTCGGTGTTTTTCGTGTTCTTCGAGTTCTTTGAGCTTTTCCTCGAATCTTTCTTGGTTTTGGGTTGCCCTAGGGTTAATACTGATGCTTGCATGTTGTTCCCATGGTTAGGGAAAAGTTCGAGGATGCGGTGCTGCTCGTGGCTGAAAAAGGAACCGCGACTGTGAGAGGAGGTGGTGGCAGCTACGAGCTCATGGTGGTCGTAGGCGTGTTCGGGGTGTTCGTGAGATCGAGGGTCAGGGTTATCCATTGGTACAGGAGCATATTGGAACGAATCACCAGGTGAGGAGGAAGAAACCACATATATCTAGGAATCGTAGGCGTAGTATATAATTGTTAACATGTGTAGGACTCCTCAAACCCTACTAGTGGCTGAGCCCCGATAAAGTACCTAAACCCTAGGTTTAGTTTACTTTGGGCTATCGCCTTAGGATCGATCTATGATATCTGTTGATTGATGATGTATGTCTATCTGTGGTAATTGAAAACATGAGTAAATGATGTCATACATGATAACATGTTAGATGAGATACTAGTTGTGATAACATGCTTAATTGCTAGTCGGTATGCCTGCAATGATGATATGCTGGTATACAATGATATGTTGATGTGATTGTGATTGATGTGATCTTGATTGACTGTGGAGACGATTGATGTGTTGTTAGAAGGATAGAGAAGTTGGCATTATTGGATTCGTAGTCGATGTTATAAGCCAGTTGATCTAAGTTGAAGGTGACTCTCATAGTTGGAGAGCGACATCCTCATAGTTGGAGGATGTGGACCTTGAGACGTTGGATAAGATGTTGTTAAGACGTTGTTGAGATGATTGGTGCATAATCATAGCATTTGCATTGTTGTAGTGGAAAACCGCGGGATTTACTGCAACAGCCGTTTGAGCAGTTATCACGCGAGGTCGAAACTTGTGAACAACTGCAACAGCCGTTTCAGCGGTTGTCACAAGGGGCTGTATGATTAGCTGCAACAGCCGTTTGAGTGGCTATCATATAAGCTGGTACCTGTATACAGCTGCAACAACATTTTGAGTGGTTGTGTACAGGGAGCCGTGTGTACGATTGCAACAGCAGTTTGAGTAACTGTCACACGAGGTTGAGGAGCCATTCTTACCTGGTGAACATCCACCCTCGCAGTTGGAGATTGGATTGTCATTCCTCACAGTTGGAGGTTGACTGTTGTATTCCCATGGTAAGAGTGTGCGTTGTAAAATTGGCCAATCATGTAGATTCAGTTGTGCATGTAGAGTAAGCAGCGATCCCTAGCTGTGATAACTTGGAGGTTGACTGTTGTGGTGAACTGCAGAGATGGGTGTGTTTGCTGGTTGTGCTTGCTGTTGTGCATGTTGATGTGTTATATGCTACGTGATATCCTTTTGCATGATATTGTAGCGTTTCTTACCTCCTGTGCATGTTTCCCCATGTCTACATGTATGTTGTTGTTCGGGTCGTGATCAGAAGGCGGAGATGTTGGTTGGTAGTCGGAAATGCTGCGACGGGTGAAGCTGAGTCGAAGCGGACTCCATCTCGAGCAACAAGTTTGTCGTTCGCACTCCTCGAGTAGAAGAAGAGAGATCTCAGAGGTATCGTTGAGTCTCTTGTGAGTCGTACCACGGCCAGTGGGGCGTCTGTTCTTGTTGTTGATGTTTTTGCGTCATGGCTTCCAGGCGAAACTCTGATGTGTATTGGACTGTAATAACTGTTTATTTGCTTAAGTTTCGTTTGAGCTTTATCTGCATGTTCAAGGTATCAGAAAGAGTGAGGTTAAAGTTTTGGGAGCGTTACAATTCCTAATAAATACCGTTAAATAAGTTTGGTATAAATATTAATATTCTATTAGAAAAAACTAATCCCATCACAATTTAATGATATATTGTACTAATGATTTTAATAAAGAACAATTAGCTATGCATCTTTAAATCTAAAGATTTCATGAAATCTAATAATTTAATATTTATTAAAGAGTTTAATTTTAGTGTAAAAAAGTTTACATTCTCAACCGATTACAAATAATCTTATGTGTTACTTTTAAGATAGTTATTATATGAGTCAAGTATTTTTAATGATTTTGATAATATATAATTGATTGACAATGTAAAAAATCTTTATAATGACAGTGCATATTAATTACATCCATTATTTTATTTAATTCAATATTTGTTATTTGTTTTTCTATATATCTTATACTTATGAGTTTAATTGCTATGCACTGTCAGCAGGGCCGGCGCCCCAACATAACTAGAGGCCTAAAGCGAAGAATCGGGTTTTTGCTAAATGAGACTTATAAAAAAATCAAGTCTTCAATTGTCTTTATAATCAGAGAGCAATTCAGTACATTAACGTGATTTTTTTTAAAAGACAATATATTAACCTGATTATTTGAGGTGAGACTTTTTTATGCCTTCGATTGTCTTTATAATCAGGAATCGATCAAGTACAAAAAATCTAGTACCCGGTCATTTTATTTAAAGTGAGGCCTTTTTTGTTGGTGGACCTAAGTAAGGCTTTATGCAGCATGCATGATGACAGTTTTTAGGTTATTAAGTAAAAAAAATTGTGTAAAAAAAGCAACAAAAAAAAAAAAAAAATTGGAGGCTTAAAGCCTTTGCCTTAGTGGCATAGCCCTTAGACCGACCCTGATTATCAGTGTAAAGTTTTTCACATTGTCAATGAATCATAAATCATGGTATGAGTGACTTTTAAGGTAGTTAGGATAAGAGTCAAACATATTTATTGATGTGCCAATTTATGATTGGCTGACAATATAAAAAATCTTTACACTAACAGTGCATACTATTTAAATCATATATTTATTCTCTAATATTTGTTTGCTTTGTATTATTGATTGATTGATCCAAATCAAAGTCCTAAACCTAATCATGTGGGGTCGACAACTTCATATAAAATGCACTTTTTTTTATCAACCATCGTAATTAGGGCCTTTGGCTCCTCAAGACATTCCGCAAGCTTCGGCCCTTTGAACAGACTATAAGACTAATCTTCGAACGACTGTTTAGAGTAGGAAATTAACCCCTAGTTTTCCCAACCTCCCAACTAGAATGTTTGCCGTTAGGATTCGAACTTATGTTCTACTTTTTATGGAGTCAAAATGTTTACCACTCGATCAACTTTTGATTGGTATATAAAAAAATGCACTTGGCATCATATATTTGATAATACTCGCTTGAATTATTCATTAGGCAGTAATTAGTGGGGTTCACAAACGTCTTGGAGGCAACAATATCATTAGGAGGGTTGCCATGTAGGACTATGACTTTGCTGTCCGTGGATCTTGTACCATTCCGATTTCCAAGCGCACCAAAAACCTTGAACATGCATGCCACGATCCATGATAATTCAAAACTTATGCAACACATGGTCCATCCACCACCACCAACGAAGAACATGAAAACGACGAAAGTTAAAGTGTCCCATTTAGGAGATGATTTGTCTGACGAGTTCTGGATTGTGTCTCGTATAAGAAATTAACAATAATACGTAGATCAGAAATTTCCATGTCGATAAGGTGTCCTTTGGAAGTGGTCAAGAGCCATTTGATTGTGGACCGTTGATCACGGTCATTTATCCATCACAGGAAAAGCACTTGGTAAGTTGTAGGTGGCTCCGAGAGTGATGCTTATCTTTCACGACATTATCAATTAGATGGGGGAGATGGATAATGAAGATTGCAAAATTCATGTATGAATATTATAACAATTAGGTATATGATACAATTATTTTACCTTAAAAATAATAAGGCTTAATTGTCCTTTTGATTCCCGACGTATTACGATTATATAATTTTGATTCTCTTAGTTTCAATTGCATCATTTGAGTCCTGCAATTATCATGATTGTGTAATTTTAGCCGCTCAGGTTCCAACTGCGTCAATTGGGTCCCTTGGATATTACGATTGTGTAATTTTGATCCCCGGATATCACGATTCTGTAATTTTGATCCCCTGAATATCACAATCGTGCAATTTTTAATGTTAGTAGCCTACATGACACATGTGGGACTGTTGGGCACTTAGTGAGACTAGCTTGACAGCTTCCATAACATTTTTATATTGGCATTATTGACACGTCATACACTTTAATGCCATTAGTGAGGTGTCATTGATATCATATAAGAATGTCACATAAACTGCCAAACTAGTTTCACAAAGTGTCAAATCTGTCTCACGTATCCTACTGCGTTAAAAATTGGATGACACAATAACAAAATGACCTAATTGTAACATAGGGATACTTTGGGGATCCAATTGGCGCAACTGGAATCTCGAGGATTGAAATTGCATAATCGTGATCTTTAAGGATCCCATTGTCGCAATTAAAACTTGAGAGACCAAAATTACACAATCGTGATACTTGGGGATCAAAAGTGCAATTAGGCCAAATATATAATATAATTCAATATTCACCCATCCTTCTATTATACAAGTGTCTCTGCTAATGATAAAAAAACACACTTTCCATATTATAATATCAATATGTGATGGAATGGAAACAAAGAAGGGAATGGTTCACTTAACATGAGAAGAGAGCCAATCATTTATCACTATTCAGATAAAGTTAAAAAGACACAAAAGATACCGTAGGCATCCTATGGTGCTAATTAATTGTTCGTTTGGTGAAAAAGAATTAGACGAAGGCAAAATGAATTAATGTATTGCACCTGCGCTACCTCTACTTGCCCATGCACATTAATAACCCATTTCTTCGCTTTAATCTCGTAGGACAGAAAATATTTGTTTGAATCTTTCTTTTTTTTAAAAAAAAAAAAAAGAATTATTGTTTATAAAGAGGATTTAATTTTAATTATTAGTGTAAATATTTTTCATACAATTATTAAAAAAATTGACTATGACAATTTCGACTATCATTATCTACTGATTTTAATTTTTAAAGATTTATAATCAGTCATTTGACAATAATAATAATATGGAAATTTAAAAAATATTAAATAGTTAGAATTCTTTGTTAAAATCGTTTGTGAGAATGAGTTGGTATTGTTATTAACTATTGAATACATAAATGATTTCTACCAAATTGGCTTATCCATCCATTGCACTAAAATCTTGACTAAATTCTGTCCGAAAAAAAATTGGCTTTATACAATTAGTCAAAAAAAAAAAAACAGAATAATTAAAATTCTTTTACTTTCTTTTTGGGTTAAGAAACTTCTTTTACTTTTACTTCAGGTTTTTAAGTACTAGTAAGCAACGATATAACCTACTGTATTGTTTAATGGGGTGTGAAGTAGTCCCACGTACAAAATGTAAAATAGAAGTTTTTCTATATGATATTATAGATAATAAAAAGATAAATTGACAAAAAAATCATTTTTCATGTAAAAATTAAATATTATAAGATAATTTTATTAAAAATACTTAAGTTTAACCTACTGCCAATATTTTCAGTAAAAAAAATGAGACAATGACATAACTAGTGTAGTAATTAACATCTTTCGCTTTGCTTTTAACATGTAAAAATCAAATCCCTATTATATGAAATTAAGTACAAGTTTTATGTCTCTTTGATTCAGCTTAGCTGGTTAAGTTGTAAGACATGAATTGTGAATGTGTGAGTTCAAACTTCTGCAATACGCTCCACCCCTTTCCCTTCTCCCCTCCCTCATGTAATGTCTCTTATGAGTCTTTCCTTAGACAAAAAAAGTACAAGTTTAAGAGACAAAATCTAACTTTTAAAAAGTATTCGGGCGAATAGTTACTTTTAAAAAAGAATGAATATTAACGTATGAATGTGAGAACGCATATCTGCATTAAATATGAATTAATTTCACACTAGTTGCGACCCGTCATTTCTTCTCTCCAAGACCTTCCAAAATACCTCTATTGGCATTGTATCATATGTTTTTACTAAATCAATGAAAATCATGTCTAAGCCTTTTTTATTCCTCCGATGTTGATCCATTAATCATCGTAGCAAGTAGATTGCTTCCATGGTTGGCCTCCCCAACATAAAACCAAACTGATTTTAATTAGTAATGCGACTCTTGTCTTAATCTCCGCTCAATTACCATCTCCCGTAGTTTCATAGTATAGCTCATGAGCTTAAATTCCTTTGTTCTTATAAATAGGGATTAATGTGTTTCTCCTCCACTTGTCCGACATTTTCTTAGACCTCATAATCTCGTTAAACAACTTTGTGAGCCAACTAATGCCTTTCTATCTTAAACCCTTTCATACCCCAATAGGTATATTACCCGGTTCCGCTGCTTTGCCATTATTCATCCTCTTCAGTGCTCTTTCACCTCAGACTCCTGAATTCTACGATAAAAGGTAAAATTTTGGCCCTCTTCTTTAGTGTTTAGCCTATCAAATGCAATAAAATCTAGTGTCCTTCATTAAATAACTTGCGAAAGTAATTCTTCCATATTTCCTTGATATCTTGTTCCATAACCAAAAGTTTAACATTTTCCTTTTAATGTACTTCATTTGATCCAAGTCTCTTGTCTTTCTTTTCCTACCATTAGCAAGCATATAAATACTTCTTTCCCCATATTTGGTGCCTAAGGATTGGAATAACTTGTCAAATTCTCTCTTTCCTCACCCCCTTCTTTAGTATCTTTCTTTGCCACCTTATATTTTTTTTCCATTTTACTTAATTTTTACAGACCACGCTTTATAACCCTCCCTTTTAATTCCTTAAAATTTTCTTGCAAACTTGTGTCCCACCACTAAGATTCTTTACCCTTAGGTGGTTAAGCCTCTTGATTCACTGAGTGTCTCTCTTGCCATCTTCCTAATTCCTTTGGCTATCTTGCCCCACATATCATTAGCACTTCCTTATGCATTCTAAAACCCTACCTCTAAAACTCTTCACTGGAACTCCTTTGTTTTTCACCCTTCAGTTGCTACCACTTAATCCTTGAAACCTTATCTTGGCCTTTTCTCCTTACTCTCCTCTTAACTCTTACATTCACAGCCAAGACTCTCTGTGGGTAGTTATGCTCTCTTTCTAGGTATGACTTTGCAATCCATGCAAAGATTTCTCTCCATTTTCCTTATAAAAAATAAATTGATTTGAGAGCATGACATCCAACTTTTGTAAGTAATATGCTTCCTCAAACAAGTGTTAGCTATTGTAAACCTAGGACTGTTTTACCCTCCACATTTACTTTCCCTAGGCTATATCCCTAATATGCAAACCCCATATCCTTTAGATGCACTTCCCACATGACCATTTAGATCCCCTCTTAGGAAAATCTTTTCTCTTAACGGTATTCCTTCAACTTAACATTCTAAACCCTCTCAGAGTTTTACATTGTGATGCTTTTGTAACCCTATCTAAGGATCATATGTACTGATCACATTAAAAGTGTCTCGTTCCACTATGGTTTTTATATTTTATAAAAAATTGATTTATTTTTGAATATTTTTTGTCCTATATGTGCCTTAACTTTATTTTTTTTTTTTTTTATGTTTCATTATCCTCATTTCACTTGGCGTTGTCCAAATTGTTAACATGAAGGTTGACATCGATCTTATATAATTGTTTTCCACATGGCATGAATCTCGAGTATCTGTTTTGGAACCAAATCAAAACTTTTATAAAACATAAAAGAGTTTTAGCCTAGCATAAACTTATCGTATTATTTCTCAAATTTTATGGTTGCAAAGATTAATCTTACTTGCTTCAAAATTAAAAATTTCTAAAACTCTCCAATTAATTTGGTGCCTCTCAATGATAGTGACAAACTAAAGTCAACTAGGACATATAATGGCAAGGGTGAAGAACCCAATTTTATTTATTTTCTTACAAATCCTAAATCGAACTAATGCAAAAACTTAAAACCTATAAAACAAAAAAAAAAAAAAATCTTTGAGGGAATAAGGAAAATGCTGTCACAACATTTGTGTGGAAGCAAATGATTTTATGGATAGTGTTTTAGTTATTTAGGCTCTTCTTAACCGTGGAGACTTGAGGTTTGGTGCATCGATGACGGTTGGGTATTTGGGTATGAAGTAGTATAGAGTCACTAGAATGGGGTTGAATAATGACCTTTTGAAAATTTTAACCTGGACAAATAATACACTTCTAAATATCTGCTTAAGATTTAGCTTGACACTCAGAAGGATTCAGAAACTTGTTAGTGACTTGCTCAGAATGGTGACATTTCTAATAATATAATAAAGCGGCTTAGTTTCCGAATAATAAATAAGGTTCAAGGTGATCTTTATGAGTGGTAAATATTTTAAACACAAGAAACGGTTTTCTGTTACTCAGAAGATATTGTTCAGAAGCTTCAAGATATGTTGTTTCTAGAAGCTTCTTGTTTAGAAAATAACTTTTAGTTCTTCTTCTAAGTAAAGAGAATTTCTTTCAAAAAAAGCTAAAACATATAATACAAGCTTGTTTCTTAGAGTTTTATAAGTCCATGTAGTGCTTTTGAAAAACTCATAAGCTTGTTTTTACAACACAGAAAGTATTCATAAACTTAAAAGATATAATGCAATGTTTAGAAGCTTTTGATCAAGAATACTACCTTTCTTAGTATAAAATATTTTCTGAAAATAGTAATGAGTATTACTACTCAGAAAGTGTTCAGAAGCTTGAACTCAGAAATTAACTATGAACAACAGAATATTAACAATGCAGAATATAGAAAGCTTAAGGTATAGAGATATTGCATATATGATTTTATCTTGGTTCACCCAAACAATCACTGGGCTATGTCCAGTCCCAACAGACTGTTGGATTTTCCACTAACCACTCAAACAAATCCATGTATTCTTTTCCCACAGTCTTTGCAGTCTTCTTCAACTAGTATTCTTCACATAGCCTCTGTAGGCCTTATACAAGTATTCCTCACATAACCTCTTTAAGCCTAGCACCAGTTGTGACACCCGCTACCCCCATACGATAAAATTAAATAAATCATGCAAGTTAAATAAAAAGACTTTCAACTTGAAAGGTAGCAAGTATCACATTATCCGAAAACATTTGAAACATAAACAACAACTGCGGAAAACATAACATAAACAAAACCCAAAACCCGATGTCACATAATCAGAGCTGGTAACCACTACCGACGTTACATCGGAAAACAACTAACATAACTAAACATAAACCAAACTATACTATGAGCAAATGATCTCCTTGGGATCACTCCTCAGCTAGCAGCTCACCATCCCCTGCATAACCAAAGGTACATGCAAAACACAACAACAACAGAAAGGGAGTAAGGAACTATACGTATAAACATAAACGGTAATAAAGCAGTTAGCAAGATGATCCTGCAGCATATACAACATCATAATATAACATACATATTATAACACACTCCATCATCTCACATTAATAACATGCTATGCGATGCATAACTACTCCACTACTTCATATGCAATGTGGATCCAAACATCAACTCTGGAAAGACGATTAGGAGTACATATCCATGTTGACCATTCAGCATCAACGTTGGAACACTCACCAAACCATGGGTGACGTTCGTGGATACTCTCAACTAATCCTAATAACGTACCGTGGCTCGTCAGGGTAGTCAGGTTATCGATAGGACACTCCGGCAACGGGTTGCAAGTCCATGCCATATGGAACCTCCTTACCCAACTCTTCCCTCAAGGCCGGGATAACACCCATCGTGGCCTCCACCGTCGCTATTCATCGTTTGCTTTCCGCCCAAACTATCATCTCTATGCAATGATGCATGCAATGTTCAACCAACATGCAAATACATGCCCAACCATCCATCGTTAACACCATTACATGGCTATCAACTTTGACCAACAAGCATCAAAGATGATTTATCAACATCAAACTTGACTAATAAGCATCAAGAATGATTCATCAACATCAAACTTGACCAATAAGCATCAAGAATGATTTACCAACAACATCGATAACATTACGTCGTTGCCCATAACATCATTTTCTCATCAATTAATCTCTTTATTAAGGTCTCTATTATTACACTTTACCATATCATTGTCCTAATTCATTTACTATCCTCAAGGTCGTATTTTATAATCTCTTATGTCATATTTTTATCCCAAAATGTTATTAAATCTCTTTTTCTATAAAACAGTGAAGTTTTCTTAATTCTGATAGTGGCATGGCCTGAGCACGGGCATGCTGGCCAACTGGCACGGACGTGCTGTTAGAGAGCACGGGCGTGCTAAACAGAGCCACTTTTCTCGTTTTTCTTGCACGATCGTGCTACCGAGAGCACGGTCGTGCTGGCTTTACTGGGCAAAGAGCACGGGCGTGCTGATAATGAGCACGAGCGTGATCAACTCAGATCTGGGAAACTTAGCAGCTTTTCTAAATCTCAACCCTCCAAATCAATCCTAAGGTTCTTGACTAATCCATTGGCATTAATCTCACCCCTCATCAACATCTTTATGTTTTATGCACATCAATTAGACTAATCCTAGTTTTAGGCTTAGCGCTAACATCCATATGTCTTTTATTAACATAGATTTAATAGTAGTTCCAACATACCAACTCATACAATCATGGCATATCATCATCATCATAAACAACATCATAAACGTCATGCCAAGATCATACAAACCATTTAAACAATTAACAACATATATAAACAACCATAACAACTTCATACAGCAATTAAGACATATAGCACACAAATAGGGTCATGGATTAACCCTCATCTTACACTACCCTAGAACCTATATGTTATACTAATCCCTTCTCCCCATACCTGGCGTGACAATACCAGCCTATGAGCCAACAAGAGCGAAGTCCAAGCGTGACTCCTCAAAATGGGTTCAACAGGTTCAGCAAGCTTTAACCAAGAACAACAAGAAAGGACAAAGGTAGTTAATTCCCAAACAAAGAAAAGGAAGGGAATTAACACAAGGGTTATGCACATACCTCGATTAGATCCCTGGGGAACTAATCTGCTAGTTGCCATTCACAGCACTGGCACACGAACCACGAAGTCTGGTTTGACAGGGACAAAATGGTTCAACATTAACTCAAGGGATTCAAAGAAAAGATGAACAGGGTTGGTTACCTTACCTCCGAGTAACACTAAGCTAGCAGCTTAACCCCAAACGCAACAGCAAATACCACAGGGATGTGTTCTTGACGAAAAACACCCAAACAAGGATTGGGGAACGCTCAAGGATTGAATGGGAACCCAAGAGAAAGGTAAAAGACAGTTGTTTCTAATTCTAGGAATGACGGCTATGAGCTTTAGGTCAAGCAAAAGAGGTATAAAAATAATTGAGGTGAAACAGGCTGACCAAAAGAGCCCAAAACGTGTTTCTGGTGCGCGCGAAGAGCACAGGCATGCTAACTTTTAGCACGGGCGTGCTGAACAACTGGCACGAGCGTGCTGCACGGGAGCATGGGCGTGCTGAACAAATGGCACGGGCATGCTATACAAGAGCACGGGCGCGCCACCCTGACAGGATCACTTATATCACTTGTTCTAAGGTTAACTACCCTAAAACACGTCCCTAAACATCTAAGGCAAGCACAACAACACATTATATATATATATATATATATATATATATATATATATATATATATTATATATATTATATATATATATATATATATATAACAAGGATAATATATATATATAACAACACTTATATAACAGCAAGCGAAAATCAGGGTGTTACACCGGTATTCTTTAACAACAAGCTTCTGCAGGCATAACATTCTCAAACCAACACTAGTTCTTACTAAATAGCTTGATAGAAAAACATAGTTTACACAAAATGAATTGAGTCAACTCTTCAAACGTCTTTTCAACACTCAATGAATGGATAACCCTTTTTGAATCAAGTTGTATATGCACTCATTTAGACTTTTACAGACTAATGACCAACTATTTCTGGAGTGGTAAGAAGGAGACGAAACTCGGAAGATTGAGCACAACTGTTTTTGGCTCTCTTGCCACTTACATATTTTTCTTATATGTTGGTCACTTAAATCTTTAGCAGTTGCCTTCTTTTAGAGAGATTCAATTCCAAACTAGCTGTTTCTAACCGTTGGGAGTGAATTTCAAAATGTCTCTGTGGTTTTGACAGGTTTGTTGTACTTGAATCTCCTTTTTGCAGCAACTTTAACTTTTTGACATTTCAAATGAAGCTTTTGATGAACATTTCTGAAGAAGCTTATGATGATCATATCTGATGGTCAGAGAGTTGCTTTCTGATTGTGTAACACACTACAAAATAAAAGGTATTTTGGTGACCACATTTAATCAGTCGCTAAATATGGAATTCAGTTGCTAAATATGGAAATTCGCTCGCTAAATCGGTCGCTAAATTTAGCGACCGATTTAGAGACTAGACAATCTGCTACCACATTTGGTTGTCGCTAAATCGGTCGCAAAATGGTTTAGCGGCCAAATTTTCACATTTAGCGACCGAATTTGGTGGTCTCTAAATATCTCTCTTTTTTTTTTTGTAGTGATAGCTTCTTGGGATGTGATGAGTGTTCTGTACGGAGCTGTGTTGGGACTAAGTATTAGTCTTCTTTTGGTTGTATGTTGCTCAAACTTTGTTCAGTTTTACCTGAAAGTTTCTGATAAGCTTCTTATGTGCCTCTGATGGAGCTTCTGATGATCAATTTTTATCTTCTGATGCATGTGAACATTATGATTGTTTTCTCATGCTTTTGGTGGGTCATTCAAGTTGGAAGATAACTCAGCAAGTCTTGTTCAAATCATCTAGTTCTTCAAAAGATTGATTTGTTCTTTTTAGTTCATGAATCTTTCTGAGGAAGTGAGCTTCTAATGTTCTGACTATTTCATAGTCTTCTGAATATTCAAACTTCCTTTATGAGGTTTGTTTGATTTAATCAACCTTTCCCTTTGCTTATATGACACATCTCCAATACAACCATCAATCCTTCTCTTTTCAGAAATACTTAAATTTACTTCAGAAAGTTTGTTACATTAAACTCAGTTCACAGGGGTTTTTTTTTGTCTCGATAGCGTATTTGTGATAGGACATAGTTGTGAGTGTGGGTTTAGTTAGAGGAATGGAAGGTCTGGCCATGATAGAGGTGTGGTGGTCTATGGCATATTAGAATTGTAAGGGTTTCTTATGAGTGATTTAGTTGAGTTTGGTGTCAAACAAGGGTACTTGAGGTAGCACAATGAGTATGATGGTCATATAAGAGGTAGCGGCAATAGAGAAAAATAATAAGGGTGACTCAATTTCGCTTTGAGGGGCTGTGAAAGTCACTATTTTGACTTCAAGGGTGTGCAACAAAGGGCACCTAACTTGGGTGAAAGAATAATGACTGTGTTGTGCACTTTTGTGATAGTAAGGAGAGGAACTTAGTTATTGATGGTGATGGTTTTCTTTGATGATTTTGTTGGGAGTAAAGTTGTAAGGGTGGATGGTCATCATGCAACTCTAAAATTTGGAGAAGAAGATAACATGTTCATTTGTTAGGCTAAAATTCTATTGACATCACTCCCATTTTATGAAAGTTTTGATTTGGCCTAAAATAAAAACCATGAGAACCATGTTAAGAGAAAAACAGCCACATGAAATTTAGGCCAATCTTCACCATTAACAATTAATATGACGTAGGACAAAAGGACAATATTGAAACAAATAAAAAATTTCTTTTAAAAAAGAATTTAATT
The DNA here is from genome assembly GCA_039655645.1 of Ammopiptanthus mongolicus. Taxonomy (NCBI): domain Eukaryota; kingdom Viridiplantae; phylum Streptophyta; class Magnoliopsida; order Fabales; family Fabaceae; genus Ammopiptanthus; species Ammopiptanthus mongolicus. The sequence goes on from CM077347.1 coordinate 80,514,486, forward strand.
GTTATGCACTGTCTGTGTAAAGTTTTTTATACTATCAACCAATCAGAAATCATAATAGGAATGACTTTTAAAGTAGTTATGATAGGAGTCAAACATTTTTGTTTATATGACAATTTCTGATTGATTGACAGTGTAAAAAATCTTTACACTGATAATGCATATCAAATAAATCTTTTAAAAACAAAGAAACAAACTAAAAATTGTTTATAACATAAATAAAATAAAATAAAATACTTTTTGAACTAAATTTAAACTTTATTTTTTGAATTAAATGAAAACTTTTGTAAAACGTGAGAAACGTAAAAGAGAATAAACCTATTTTAGCTAGTATATTTTAATTTGTGGAGTAGAAAATGATATGATAGTTGCAATCATTACTATTTTTTTTTGATAACTATGACATAGGTATGAAGTATCCACCATCGTTAGCAGTGACTAATTTCCGTCAGGGAACCTGTTAGACACACAATATGAATTCTCCCCTCCCAACCAAGTTTTCTCCATACGTAAGAACCATGATTCGAATCCCTAACCACTTGTTTAAGGTGTCCGAGTCTATTACCATTCGGACCAACCACGTGTTGGTCAACTGTTACTATCCTTTTTTTTTTATCAAACCATTACTATCCTTTAAAAATAGTTAACATTTCTTTCAAAATCGGATAAAGCAAAAGTTTCCCATCAATTATCACAATAAATTATATCTTTAATATGGGATGAAAACGAAAGTTGGAGTGAAAATCCTTCGAAAATAATTACGATGTAGATCTCAGTTGGCAATCTGCCAGGAATTTGAATTACATTGACTGCTCTTGTGATCAAGTTAAGACCCTCCAACGAAAATTAATTCCGGCCACTTTCAAAGAATATAAAAATACCTGGTGAATCAAATTCACACATCAGCTAAAAACTTAGAAAAACGCATTTAACGAATCCAATTGATATTTTGATAGCAACATATAATACAAATAATCATAATAATGGAGATATAACAGTGGAAATTATAAACAAAGGCAGCCCTTCATCGCTTTCACTATCTCTTGCATAATAATGAGCCAAGAATAGTGGTTATCAAGTATGGTAGCTTCATTAACAAATATGGAGTAGGTTTGAGGACATATTCTTTAACACCTTTTAGACAAATATTAAATTTCAAGTGTTACTCTCAAGTCTCAATTAACTTGAAATGACAAGTTTCTTTGGTCCCCAAAATTTATCCTCAACTATACAATAACATTAATGCCTATCATGTGGTTTCTTTTGTTTTTCTCCCCCTCTTTGCGAAATGCCTACCATTGGGCTTAATGAGATGGAATAACTTTTATGTACGTTAGCAACAAAGATGAAATTCTCACTCTTTTTTGGCATATCTTTTTTATGCATACAACAATAGACACATGAACAATAGTTATAAAGTAGGTATAAAAATGGGTGAAAGAAAAAAGAGTGAAAATATCGTTTTTTTTTTTTGGTAATAAGTGAAAATATCATTTACTCGAGGAACAAACTCTTTTCAATACTCTCTTCAACATACTATTTATTATTGAGTGAATTTCACGTGGGACCTATTAAATATAGTATGTTTCAACACTCTCTTCCACTATATTTAGTAGATCTTACATGAACTTCATCAATGATAAAAATGTATTGAAGAAAGTATTAAAAGAAGTATGTTGCTAATGTATCTCTTATTTGCATATGCCTAGTTGTCCATTGACAATAAAAACTTGGTAAAACGAAAATGCAAATGGACATGCAGTCTCCAATCATTACATAGAACAGCTACGAGTCTCTACTTTCTTAAAATTTTCATTTATAGGCAAGCTTGCTGATTAAAACTTTGTTCCAATCCAAAAGCTTCTTCTTTAAGGTTGTTAACTTTAGAGATTTATATAAGTTTCTCTGCCTAAACAATTTGAGTGTGTTGTTCCAATGGGAACAGAGGAACCTAGGCTGCTTGGAGAAAGCACAGCAATCAATTACAATATGGAGGAAGTAGTTGAAGGAGCTGAAGTAAGAGATCCAGAAAGCAATCCACTGAATGAGCCATTACTCAAGAGGAACAGAACTTTGTCTTCCAATCCACTTGCTTTGGTTGGAGCAAAAGTTTCCTACATAGAAAGCTTGGATTATGAGTAAGAACTCAAATAAGGCATCATCCCTGCTTAATTATCCTGGTAAATGCAATTTGTTTCAGTTTCTCATTTGAAGAGACTCTATATGCAGGATCAATGAGAATGATCTATTCAAGCAAGACTGGAGAAGCAGATCAAGAGCTCAAGTGCTGCAGTACATATTCTTGAAGTGGTCCCTTGCATTCCTTGTTGGACTTCTTACTGGTATAATAGCCACTCTCATCAATCTTGCTATTGAGAACGTTGCAGGGTACAAGCTTCTTGCTGTTGTTAAATACATCCAAAATCAAAGGTCAGAGCAACCCTGCCACACATTCTATTCTGATCAAGAAATTTTATTGGATTTAATTAGTATGCATAATCAATCATAAATTAACAGATCATTAAAAATATTTGACATCTTATCGTAACATGATAATTTGTGATTGGTTGACAAAGACAGTGTATCAAAATTAAACTCAGTTTTCTTTCCCTTGTCTTCTTTTAAATGTTTTCCAAGTAATCCAACTTCAGCATTGCCATAGGTTCTATAGTGTGAAAGAAAAACTAGATAGTTAATGAAGGAAAGAACTAAGAAATAATTGTAAATCCGAATCTATATAGAAGGCACACTTGAAAATAGCAGAAATGTTATTTGTACAATAAAATGGGACAACTTTTAGGACAACAATTCGACAATGGTTAATGCAGTTCAAAGTTTTGGTTAATGATGTGTTGGACTTGGTTAATGGGTACACATGTAATAATAGCTTGTTTGATTCTACGTCAGTTCACGTAAAATCACGTTTCTGGTGTCATTTTGGTAATTTTTTTTTGAATTTAACTTGAAAGCTACAACATAGCAGCTTCTCAGAATCACGTTCGCGTTCATCACACCGTTCCACCAAACACATACTAAATAGGTAACTCTTTAACCATGCACTGATATACTTATTAATGGTTAATGCAGTTCAGTGGATAGTTAGTGAGCTACCCATTTATCACATGTGTACTCATTAACCAAGTTCAACACATCATTAACCACAATTTTGAACTGCATTAATCATTGACAAATTATTATCAAAGTTGTCCCAATTTGTTGTATACAGAGGCGGAGGGTGGGGGAGGCCTTTGGTTGCCATGGCCTCCCCCAAGTTTTCAAAAAAAAAAAGGCTTAATTACACTTTTGGTCCCTCAGGTATCACGATTGTTCGATTTTGGTCCCCCGGATTTTAATTGCGCCAATTAGGTCCTCCAAATATCATGATTGTGCAATTTTGGTCCCCAAATATCACGATTGTGCAATTTTGGTCCTTCAAGTACCACGATTGTGCAACTTTAACATCAATAGCCTACGAAGCACATGTGCGACTGATTTGATACTTAATGAGACTAGCTTAACAGCTTACATGTCATTCTTATGTAATACTTAATGATGTGCATTTGACCATTAAATTATGTAAGATGTCAATAATGTCTTATAAGAATGTCCCGTAAACTGTCAAGTTGACTTCACTAAGTGTCAAATCAGTCCCACGTGTCCTACGTAGGCTACTGACGTTAAAAATTGCACTATTGTGATACTTGGGGACCAAAATTGAACAATCGTGATACTGAGGGACCAAAAGCGCAATTAAGCCAAAAAAATTATATATCTATACATTTTTTTAAATTTATATATCAATAGATTTAATCATAATATAGTGTGAATATTTTCTACACTCAACCTATCATATATTGTTACATCATTAAAAATATTTGCCTTCGATACAGACAGAGCTTAATTTTGATATACTGTCAGTGTAAAAATTCTTTACACTCATAGTGCATACCAATTAATCCCTTTACACTGTCAATCAATCACACATAGGATGATTTGTGATTGATTATAAGTGCAAAAATTCTTTACACTTACAGTTCATACCAATTAAACCCTTTACATTTGTGGTGACATTAATTGGTTGGCAGTATAAAAAACTTTATATAAACAATATATCTGAGTTAAACTCTAATTCTATATCCTCCCACTAATTCTCCTATCTACTAAACAAAGAAAATATTGAATTCTTTTTATATTTTCAAAATAACAAATATATTACTTTTTCACTTAATTAAAATTTTATTTATTTAGTAGTAGGAGAATAAGTATGAACATTTTGTAGGAAAATATGGTAAAGTTCATCAAAATGTGAGGATACATTAATGGACTCATAGATTTTAATTATTGTACCAACTTAATATTTTATTCAATTTCATATAGTTTGCTTTTTATATACTAGTTAATTTTTTATTGTTATTTATGTTATGTATAATTAATCTTGACCCCCTCATAAAAAATTCCTGACTCTATCCCTAGTTGTACAAATAACACAACTGTTAAAATAGTTATCCGTGTCTATATCGGACACGTATCCATATTATATAATTGTTTACTTTTACTTTTTGAACTTTTATATCAATATAAATGAAAATATTACAATAATTAGATAAATTGTAATATTTTATCATATTTACAATGACTTATAATAACTTTAAAATATAATTTTTTCATTCAACATGTTGCAGGTACTTGACGGGTTTCCTATTTTTCACGGGCTTTAATATCCTTTTGACATTCGTTGCTGCAATTTTGTGTGTGTGTTTTGCACCCACAGCAGCTGGACCTGGAATACCCGAAATCAAAGCTTATCTAAATGGTGTTGATACTCCCAACATGTACGGTGCTAACACATTGTCTGTCAAGGTTAGTTTTTCTGTTGTATGCTCATGAACAAAATTCCGATATCCCAAAAAATGATGTTTCAGTATTCCTACCAATCAAAGGTTGAGGATGTACATAAATGTTAATGAATTATAATTTTATTTTATTAAATGTCAAATTGTCATTAATAGATACAAAGAATGTGACAGAAAAATGAAACAAAAAATTTTGATCCATGCTGCATAGCCTCAACTCTTTCATTTCTAATTAACTCGCAATAAAACAGTTCAGATATCTCAACCGAAAAAAAAAAACAGTTTAAATATAAAATTCATATATAAGGCTTCCTTTTGAGCTATTTTGGCAGTTTTGGATACTTAAGAACGAGGTTCATAAATTATAGTGCATTCCAAATGTTGGCGCTTTTTTCCCTTGTATTGCATTATGCCTCCAAGCAAGGAATAATTTCTTCCATCATTTTCTAATAGTGTACATTTTTTTTTCTACCTATACAAGTGAAGTTCATTGCTATTGCCTATTAGTCTATTACAATTATATCTTCATAATTCAGGACAACTTTTTGTTAATGGCACCATTGATTCCTGAAATAGATAGATACGATTTAAGGTTAGATTAGTCTTTAGACCACTTGTTAAGAAACTTAAAAGACACTAAAAGATAGAGTATTTAAGAAATTAAAAATAAAAATTGTTCGACTTATTATTAAGATTTTCTTATTTTGAATTCCTTAAGTTACCTACAGAATTATCATGATTTTAAAAATCGAACCGACCAATTCAACCAGTAAACCAGCAGTTCAATCAGCAAACCGATGAACCAACTAGGTTACCAGTCCAGAAGACCACTATAACCGGACTTCAAAATAGTGCACAAAACCTGTGAAACCGGTAAAAACCGGATAATAAGCGGTTTAAACCGGTTCGGGGTTTAGACCCAATCGAATTGACTGTCCTACTCAATCTTACCAGCTTTTATAACCGTGTTTTCACTCTGCCTGGTCTAGCCTTGCCGATGTGGGAGCTGCAAAAATACAAGAATATGAACCTGGCAGCTTGCAGGCGCACTCAAGGATCCAGACTTATCACCACGGGTCTTGTTGGTGGTTCGGCTGCCACAGCACAATTAGCTGCCACTCGGACTCTACGTTACATGGACAATTAAACATTGTCAGAGGTCATATCGGATGTGAGGAAGAAGCTGCCATCAGATAAGGACATGCAGAGGGAGTGATTGCCTCAAAGGTCCTAACAAGAATGAAATACCACTTGTACGATAGCTTGCTCACAGTTCATGATTCAACACTAGGACTCTACCTTTCATGAACCAACAATCCTCCTTATGATCCTTATGCCACGTGGACCTCTTGCTTCAAGCCTTCATTCAAATTGGACGACAGTCTTAGTATTTCAAGTTGCCATAGGTGTACATATATCACATGATTACCTTGTGAATATGGACTCACGGTTTTTGTTAAAGAAGAAGCTTACCTCCCATAGACTATAAACATAGATTTTATTGATATATTATATTATTTTTATTATTAAGTATATTATATAAAATTAAAAATATATATTAATTACAACCGGTTGGATAACGGTTGGACCACGGTTGGACCAGTGAACCGTGAACCAGTACCTTCATCGGTTCAATGATCGGTCCGATTTTCAAAACATTGGGAATTATAGAACAATTCTCAAAGCTAGGACACGGATGGATCATGATACAAGTCTCGTAGTTTTCAATCATTAACACTTGCAATATGTCTAATATGCATAACAGTAATAATCATAAGGGTTCTTGTACCAAAAAGTTTATCTGAAAGGTTCAATAGTATTATCTAACAAATATTGTATAGGAAGTTTTGCTGCTAAATAGGGTGTCACAAGTTACAAATATGACTAGACAAGTTTATAAGCATCCCCCCAAAAAAAATATGTTCACAAGTCTCATTATAGGTAAAAATCATGAATACTGTCTCATTGCTATAATGCAAATGATGAACAATTTATCACATTTAAATAGCATCATGTCTCAAATGTCAAATATATTTGCTCTCGTAGATAATTGGAAGCATTGGAGCTGTCTCTGCAGGCCTAGATTTAGGAAAAGAAGGACCCTTGGTGCACATTGGCAGCTGCATTGCTTCCTTACTAGGCCAAGGAGGCCCTGACAATTACAGAATCAAATGGAGGTGGCTAAGATATTTCAACAATGACCGCGACCGTCGTGATCTTATTACATGTGGTGCTTCTTCAGGTGTTTGTGCAGCTTTCAGGGCCCCTGTAGGTGGAGTTCTCTTTTCTCTTGAAGAGGTTGCAACTTGGTGGAGAAGTGCTCTCCTGTGGAGAACTTTTTTCAGCACAGCTGTGGTGGTTGTGGTGCTAAGGGCATTCATTGAACTCTGCCATGAAGGGAAATGTGGTCTTTTTGGAGAAGGAGGGCTTATCATGTTTGATGTGAGCAATGTCACTGTGAGGTACAATGTGATGGATATCATCCCTGTTGTAATCATTGGAGTCATTGGTGGGGTATTGGGAAGCCTTTACAACTATCTTCTCCACAAGGTCCTCCGTCTCTATAATCTCATCAATCAGTAAGCAATCATATCCTACCTTAATATCAAAACATATTACATGTCCTACTGTTTTTAATGTATATATAATATGAGAAATGCTAGCAACACACTCTTTAAGAAACTCTCTTCAATACAATCTCTCTATTATTGGATGAATTTTATATAGGACCTCCTAAATCACATAGGCCCACTACTCCACTTTCTATTCAGTGGGTCTCACATGAAATTCATCCAACAATAGAGATTGTGTTGCTAGCATTGTTCATTATATATATATATATATATATATATATATATATATATATATATATAGTCTAGCTCCTTACAATTGGGAAATTCCCTCTTGGTGATACTGGAAAACAAAAAATAAAGATAGAACTCCTGCAGATATTTGAGGGTCTGTTTACATGATTACATCCCTGCCCAAAGGGCCCCAAAACATTCAGTCAATTTTTGGATGATTTCCTCTCATATCTTTCCTTGCTGTTACAAACCAATTTCATCTTCAGACCCTTGTCCACTATTCCCCTTCTACCCATTTGTTTTCCTCAACTCTAGTAAACCATGTGGTACCTAACATACATACGCACATATAAATACATATGTATACATACTAATGTATGTATAAAATTTGGATTATTAGATTTGATTTATGATAAAACACAATTAGCGCCGTTATATCCATTCAGTCAACCTCACCTAGTAAGAGAAAGGGTGGGCCAGTTTGCCCTAAATGAAATTAACAGTATTATAACTTATAAAGAACATATAAGTGCTCAACTGCACAAGCCTCGAGTAAAAAGAAAAAGGCAAAAGGCAATTAAATCATGGCATCTAATGTAGCAAACTTATATCATTTGGCCCCCAATTTGCATCCTGGATTAACAATCAACAATGATGCACTGTCAAGTGCCAACACAATCCAAATTATCTGTTTCTGATTGTATGATTACCAAGTAACTACTTGTAACTATTTCAGGAAAGGAAAACTATATAAGCTCCTCCTCAGTCTTGCAGTTGCACTCATCACATCAGTGTGCCAATATGGTCTCCCGTTCCTAGCAAAATGCACCCCATGTGATCCATCGCTTCCGGAGTCTGTCTGCCCCAACAATGGACGGTCTGGAAATTACAAACAATTCAACTGCCCAAAAGGCTACTACAATGATCTTGCTACTCTCCTTCTTACTACTAATGATGATGCTGTTAGAAACATATTCTCAACCAACACTCCTTATGAATACCAACCCACCTCCCTCTTAATTTTCTTTGCACTCTATTGCATATTAGGACTAATTACCTTTGGAATTGCTGTCCCATCTGGTCTGTTCCTCCCAATCATACTTATGGGGTCAGGTTATGGCCGCCTTCTTGGCATCATCATGGGACCTCATACAAACATTGACCATGGACTGTTTGCAGTTCTTGGTGCAGCCTCCCTCATGGCAGGGTCTATGAGGATGACTGTATCCCTTTGTGTGATCTTCCTTGAACTAACCAACAACCTTCTTCTACTACCAATAACCATGATTGTTCTCCTAATAGCCAAAAGTGTTGGAGACAGTTTCAACCCAAGCATCTATCATATCATACTGCACTTAAAAGGCCTTCCTTTCATGGATGCAAATCCTGAACCATGGATGAGAAATCTCACAGTGGGAGATCTTGTTGATGTAAAGCCGCCAGTGGTTACCCTTCGCGGATTAGAAAAGGTATCCAATATAGTTGATGCCTTGAAAAACACTACACATAATGGTTTCCCTGTCATGGATGATGGGGTAATACCACCAGCAGGAATGGCCAATGAGGCAACAGAACTGCATGGAGTGATTCTAAGAGCACACCTCATCCAAGTGCTGAAGAAGAAGTGGTTCTTGAAAGAGAGAAGGAGAACTCAGGAATGGGAAGTGAGAGAGAAATTTACTTGGGTAGAGCTGGCTGAGAGGGAAGGGAATATTGGAGAGGTGGCTGTGACAAGAGAAGAAATGGAGATGTTTGTTGATCTACATCCTCTCACCAATACAACCCCCTTTACAGTGTTAGAGAGCATGTCAGTGGCAAAAGCAATGATCCTCTTCAGACAAGTAGGACTTCGCCATATGCTTGTTGTACCCAAGTATCAAGCATCTGGGGTGAGTTTATTAATCACATTATTAATATTAGTTCCATTCAATTGTTGAATATGATATGTCAGTATTCTTTACAGATAGTATTTCAATAGAATAATGCAAATTCATGACTAATTTTTAATTTTTAATAATTCAAATTTCAAAGTAATCATACATGACTAACCTTACAATATGCTGTCTTTATAGGTATCTCCTGTAATTGGGATCTTGACCAGGCAGGATCTACTGGCACACAACATTCTAACAGTCTTTCCTCACCTCGCAAAACCTAAGGGCAGAGAAAAGAAGAACTGAAGCTCTCATAATCATTGAATGGCCAAGAAGCTTTCTTGGGACAAGGCTTGTTTTTGGATCCCGCTAAAAGTTTTCCCTCAGTTTTGTATTACTTGAACCAAAGAACATAGATGGATAAGATACAACAGCCATGTAAAACCATATTCAATTTTACTATTCTTTCCACACAAATTTTAACGAATACTTAAACTACATCCCATTTCCTACCAGTACAAAACTACAAATAACCAAATAAAAAATGCCAATGGTAACTTTTTATTTTTTTCAACTAGAGACTGCAACTAAAAAATTACCACTTCTTCCATGCAATGAACCTCACTGATTGGCAGTTAAAATACAACTCCCTTTCCTACATACCCTTACTAAATGCCAGATAGGGCATATTAATATTTTCTCTTTTCTCTGAGGGGGAAGGTATGGTATCAACTATACAATATATGCTAAATTCACTTCCATATCAAGGCATAGATTATATTGTCACAATCTCATTGTATAGCATGCATTTTATGGACATAGGAGAATGACTCCCCTCCAGGAACCCTTCTGTAGTTGAGTAAATACTCAATTTAGTCCCTGAAATTGTAGGGTCGTATCAACTTAGTCCCCCACATTATCAATATTCCAAAATGATCCCTGAAATTATAGAAAGTTAATCAAATTCGTCCCTCCGTTGGTATTTGCATGGACTATAATGACATCAAGTTGGTAATGTTAGGGATGCATTTGAAACTAAGTGAATAATATCAGGGATGCATTTGCTACATTTTGCTTCCAATGATCATTTTGGAATATTGATAATGTGGAGATTAAGTTGATATGACCTTAGAATTTCAGGGATCAAATTGGGTATTTACTCTTCTGTAGTTATATATACATGAACTAACAGAGCAATAGTTGAGTTTGTGTAACTGTGGAAGTTTCAGCTGGTTTCAATGTTTAATGTCAGTAAAGTCTGCAATTCTTCAGGTTCTGTTTGGTACCGTGTAGAGAAAGAAAAGTAAAGGAATATGATAGAAAAGAAAATAAAAGGAAGATACAAATAAGTAAAGGAGTCTCTCTCCCCTTGTTTGGTATCAACCAATGAAAATGAAGGGAGACTTTCCTTCCTTTGTTTCTGTTCAGTTCTAGTCTTTCGGATCAATTGGTCTCCTCTAGCTGAGTGGATTGGTTGTCCTTGCTTCTATCTTGGCCGGGCATTGGGTGGTTGGCCTGTATGTCAGGTTTGTCACGTTAGTCTAGTTGGCTAACCTCGTAGACGACAAAGGTATATCTGCAATCACACTTCGATGCATAAGTTAGCAAAAAGTTAATAAGAGAACCCGGTAACTATAGTTGGTCCATACGTTGCTAGGCTTCTGCTCAATCCAGTGGTCACCTTTCCGTTTTTGGGCCTCTTCCCAACTCAAGGTAGAAGTAGGCCTTATTGGGCCTTGATGCTTTGCTCTTCATTTCCCTTCCTTTCCCTTTAAGTGAGGAAGGATGGAAAAATTGTGAGACTCGTGAAAAATTCACCCCACCCCAAAATACATTCTAGCTTGTTCACAAGCCCGTACCAAATAAGGGAGCGGTGCAGTTCCCCAGATTCCTATCCTTTTCACACAAAAAGTACTACACCAAACAAGTGTGAAAGTTGTGCTCAAGAACTAAGGAAAAGATGATTCCACATTAAAATTAGAAATTAGATGACTCCACATCCAACTAGAATTTCAAATATTTAACTTCATTACTTTTTTTTAACGTAATTCATGAGCATAAAGTAACTAAGTACGTAAACATTATTATCTTGGGGGCAAAGAGAGATATGTTGTACGTTGTCACATTGCAAAAACCTACTTACGGTTGATTAATTTTCTGGCATTGAAACTTTAATCTTTAATTAGTTAATAATAAAACTAAAAAGGCACCAAATACAATTTTGCTGTAAATGGATCTTCACATGGAACGTATAGCAAATAACCAATACCATCGTCTTCGTCCATGAGCTAGCTAGGGCTTCCTTTTTCTGGAAGTGCTCTGCTCTGAGGCGGCAATGGATGACCACAATTAATTAAGCAACATAGCCCAATGGTAATTTTCGGATTTTGGGCTCCGCCCGCTTTAATATAATAGCATCATATTAATCTCTATATATTAAATTGGAGTCCTTGTTAAACCTTGAGTTATTTTTCACAATCTCTCTCCTCAATATGTCACATATCATTTTATAAATGCATTTCTAAACATGCTTACTTAATTTTTTCATTGAATTTTTTTATTTTCTAGACAAATATTTCTAATCACTAGAATTACTATGATTTCATCAATTAGGTTTTATACTAACCAAATTTGCTGACTTTTTTTTTTCATTTAATTCTTCTCCTTTCCGGAACAAAAATTTCTAATTACTAATATTAATTTCAGAATTGTATTAATTGTTTAATATCAATTTCCGCATTTTTATTTTTTTATTTTACTAACAAGACCCAATACAATTGGTAGATAATTGGGTTCCTTAAACATGTTATCAGGAATTCGATTCTTATTGTGTGTATGGAAAAGCTTTATTGTGAGAGGCAAAACTCACTTCGGTGATCTCTACACCTCAAAATAGATTAGTGAATCTTCAACTATCTGCTGGGGATACCCTTGTGAACACCAAAAAGCTTTCAGATTTTTTACTACTAATTGACCCCTATGTATTAAATTGTAGACTTCACTTTTGAACATAAGTCATTCTCCGCAATCTCTCTTCTCCTCATTGCATCAGGTGGTGTCACCTATATCAAGCAATTTGTTAATATTTTATTTACTTTTTAAATGCATTTTCAAATTTGCTAATTGATTATTATAATTATCAAATCCGTCCATTTATTTCTTTTACTTTTCATGAGATTATTTATAGTTATTAATAATAATTTCTGAATTGTTTACATTATTTGCTTTCACATATTTTTTAATTGTACAAATTAATGTTATTGACTTTATACTTTTCATATAATCTTTCTTAAAAATTAATGTTAACAAATTAAATATTTGAAATATATATAATATATTGCATATGTGTATTATGTTAAATTGTAACTTATACAAAATTTAAAATAAATCGTTAATAAATAATAATTAAATAAATATTAAAATTAAAAAAACTTGTACAGCATGAGATATTTGCTAGTTGGATTTAAATCCCATCATCGTCTTCCACTTCTTTTAAGAAGGTAAAAAAATGAGAAGGTATATATATCAAAGTAAAATATATATTGTTCAGAATAACTTTACATCCGTGCTCAATTCTTATAATTCTCCTCTATTTACTAACAATAATTATTGAGAGAATTTTATATGAGAATATAGCAAAACTCAATTTTTTTTTTTTTTTTTGATATTGCGATAACACACTAGGTTGAACTTTTGAAGAATTCCACATAGAACTTGAAAGAAGGAATGAGGATAAAAAGGAAAAGAATACATGCTTTAGACCATCTCCATTGCAGGGTCCTTAAATTGGTTCTTATAATAAGAACTGTTCCTTAACTTTACATAGCGTTGGAGATGGCCAACGTGGAGGAGAGTTTATATTGTGAAGGCATGTGTTTCTTCGCATTGCAGAAGCCCTTGGCCCCCATGATGAGTATTTTCAGATGAGGGTTGATGCAGTTGGTAGGAGGGGACTTTCACCGTTGCAGAAGTGCACTGTCTCTATTCGTATATTGGCATATGGATCATCGGCTGACAATGTAGATGACTATGTTATAATAGGCGAAAACACTGCAGTGGAATGCTTAGATTCGTAAGGGGTGTGAACGAGGTATTTGGGGTTGAGTACCTGAGAAGGCCTAACAACAATGACATTGAACGCCTACTACAGATTGGGGAGGCACGTGGCTTTCCAGGTATGTTGGGTTCCATTGATTGCACGCACTGGGAATGGAAAAATTGCCCAGTTGCGTGGAAATGCCAGTTTTCTCGAGATGATCATGCCAAACCCACGATCATGCTTGAAGCAGTGGCATCACAAGACTTATGGATTTGGCATGCATTTCTTGACATTGCGAGTTCAAATAATGACATTAATGTGTTAAACCAATCAAATGTGTTTAATGACGTTTTGGAAGGTCAAGCTCCCACAGTGCAATATACTGTGAATAGAACCTCATACAATATGGGGTACTATCTAGCTGATGATATTTATCCTGAGTGGGCTACGTTTGTCAAAACCATCCCAATGCCGCAAGAAGAAAAAAGAAAATTATTTGTCCAGCAACAAGAATTGGCAAGGAAGGATGTGGAGCGAACGTTTGGCGTACTCCAATCTTGATTCGTGATTGTACGTGGTCCAACGCGTGTTTGGCATATGGATACAATTAAACATACAATATATGCATGCATCATATTGCACAACATGATTGTTGAAAACGAATGACACACATATAATGATAATTTTAATTATGATCATGTAGACAATGACGTCTCCACAACTGAAGTATCTAACGAACATCATCCCGATTTTACAACATACCTGCAAAAGAGAGCACATCTTCGTGAAAGACAAATTCATCAGCAACTTCAAGCGGATTTGGTGGAGCATATTTGGAAACGTTTCGGACGTGAGAATAACGAAATTAATTTATTATCTTTATGTAATGTTATGTATTTTTCATCACTTTAACGTTTTATGATAAATAAAATAAATTTGTAATATTTCCTAATATTTTTATTTTTTGGGTTTTTATTTTTTAATTTAAAATATATATGAGTTAATATTTAATTCATAATAAAAATAAATTTAAATAAAAATATAAAGATGTGGGGTCCATTGTGGGACCCACTAAAAGTTAGTTAAGAACCAAAGAATGATTCTTAGCATTAGAGCAAAAAATAGATGAGTTGCTTAAATATGATGTGGCACAGTAGGGTCCATTTAAAAATCAAAAAGGGGTTCTTAACTATTTAGCATCGGAGATGCTCTCTGCAGATTAAAACTCCTTCTGTATAGTAAGCGTAGCTCATATGGATGTGACATTAGGTTGTATCTCTTACTTTGCTGGAAGACGGTTCAAATTCAATACTCATGTTAGAACATCCCTTACTATAGTTTCAGTAAGGTTATTAATTTTTGAAAGCTGTAACAATGGCATAGTACCTAGTTTCTGTAACAAGAAAAAATTGGTTACCTCTATCGCGCTGCCAACCACGCCGATCTGTGCCTCCGCCGTGGTTTCTCTATGTCTCTGCCGGTTTCTCTCCTCGCTGCCTCGCAGGTTTTGCTTCCTCTCTGCTATCGTGGCTCACGCTGGTGTGTTTGGATGTGGGGCTGGAGACGAAAACTAAAAAAGAAAGGGGGAGATTAGTGGTTTACGGGTGATAGGGGTGGGTGTTAGGGGTTCTTACAGTAAAACAAAAAAAATTAATGAGGGAGATGGAAAGATGAATTTAATGCCGGTGTTTTAAGAGACCAGTTGGACAGTCGATCAGTATGCTTTTCTATTTGGATCTTATCAGAGAATTGGAAACCACTCGGATAAAGCAATGGCAATCAAAATCCGATTCAACCTGCATAAAAATGGTTTCACAGATCGATCGATTCATTATTTTATTTATTAAAAAAAATATAATATACATTTAAATTTTGATTCGGTTTGTTTGAGACTTCAGGACGTGAGTGATTAGAATCCACTTAATATGTATCTTTGGTTAACTATCTTAGTCACTTAGGATAATTATCTCACCAAAATTAGCATACTTCTTCTAACTTAAATATGTTAAACTATCATACATCATAAAAATTGTATTTTTTCTTTGTTGATTGATCTCTTTATTAATATATATATATACTGGTTCGATCATCGATTAAACCGATTAATCGATTGAACCTTAAATCGTTCTTCTTTTCCATTATTTCGTTGGACCGATTTTTAAAAGAATGTTTAATGTCTTTTACTTTTTTCTTTCTCATCTTTCTTACTGTTTTTCACTGTTCAACACCAGCCCATTTCAAAGTCTAGAACGATAGTTTTTTTTTTACATAATTTTTGCAATTGCAATTGAGTATAATTACGAAAATAACTCAGTTTGAGTATGACAAATCTCCTATGTTTTTAATTTTTTATAACCTACACCGATCTTCCTCAATATTTATATATAGGCAAAAAAATTCCAAGGATCATGTAAGATTTGATGGAAAATTTTGTACATTTCACCGAAGGTTTGTGTATTCTTTTTAGCAGAGGGGAAATATGTTAAACGTTAGGGAATTAAAGAGAAAATTGACATACTTTACACAAAAGTTAGAGTAGAATCACCTCAACTAAGATATAGATACCAACTTAGACGTTAGACTATAAAACTCATTTCATAAACTGTAATAACAAACAATTTCCTAATGTACCAACAATAAACAAAACACCTTTATTTTTATTTCTTTTGTTTTTCCCCCTTAACCAGGTATTCCCACGCTCATTGCTATGAAATTAAGTGGCTTTTATATTGCACCATAAAAAAAAAGGTGCATCAATTAGGGATGACAAAGTGGGCCAATTCTCCCCGACCCGTCTCGCCTCGCCATTGACCCGCCTAAAACGGGACGGGCGAGGCGGGTTGACCCACTTAAACAAAATGGGTTAGACCTTCTAACCCATCCTATTTAGTGGTGAATTGGTGAATTGGTCCGCCAAAAACAAAAAACTAAAAAAATAGGCTGACGGGTTGACAGGTTAACCCGTCAAAAAATTAAAAAAATAAATTAAAAACAATTATAAAATATAAAAATTAGGCATAAAAATCGAAAATGGGTTGGTGGGTTGGCGGGTCAACCCGTCCCGCCCCACCTTCAAACTATTAAAATAGTAAAAAATTAATTAAAATATATATATTTTTAGAATAAGCGGGCCAACCCGCCCTGCCCTGCCTCTGACCCGCCTTCTTGGGGCGGGTCAAAATGGGTTGATGGGTTGAGAATCCTAACCCAACCCGCCAAAATAGGCGGATTAAACGGGTTGACCTGTCGGGCCCAACCCATTTTGCCATCCCCAGCATCAATACACCAATTGATTGAATCCACTATTACAAGTGGGATGAAGTTTATCTGGTTTTGCAAATAACACCCTGAGTTCTTGACATTAATTTGCAGTTCCTCTGCTGTACCTCACCACTGTTGTTTGCGCGCCCCACCCCACATACCCTTCAACTTGCTGCCACCTAACCTAAAAAAAATGAAACCCGTGCAGGAAAATCAATGGAAAATCGTGATTTGGGGACATCTCCATCCCTGAACAACCGTAATCGCCCTTGTTTCGCAGTTTGCCCTCATCGGAGTTGCTCCTCCATAGCACCACAAACATAAGCTCTGAAAACCCACCACCATCCTCACCGTATCTTCATCGTCGTCATCAACTTCGATTAAACTATTTCCAAATGGCTCAATGACCTCCTCAAGTCCACTACCAAGACCAACCACTGCGTCCTCAACGACATCTCCTCCAAGTGAGTTCCTGCGTGGAAGATGGAGAGTGACCATGGGATCAAGATCTGGAACTCGATGGATCCAGTGGATGGGGAGGTTATCACCGAAGATTAAAACGATGATGCAAATCCAAATCTTGGCGTTAAAATCGATGATGCAGAAAGCACCCCACATTTTGTTGGAATGTCAAATCTGTGTGGTGGCATGAGCAAGCAAGGGTGGAGATTCAAGTGGAGGTCTCATGTGGACGACTATTGGTGTGCGGTTGGGCGGGCAGCTTGGAAGATGACATTTCAAGTCATTTGCAACAGTGGTGTGAGCTTATGGCTAACCTTGGCTCTGGTGGTTCGCTAGGTGAAAGCAACAATAGATTTGTTGGTGGGTTACAATGGTGATGAGGTGGCTTTGTTTTTCGCAAGTTGGCTAGGTAGCACATGGTTTGTGGTTTAGCATAGATCTACGGGGACAAGTCACTGTAGAGGTTGGTGGCGCAACAAGGTTGGTAGTTGATGGTAGTGAACACGTATGGAGGTTTTGAGGCTGGTTCGATGGTGGTGTTTGGGATGGTGGGTGGGAGAGGTTTATTTGCAAATATTTACTTTCTTTAAAAATCGGGTCAACCAGTTATAGGTTACCAAGCAATCAAAAGTCATCCAATCGAAGAGCTCTCCTCCAAGGTGCATCCATGTACCACATTTCTTCTGGTGCATAGTGGATGGCACCGTAAAATTAACCTTTTGGAACTCTCCCGAGAAGGCGAGAAGGATTTGAGCTTTAATTTATGTACTTAGTAACAAAGAAATGTTGATTATAAGTGGGAAACTATACATAAACCTTGCTGAAAAAGATAGGCAAAGTTGTCTGAAGTCTGCTTGAATTTAGTGATGATAACATCAAGATATTGCTAGAATTGACCTCTACATAGCAACTTATAAGCCGAGCCGAAAACGATGCATCATTAACCCTAAAATTGAGTTACTTTAATATTATTTAAATCACAGAACCTAGCTCATGCTGGAGCTTTTAATATCCCATCGCAAAGCAGCAAGCTGTTTCATTTTCTTAAATCAAGGAAGCTGCTAGCCAAAAGGTGATTTGGACCTTATGTCACAAGGCAGGATCAATCATCAGTACCAAAGTAGCGATCACCAAACTCACCCAATCCTGGGATAACGCGAAACTCTTCATTTAATTGATCATCAATCTCAGATGTGACAATTTTCAACGATGGAAACTTTTTACACACACAGTGGATTCCCTCGGGAGCCTGAATTTAAAAGATCCATAAAGATTAATCTATGTATACAGTTTGAAAAAAAATCTTCAAACAACTATGATTATGTGAATGTCTGCAGTGAAGGCATCAAAATTAACTTACAGATATGAGATTCAGGAATATAATGTGGGATTCTGGAACTCCTTTCTGAATGAGTAACTCAATTGCTTGGTTGGCAGAGTTACCTACAATGGATGTTATTTATGTCATTTTTAATTGGCTGGGAACACAATAGATTAAGTAAACATTTGATGAGAAGGATTCCAAAAAATCAACAGTCAACAACTAGACAAGTATGCCATCTCAACTTAATTATTAAAATACAATTTAGCAGGTCACCACTCTCAGCTTTTACCTGTTAATTCAGTGGTAGCTAGCTAACACAATTGCTTAACGTTATCTCAATTATCCCCATCTCCCACTCTGTAGAAAATAGTGTTCCACATTCAAAATTATTATTAAAACCAGTAGTACCCTATTCACATGTTACCCTGTTATGGGCTTATGGCAAATAAATTTGAATAATTGTTACTTTACTCCCAGGTTAACTTTTAGACATAACACAGTTAACGGGGTTTCTTTCCCATGAATTTAAAGCATGAAATAAAGGGTGGACATGAATTGCTCGCATAAAGATTCAGGAGGTAAAGCCTATTCAAATATGATACAGTAAACTAGATAATAAGTAGCATTAGGCCAACACCATTTCAAATCTTCAGGGGCAGATAAAGAGCACCTGTAGCCAGGACAGGGTCAAGAAGCAAGACATGACGTTCTGAAATATCCTTGGGAAGCTTCTCATATATAAGCTGCTTAGAAGTAAAAGAGCAAAGAATTTACTATTAAACACACTAACCACATCTGTAGGAGTCTATAGCAGAAGCACTCTAATTACCTGTTTTCCATTGTCTCCATCTCGATGAATCAGAATCTTTCCAATTTTAATGCCTTTACAACATGCACGAAGTGCATTTTCCATGCTCTCACCACTATAATGCAAAAACAAGGCTAAGTATTCAGCCAAAAGGGAACAGCCTAGTTACAGTTTGGCAGTGTATAATTCCAGTTTTAGTATTAGGACTCAATGTTCTGTGAATGACAATTACACTGACAGCGAGATCAGATATCACTAATCTAACTAAACAAGGGAACTGGTGTTAATACTTCTATCATTGCATTTCTAGCAGCATTGTATCATTTAGACTAGACCTGCCAAACTTAACACCTGGTTCAAAGCTCACCTTCGAACAATTGAGACACCACACAATTTCTTGCAGAAATCAACACCAGTGTAGACAGATCCTGTAATATAAATCAGAATTCAAAATTTACATAATGCACTTACTTATTGGGATAAGACATTTTCAAATGAAAGGAATGAAATTATTAATGTATACACGCCAGCCAAGTGCTAGCCATCTAGGGAAGGATAAGACAATTTACATGGGTTTATGATGAACATAAAAATGTAAAAAAATGATATGACCTAGGACAAGGACAGATGATTACCTGTTGGAGTAACTACTTGTTTTTCAGTGAATGGCAGATGACCTAGGCCATGCTCAACAACCTGATAACCAAGATAAGCAACGGCAGTTATGTCTTGTGTACCAAGTACTACGGATATGAAAACCATGAAGTTAAGAACCCAAAAACGAAAAGAGAAGATCAGCAAAGCTATGAAGCATACAGTACCAGACGTATAAGTCGATCTGAATAAAATACAAAATCATGCTTTGATATGTCTCGATCACGAATCAATGTGTGCATGCCCCTTATCTGAAATATATAAGCATAACCATTGAAGGACCAAATATAGATTGAACAAATCATATCAGCTTTTAGCCTGTTAAAAGAAGGCTGCAAGAATTATCACTATACAAATTATTAGATTAATTAGGCTATGGGCCTAACTTACCCAAAAGCTAACTCAAGGGAGGAGGTTGCCCAAGTCATTATAAAGGGTTCTTTGCCCTACGAATTGGGGCTTAACACACTCCTCTCATGCCCAGGACTAAACATCTGAGCTTGAAGTTTCATGGATAGGACATTTAAGGGTGGCCCAACATCTGAATCGGGTTAGGCTCTGATACTATATTAGAGCAGTTGAGCCTAACTCCACCCCAAAAGCTAGCTCAAGCGGGGAGGGTATTCCAAGTCATTATAAAGGGTTCTTTGCCCGTATATCCATCCGATATGGGACTTAACACACCCTTCTTACGCCTACTAGACATCTAAAACGTGAAGTTTCAAGACGGGACATCTGAGGGTAGCTCAACATCTGAAATGGGTTAGGCTTTGATACCGTATTAGAACAATTAAGCCTAACAACACCTCAAAAGCTAACTCAAGGGGGCAGGGTTTTCCAAATCATTATAAAGGGTTCTTTTTCCATATATCCATCTTATGTGGGACTTAACGGGAATGATCTATGCTCCATTCTTTCCCGAAGGAGTAGTCCAAGCACTCCACCTTGCGTGGTGTTGCCAATGTATTTGCGTTATTTAATTAATATATATAAAATGACAAGTCATGGCCTGGAAATGTATGTATCCTCAATTTATATTTATTGACCACCTTAGTAATGTATCAAACTTTCACATAAAATCCTCAAACTTTGATCTACATGTCTTATCAAAATTACCTCTTTCTTCATCATAATAAAATAACTACTCTATGATATTAGAAAATTACAATTCTAAGGGAACCACTAATTTTAGAAACGAGATAATGTTTCAAAGTATCTAACATGTGCTTCCCATGACTAATAAACAAGCAAAGCATAAGAATAAAATTCTTCTTTCGAATTTCAGGAAGAACAAAATTACAAAAATATTATAACATAAAGGGTCTATAAAATGATTCATATGTAACACATTCTGTTAGGGTGGGTAGCAAAGATGTTCCCCAGAATCCTCTACAAATTTTCAACCATCAAAAATAAAAAAGAAGAAATGAATTTTGACAACCTAGGTGCATAGATACCTGGAATGTTGACTGAATAACATACACATTTGGATATATTTTGCATAGATCATGTTGACCAAGTTTTGTGCGAATATGTTGCACAATCAAATCAATGGCAACATGATTATCACCTCCTCTGGGAATGATCACATCAGCATACTTCTTTGATGGAAGAACAAAATCATCAAAGGCAGGCTTAACAAACTTTGCATACTGCCAAACCAACATTACAATCAGTTAGGAACATATAACAATGTGATTGATCACAATATCAAATTTCATTAGGACTAAAATAAAATCAAATAACCAACGACATATGAAAATTTCTCAAAAATATACGAATCATATGAGAAAGAGATGTTAATAGCATAATTGCAATTTAGCAATGGTTACTAATTGAATTATTGAGCTTACCTGTTCAAGAACAGAGTTTATATCCCTGCCCCTCTCCACTGTATCACGTCTAATTCTACGTGCAAGCCTCACATCAGCATCTATAAGCAATTAAAGACCAAATATTACATGAGAGAGAGATTCCATTACTATAAAAAAGAAAATATTAGCATCTTTTTTGTTTAGTGGTCAGCAATTAAATACCAGCTGCTAATATCAGAAATCAACACGAGAAGACAGTTATGGAAAGGCCAGGAAGGAAAGGAATGCATGGAAAAATAGGTTTTTTTTTCTCGTAAATCATTGTGGTTCTAAAACTCTTCGTGAGAGAGGGAGCATAGATATAGAAAATATATCAACAGGTTGCCTACTGGTGGAAAATTTAAACTGTTACTTGTTCAAAAGTGTATCCTGCCAGTTACGTACAAAAAATGATATAAAGCATTCTACAGTTATATCCCTTCCCATTTTATAGATAACTATAACTATATATATAAGCCATCCAAGCATTGAGAAAATACCATCTTTTTCTGTAACTATGGACTATTGGTCATCTTTAGCATCCCACGGCCCAACAATGGTTTCAACCCTACAGCATTTATGTTGTGTATTAGTTGTTTCAAAGAGTTCAATTTTTTCTCTTTCATACTTCTAGAAAAATCGAGTGAAGTATGATGTATATTTTCAAGTATGCAAACAAGCCTTATACAATATCGGATATCTTGCAGCGCTTAACAGAATGCAACACAAAGCATGACAAGGGAGATGTAAAGAGATGTCGAATGATTCCAAATAAATACTAATCATAGTATATAATATTTAAAAAAAGTCAAAAACTCATACTGGCACACCATTGGAAGGGTAGGACGTATCAAACCTGTGTCAACAAAGATTTTCATGTTCATCAGATCCCGAACACCTTGATCATGGAAAACAAGAATTCCCTCCAATATAATGACATCAGAAGCATTGACCTGAGCAGAGACGTCAATTATTATTTAGTGAAGGACCAGGAAAAAAAAGCTAATGGATGGCAAATCACATCCATCTGATACATTTCAAAGCTCATAAAATATAACAGATTTCATCTGGTGTAAAATGTACTACTACATTGTGTGTGATTCACAGAACTGACAGTTAGCCCAAGGATCCTCTCTTGGTCTATGCTTTGTGATGATAACAAACATATGACTTTCAATGACTTTGACAATTGTGCTTGGTCTTTTCCAAACCTGTTTATGCAGAACAAATTGAATGGAAATATCAAAGAAGGAGCTGCATAAAGGTTGTTGTAAAATGTCAACAAATTGATTAAGCAAGTTGTTGCTGCTGGGAGAGCAAGTTGTTGCTGGGAACTAGTTTGAAGAAGCTAGGGTGAAAGAAAACTACTTGGGTTTCTAGCTTGGAGACACCAGTGTTTAAGAAAACTACTCGGTGCTAGACTGGAGAGGCTAGTGTTGACGAAAACTACTTGTGAACTAGCTTGAAGAGGCTTGGAGAATCAAAGACTACGTGGTGTATTTCTTGGAAATTGAAGAAGTGAAAAATCTCACCTTTGCTGAGGACTGGACATCAGTTCCGCTCTGGCCGAACCAGTAGAAAAACCTCTGAGCAAGCTTCTCTTATCTCTATTCATTATTTCTTGATATTTGTCCCTGTTTTCATCCCATTGATTTTTGCATTTTCGAACTGATAGCTATTTCATAATTTCTGCCAGCTTCTAACGTTTTCTATCTTTGAAGTATCTAAAGATTTAATATTCTAAATATATATAATTTCTCTGTGTTGCTTAGTTACTTCTTAATTATTATTCATTTGTGAAATCTGTCATACATCCACATTTGGTCTGCTTTATCTAAGTTACTTCTAAGTCATTAGCTATCTAACAATTTTAGTAGCTATCTACCTTTCTTTGTTCTTGTGTTGTTGAAGTATGTTTTTTCAGAAAAGTTTGAAAATGCACTTCATTGAAACCCTCTTTCTCAAGTGCTCTGTTACCAATACTATTACACTTTTGAGTGCGTGAGATGCGCAATTCTAACTAGGAAACAGCTGCAGCCTGCACAATTGTTTTTGCATTGCCGTCGGCCTTTTCCAAATCGGAAAATCTTTTGGTGTGTATGGTAGAGCCTGGGTTTTCCTCAATGTGAAACTAACAATTGTGATTCAAAGGTTATGGAAAGAGTAAGGAAGGCAAAGTTCAATGACATTTGGTTATGTGTGGCATTCTTTGGTTTCGCAAGGAATATAATGTTTGTTTTTAGATTTACTATGGGATGTGATTGCGCTTATGGCCTCTCTTTACTGTTCTCCACAAGGTTTCTATAAGGAGGTTTAGTTGATAATATGCAGATAGATTAGAGACCACCTTTGTTTCATTAAGTTTCTCTTGTTGTTTTGTTTGCTTCCTTTTAGCAAACACAATATCTTATCTTCCCCTTTTTTTGCATCCCTTCTTTCAACCTAATGATATTTCCTCTTCATCAACAAAACATGCACTTTTACTGAATTACATACCAATATCTTAAGGTATTAACAAATGGAAGAGCATGGTGATCATAACTACTACTATCATTGACTGCACTAAATCTGAATGGAGGGGGGGCACAGGTCCAAAAGATGAAGGACAATTTTCAGGGTTCAAGACCAAACTTGTAGAAGCACATATAAAATGCTTGAATTTCCATCTATAATAACCAATCTAGTACCAACTATAGACATGTTGTTCGACACACTATGGAATGATACCTGCCGGAAGCTATCCGTCGAGCGTTGGTGCTTCTTGAAGTCGTAAATTGGGAGTTGAACACTCTGGCCACCTATGAGCTTTCTCATGCACTCCAATAGCTGCTCGGTATCAAAAGCATCTACAAGAAATGTTAAGCCGCCATCTCAATTCTCTAGAAGCATATGAACTAGCATATAGCATAAACGAGCCAGGTACCAAACTAATCAAAAGGAACTCCAAACTCAACAATACAACAGAATAGAAATGTTAATAATGACTGATACACATGAATTACCGGGATGATCAAAATTGTACTCATGCGCACGCTCCAACTCTTCAGGTGTCAAACCACGATAAAATGAATCCTATAGTTGAATAAAGAAGCATGGACAAAATCAAATGGCTAAGCCACAAAGATGAAAGATTCTCAATAATTATAGCTCTAAAGATACAAGTATTATTAGATTAGTCCTCCAGATATTTTTGTCACCAATTTTGTCCCTCAATAATTTAAATTACCATCATTTTAGTCTTTTATGTCAAGCCATGTCTGCACTGAGATTGACACAGTCCTTATTTGCGTCTCGCGTTCTAGACAAGAGAAGGACCAAAATGATGGAATTTCAAAATACCTGATTGATGATAACTAAAATGATGACACTTTTATGAGGACGAAAAGACTAAACTATCAATTCAGTCTCTAAATTTCTAAATACCCCTCATATTAGTCCATGATTTTATGAAATAATTATTTTAGTCTTTGTAAGCACTAAGCACTAATAGTATTAGTCCCTAAAATTATGTTCCATCAGGCAAATAAGTCCAACTGATGCTTATAATTGTAAGGAATAAAATGATAATTTTCTAAAGGTTAAATTGAGCTGTAGGTCCCTGAATTATTTAGGAATTTTCAAATAGATCCATAAACTTTAAATATTTGTAATTGAGTTCCTGATGACATAGAAAATTTGTAAATCGGTCCTCGTACACTTTTCTATTAGGGTTTCATTAATAGATGTTAGGGTTTCATTAAGCATCTATTAAGTGATCTATCCACTCGTCATTTGTGGATCCCTAAACTTTTTGAAAAAAAAAATTAGGCCTGGTACTTTTTGGAACCTTAACAAAACCCTAATAAAAAATGTATGAGAGACCCAATTATAAATTTTCGATATATTCAGCGATCCAATTACAAACTTTTAAAATATAGGGACCTATTTGAAAATTGTCAAATAGTTAGTGGACCTACAGATTAATCAAACCTTTTCTAAAATCAGGGACTAATACGACAACTGTTTATAGAATGGAGGTTACAGAATGACCTGATTGACGAGCACGACGCGGTGATCGTGAAGCTGCTGGATGATCATGTCGCAGACAGTGGTCTTACCCGAAGCAGTGCCTCCCGAAACTCCTAAAACATAAAAATCCACGCAAATCATAACGAAATTGGAAAATGAGAAAAGAATAAAAGTGAGGAATCGTAAGTGAGAAAATAAAAATGAGAAACCTATTACGAAGGGTTGATTGGGGGGTAAGGTTGGTGATGTTGAAGAATCGAAAGGAGAAGAAGAGAGACGATGTTGCTGTTGTTGTTGTTGTTGTTGTTGATGAGCATGAGGAGAGGATGAAGTGGATGAAGAAGGAGGAGAGGAAAGGAGTAGACCCGAGAAGTGAGGACCCGATGCTGCCTCCATCACGTAGTCGATCGACGTCGTTTCCTCCGGCATTTTTCTTTGCAAAACCACTTCCGCGAGTGTTAATTTAAAAAGGGTACAAGATGAACGAGACTGCTCTACTCGGGCGACCTTTACGTGTCATTAGTGATGCCAATTGATAGAGTCTAGGTAGTGTATTATAGTACTCGTTCTCATATCCACGTTTGAAAAAATATCTATACCCAGATTCGTATTCATATGAGTATCAACTTAAGTATCCTTATCCATACCCTTTGGATACCTAAGTATCCATATCCGCACCCATTAACCACACTTTAACTAAGAAAAAGGGAAAAAATAACACAAAAAACATCAGCGACTGCTATTAGTGTTAAGATCAGTAGGTGATTAAGTCTGAAAAGAAAAAATAATTAAGAAACCGTAAGTTACATTAATTTTATTTTTCAAATTTGACATATAATTACAATTATATATATTAATATAAATAAATATATAAATATATATATTTATATATATGGGTGCGGGAAGGGATGGGTACTAGAGTACCCGTACCCGCACCCATACCCTCTTTTATTTGTAAGTAATAACCCAGTCCCGCATCCGTATCCACAAAGCGGATATTTATCCTACCCATCATAGGTATTTTTTACGGATACCCAACGTGTAGGATCCAAATTATCATCCCTATGTGTCATCTCTCCTAACCAGCATTTGCCACCTGCTAGACAAACACACTCTTTCTTTGCTTTTCTATTATTTATTTTTTTAGGTTTAATTATTTAACCAATACTTAAACTATTTGAGAATTTTTAAATAGGTTCCCAAATTATTAAGATTTGTAATTAGGTTCTCGAATTTTTAAATATTTTGTAATTAAGTTCCTACATTTTAAACTTTTATAATCGGATCCCTGAACTTTTAAATAATGTGTAATTAGGTCTCTGGAATAGCAGAACAACCTTATAATTAAAGCATCCGATAAATCTCCTTTCATGATTCTTGTCTATCTTGCAGATTAATAGAACCACCGGATCACTCATAAGCAAAGGTCTTAAGGATGTCTCCTATCCTAGAGACCTAATTACAAATTATTTAAAAGTTTAGGAACCCGATTACAAACTTTTAAAGTATAGGGACCCAATTAGAAAGTATTTAGAAGCTCGAGGATGCAATTCCAATTTTTTAGTTACAAGACCTATTTAAAAAATTTCAAATAGTTTGCGGCCATACAGAGTAATTAAACCTTTTTTTACTAAATTATATTTTTGATCATTTGTCTTATATTCTATTTTTGGTTTGATCTTTTATTAAATTTTTGTTCCGATTTAGTCCTCAAAGTTCAAAGTTACATCTGTTGGAACCAAAGTGGTTACGGTCCAGTAATCCCTTATGTTTTGATGTTAACAAAAGACTAATTTTAGAAGAACAAAGATTTGTTATGGACTAATGTTCTACCTTAAGTGTGCAGGATAAAATCAATATAAGTCCAAAGACTATTTAAGTCCAAAGACTTTAACTCGTCCAATCTCCGAAGTGGTTCAAGTTCTTACTCAGACTGGACGATAATAAGTAGTAACAAAAAAATCATAAGTCCAAAGACTCTTCCTATCCTTGTGTATTCCTTATAGTCCAATAATGCTTTATTTATTAAGCGCGAATACTTTTGTAAAGCTTTTGAATTTATTATTCCTTGTAAAAAGGTTATATCCTTTGGACAAATATTTCCTGTAACACTCGTTCAGACAAAAGCAAAAGCCAGACTATCCCTGTCACATAAAGAAGTTGACCTTCTTCTTTGAGAAAGACAAAAGGCAACTTTAGAGTACAAAGAGGATATGTCAGTCCCGTTTCTATCTATCAAACCTGATAGTCTACTTTTCTGATCAGAAGCTTCAAAGAGGTTATCAGACTCAACGGACTAATGCACTTAATATATGATCAAAACGGATCTTTTTCCATCCGTTGAAAACTGAAGATTGCTCAAAGCCAAAAGGTTATAAATTCCTCCACCCCTTGAAGATACAAGGTTATCGAACTTGAGCAAAATACAAGCATACTAGAAAACACAAGCAATCAAGAGAAAAATCATCTTACAAGCTTACTCTGTTCTTAAACTTTCATATCACTCTCTACGAAGAGTAGTGTTTAGAGTTATGAGCTTAGTTTCAAACCCTCACACTTAGTAAGTCAGTAGAACAAAAACTTTTTCAAAACCTTAATTGGTTGAGCTTGAAGAGGCTTGCTTAGAAAGAATAATTGAGCCTAAAGAGGCTTGTCTACAAAAGAATACTTAGTGTTGTCTGAAGAGGTGTAGAATACTTGCCTGAAGAGGTGTTGAATACTTGTAACAAAGGGTTTTTGTTATAGTGGATAAAGGTCTCAAGTAGAGGGAACTGGACGTAACTCTTTGGTGAAGAGTGGACCAGGATAATATCTCTGTGTTCTTTTCTCTACCGTATCTTCGCTTTAGTTTATTTTCTTGCTAATGTCTTGAGATTGAATTGTTTTCCTTAGGCTTGTCTCTTTATCTTCATCGGACTAAGTAAGCATCCAATCAGTGTTGGAAACACTTCTAGCGTCCTTTAAACATTTTATCGTCCAACCTTGCGAAAACTTATATATCTGCTTGCGAAAAGTTTTAAAAACTTAAGAAACACAATTCAACCCCCCTTCTTGTGTTTCAAACAGGTTCCTTCAATTGGTATCACAGTTCAGCCTCTGGGTTGAGCACTTAGCCGTGTAGAGGAAAAGATCCTACAGTAGATATGGCAGGACAAGGTATGCCAAGCGGGAGTTAACCTGCTATGGAAGGTACTTCCATGACCAGACCTCCGTTCTTCAAGGAAACCCATTACTTGTACTGGAATGAGAGATTCAAAGGCTTCATCTTAAGTACAAACTCAGCTCTCTGGGCCAGAATCACAAATGGTCCATATGTGTGTCTCGACTCTGATGGGACAGACAAAGCAGAAGATGCCTGGACGGATGCTGAAAGAGCAAGAATGGAACAAAATCATAAAGCCAGATATGTTTTAATGTGTACTCTCAGTCCTGATGAATTTCAAAAGATTCACACATGTGAATCAGCAAAGGAAATCTGGGATACTTTGTCAAATCTCCATGAGGGGACTACCAAGGTAAAAGATTCAAAAATCATCATGCTGGTAGGCCGGTATGAATTGTTTACCATGGCCGAAGGAGAGTGCATCCTAGACATGATGAGTCAATTTCAGACAATTATCAACAATCTAAAATCCCTTGGGAAAGTCTACACTACCAAGGAGAATGTCACCAAAATTCTTAGGAGCTTGCTTAAGAAGTGAAGACCTCTTGTTACTGCAATCACCTAGGCCAAAGATCTTTCTACTTTGACTCTGGATGATCTGGTTGGAACGCTTCAAGTTCATGAGCAGGAGCTTGATCTTGACAATCCTGGAAAGAAAAATAAAGGGATTGCCTTGAAAGCTCAGAAGTCCAACAACTCAAAAGCTGTAAAAGCTGATGAGTCCAGTGATGATGCTGATCAATCTGACTATGAAGTGTCAGACAATGATGAACTATCCTTCGTCTCCAGAAAGATTCAAAACATGTGGAGAAAGAAAAACGGGATGAAAAGAAGGCCATTCCAACAGAAAAACTTCAAAGATCACGCTGAACCAAAAGACAAAAGTCAGCTAGTCAGTTTCGAGTGCAACAAGCCAGGTCACTTCAAAGCTGACTGTCCTATGTTAAAAGACAAGAAGAAAAAGAACTTCATAGCTACTTGGGAGGATCTTAACTAGTCTGAAGAAGAAGAAGAAGAACAAACAAATGAGGAGGCTAACTTATGCCTTTGGTCCAACAATCCGAATGAAGACTCTTCGGATGATGAACAACTTGTTGTTCCCAAAGAAAGAACTCAAGAGGCTACCTCTGAAAGAGGATGGAATGTTCCACCCATCTTTAAAGGAACGGACTACCCTTATTGGAAATCAATTTTTCAAATATACGTCCAAGCTCAAAATTATGAGTTGTGGAAGATATTTACCAATGGAGATCATCGTCCAACAACCACTCTTAAGGACGACTCAATAGCGTCCAAACCTGAAGCTGACTGGATGAATGAGGATATCAGACGGTATTCGCTGAATGCTCATGCCAACTGGTATCTCATCAACGCTCTTGATAAGACGAGACTAGAGATGGTCTTGCAATTCCAAACTGCGAAGGAAAAGCTGGACGCATTAGAACAACTGTTCAGTCCAAGGAGTCCGTCTGCCTCTAACTTCTGTCTAATGGCAAACACCTCATCAGACGCTGAATATGAAGAAGAATAAGAGGTATCTGTTTCTGATTTTCTTCAAGAAGCATATGATGAACTGCTTAATGATACTTCTTTATTGCATCATCAATATGTTATGCTTAAAAGAAAGTTTTCAAAAGTAAATAAGGAATTGGAAGATTCCAACAAACAAAACAAACAGCTCATTGAAGAAAACAATAAGCTGAAAGCTGAGAATGTCAGTCTAACTGACAGACTCACCTCTGGGTCCAGTGAACCTCACGAGGTAACTAGACTAAAACAAGAGATATCTGACCTAACTAAAAGCGTATCTAAGCTTGTTGGAGGTTCAGAGAAGCTAGACCTGATATTGAGGTATTCAAGATCACCTCACGATAAGTCTGGCCTAGGCTATGACTCTGAGAAACAAGAAGCTTCTCAGAAAGTATCAAGGTCCAATAAACATCATAAGACCTTTAAATCTTATGAAAAGCAAAAAGAAAACCAATAGCATGCATCCAATACCTATTGTGATTTATGTGGAAAAAGTGGGCACATCTCTTCGAAATGCATACACAAAAAGAAAACCAAAATGCATGGACGAAGACCACAAACTAACCAAAAAGGACCCAAGTCTATTTGGGTACCTAAGAACATGATAATCCCTGTTGCAGATCTGCTTAGCAACATAAAGGAAACCCCAGTCCAGGTACTTGGACAGTGGATGCTCACGTCACATGACGGGAGAAAGGTGTATGTTCCAAGAACTACGTGAAAAGACTGGTGGATGGGTCATCTTTGGAGGCTACCAGAAAGGAAAGATAGTTGGAATAGGTCAGATTGGTAAGCATCATATTCCCTCTATTAATAATGTTCTTCTGGTTGAAGGATTAAAACACAACTTGCTTAGCATAAGTCAATTATGTGATAGTGGGTCTGATGTTTCCTTCAATAAATGTGAATGTATAGTCAAGAACCATGATGGGTCCATCTTATTCATTGCCAAGAGGCAAAATAATCTGTATAAAATTAACTTGGGGGAACTCTCAAATCAGAGTGTATCATGCCTAGTGTCTGTTGAAGATGAGCAATGGATCTGGCACAAAAGACTTTGTCATGCAAGTCTGAGATTAATCTCAAGACAAAACAAGCATAACCTCGTAAGAGGTCTACCAAAGATCGTGTATAGATCGGACGCTCTCTGTGACACATGTCAAAAAAGAAAACAAGTTAAGAACTCTTTTGAGTCCAAGAACATTATTAGTACTTCAAGACCACTAGAGCTGTTGCTTCTTGATTTATTTGGTCCAACAAGGACTGCTTCTGTTAGTGGTAAGAAATATAGGCTTGTCATAGTAGACGACTATACTAGATGGACATGGGTTAAGTTCCTTGCTCACAAGGATGAATCTATTAAGGTCTTTACTATATTCTGTAAGTGCGTCCAGAATGAAAAAGGCATATCTATAAGCTCAATCAGAAGTGATCATAGAGGTAAATTTGAAAATGAGCTTTTCCAAAGGTTCTTGATGAAAGCGATATTCATCACAATTTCTCTGCTCCTAGAACACCACAACAGAATGGTGTTCTTAAGAGAAAGAACCGATCTCTTCAAGAGATGGCCAGGGCAATGCTCATTGATAATTCTGTTTCTAAACACTTCTGGGCTGAAGCTGTAAATATTGCCTGCTACATTCAAAACAGAATATACATAAGACCAATCTTGAATAAGACTCCTTATGAATTGTGGAAAGGATGCAAACCCAACATTTCTTATTTCCACCCTTCGGATGTCAATGTTTTATTTTAAATACTAAGGATCAACTTGGTAAGTTTGATGCCAAAGTAGATAATGGAATATTGTTAGGATATTCTGAAATGTCCAAAGCGTTTAGAGTCTATAACTCTAGAACATTGGTTGTTGAAGAATCCATCCATGTTAAGTTCGATGACAAACAGCCTCATAAGAGATTATCAGAGCTAGTTGATTCTTTTGCAGATCTAAATTTGAATGATACAGAAGATCGTCCAATGCCTAACAAAGACAAAGTATCAGACGCAACTTAGGACGCTTCATCGTCTCAGCAAGTTGTTAACACCCCTCGCTCGTGGCAATTCAGGACTTATCATGCTGAGGATCAAATCATTGGCAAACCAAATGATAGAGCCTGGACAAGGTCAACCTTCAGAGAGTAAGCTGACTCAGCCTTCATTTCTAAATTGGAGCCAAAGTTTGTGGACGAAGCCTTAATGGATGAATGTTGGATCCTCGCTATGCAAGAAGAGCTCAACCAGTTTCAACGTAGTGACGTTTGGACTCTGGTCTCTCTGCCAAAGGATAAGTCTGTGATTAGAACCAAGTGGGTCTATCGTAACAAGTTGGACGAGGATGGTAAAGTTGTAAGAAAAAAAGCAAGGTTAGTTGCTCAAGGCTATTCTCAAGAGGAAGGTATTGATTACATTGAAACTTTTGCTCCAATAGCTAGACTAGAAGCCATAGGCATCTTACTTTCATATGCTGCACATCATAACATCATGCTTTATCAAATGGATGTAAAAAGTGCTTTCTTAAATGGCTTTATTAATGAAGAAGTGTATGTTGTTCAACCACCTGGTTTTGAAGATCAAAATCATCCTGAGCATGTATATAAGCTTAAGAAAGCTTTATATAGACTCAAACAAGCTCCTGGAGCTTGGTATGACAGACTCAACACTTTTCTAATGGAGAATAGTTTCTCAAAAGGAAAAGTGGATACAACTCTTTTTAGAAAATCAAATAAAAAGAACTTTATTGTTGCACAAATTTACGTTGATGATATAATATTTGGTGCAACTGATGAATATCTATGTCAAGAGTTTTTTGATCTAATGCAAAAGGAATTTGAAATGAGCATGATGGGAGAATTAAAATTCTTCCTCGGACTTCAAGTAAAGCAAACAACAGACGGAGTGTACATTCATCAGACGAAGTACACAAAGGAGCTTATGAAATGCTTCAAGTTAGACGATTGCAAACCAATGAATACCCCAATGCATCCAACTTCCGTACTAAACAAAGATGATAAAGACAAAAAGGTAGACTAAAAGGTATATAGAGGTATGATTGGCTCTCTCTTATATCTAACGGCGTCTAGACCAGATATCATGTTTAGTGTTTGTCTATGTGCTCGATTTCAATCTGATCCAAGAGAGTCTCATCTCTCAGCAGTAAAGAGAATCTTTAGATACCTCAAAGGTTCTACTAATCTGGGTCTGTTTTATAAGAAATTTGATGAATACATATTAGTTGGATTCTGTGATGCTGACTATGCTGGAGACAGAATAGAAAGAAAAAGCACCAGTGGAGGTTGTCACTTCATTGGAGCCAATCTAGTCTCATGGTTAAGCAAAAGGCAAAGCACAATCGCTCTATCAACAGCTGAAGCTGAGTACATTGCTGCTGCAAGTTGCTACTCACAACTGCTTTGGATTAAACATCAGTTGGAAGACTACAACATGTTTGTATGCAACATTCCAATCATGTGTGATAAAACTGCTGCAATTAACTTGTCTAAAAACCCCATATTGCATTCTAGAGCAAAGCATATAGAAATCAAGCATCATTTCATTAGAGACTATGTGCAAAAAGGAGTAATTGATATTCAATTTGTTGATACTGACCATCAATGGGCAGATATCTTCACCAAACCTTTAGCAGAAGATAGGTTCACATTTATAAGAAAATATCTGAACATGCATTTCAGTGATTAAATGAGAGTCCAATGCATGCGTCCAATATTTGCCTTAGTCCAATATATGCTCCTCCAATATGTATTGCTTACTCGTCCAATGCATTAATTGAACTAAATCTTTGTCAAGTGTGAACTTAATTCTCATTCCCTTAACTGAGTCAGTTTTGTTTTCAATTTTTTTTCAAAAAATGTTTTTTTCGGTTTCAAGGACTGGAACGTGTGTCAGTCATTTAATGCATGTCGTTTGGCCACCCTCTCTCTTCTTTGCAAATTCCAAACGTTTTCGTCTTCTCTTTAAAACCCAAAACTTGTTAAAAATTAAATCTTTACAAAGTTTTCACCTTTCATCTTCAATCCTTTTCTCTGAAAAGCCTCTCTTTGCGAAAATACTTCTTTTCAAAAATCTCTTCTCTGAAACAATGGCAACCTCATCCTCTGCTGTTGCTAAGGGCAAAGGAAAGTCCTTTGATGCTCAAACCGCTGATGTTCTGGTAGAATTCAAATTCAACCTACAGTTTCTTGCTGATAATGGGATAGACATCTTCCCAAACATTCATGTCGCCGGTTGGTCGAGTTTCTTCGAGGGTTCACCAGTCATCTACCCTGTTCTGGTTAGGGAGTTCTGGACAAACCCTATTGTTTTTGCAAGGGAAATACGCAACAAGGTGATTGACACCGAGGTTATCGCGTCTGAAGCTACTATTTCCAACGCCATTGGGTGTGCTCAATCGGGAATCACTTGTGAGAACAAATGGGAGGAAGAAATGGGAGGTCCTGAAGCCATCAAAAAATGTCTTTTGAAGAACTTGTCAGACAAGCTCATAGCCTCAAGGTTGACTGACAAAGCTAGGGTTCTTCATCAAATTTTGAACAAGGCTATCTTTCACAAAGCTGGGTCGACGGATAATGTTTCTAAGGCACATCAGTTCTGCCTAGTTCATCTAATTCTGGAGAAGCAGATTAATCTTGCACATCTTCTGTTCGCCTTCTTCAAGTATGCTATTGAAGGCTCTGGGAAGAACACCTCTATCATCTATGTTGCCTTTCTCTCAAGGATCTTTGAGAAACACATGGTCTATGAGGACCTCATTCACTTGACTCCAGAACAAAGGCGCAAATACTATGGTATTCATGGGATAGATCGTGTCCATCAACCTGAGTTCAGCAAACAAAGCTTGGTGATGATGCAACTGGACTGTTTCAAGAAGTCCAAACAAGAAGGAAAGCTGAAGGGTGCCCAAACGTAAGGTTCTGACGAAGCGTCTATCCAACAAGTCTCCTTTGGACGCTCAACTGAGCCTGTTCTTCCAACAGCCAAGGCTACCTCTGCTCGTCCAAAGCCTACCGTCCAACCATCAAGAAAAAGGAAGATGGTTCGAGCTTCTATTGATGAGGAAGATGAGGACAATCAACCTATCTCTAGGGTGATCAAAAGTCCAAGCAGGGAATCCACTTCTGTAGCCTTTCAGCCTAAGCCTGCTGCAACAAGAGCAAGGTCCACAAGAGCTAAAACTAAATGTAATACTGAACCTCAGTCTAGTTCAGTTTTTACTTCCACTGTTGAGCAAAACCTTGAGGTTGAAGACTTGACCTTAGACTCTCAACCGTCCTTACCCCTTTCACCCTCACCTTACCTCAAACACAAACCCTTCCCTCACCATCCGAACCTCAAGACTGGTTCACACCATCGGGAGATCACCCATTTCAACCCTATAGTGCCCCTTACCCCAAAATGATCAATCGAAAAAGAAAATACAAATGCATTCCTAGGATTACCTTCAGAAACGAAAGCTCCAACTGGGCTGATGTTCAACGAAGGTTTCCTGCTCTTTTTCTCAAACACTCACCTCCTTCTACCTCTCAACATCCCAAAAGCCCTATACCACCACCAGAATACCAATACGAAACACCTTCCACTCCACCTCAAAACCCTTCTAGTCCACCCCCTGAACATGGCTACTACCTCATTCCACACACATCCACTGAACCTTTGGCAACTCAACTGTACACTGCTCTTGGACCCCTGGTTGTTTGTCTTGATATGAAGAAGTTTTCTCCAAATAAAATCTATCCAAATCTCATCTAGGACAAGGCTTTCCAGTGGTGCCATTACAATGTCAAACGACACGTAGTAATTCTGAATGAAGAGAAGAAAGGTTGCAAAACCACAGCCGAGAAAAGATCAAGGATGTAACACCCTGCTTTTCACTTCTATGTTTATATGTGTTAAATACTTAATTATAGATGTTTGCACATGTTGTTTATGCCTGTTTTTGATGTATAAGTTCATAGTTGTAGTAGTTCAGCCTTTAGCATAATCGATCCATTCGAGCTCAAATAACCTGTTTCACGGTTTTGGCCATATCTTGAGTTCTAGACATCCGATTAGGGTGATCTTGGATGCCTTGGAAATCTTAGATAATTATCTACAAGTCTCATTCATGTGTCAAGGCCAAAAACACGCTTTTGGAAGAAGAAATCAATTTGGGAAATTGATTTTCAACTGAAGAAATCTATTTCCAGCAAGTGGAAATCGATTGCTTAAAAGGTAAAATAGATTTCTTCTACAAGAAAATCGATTTGGTCAATGGAAAATCGATTTCCATGGTGGTGGAATCGATCCCCATGCGTGTCAGAGCTTGTGTACGTGTTTGTGTTATCGGGCTATGCTGTGTACGGCTCATTCGTCCTAAAAAGTCCCTAACAGTTATATATACATAGCGTATGACCTAAACCTAGTCTCTACACCCTATTATACCCACAAGTTGCCTCTTCTCTTCCCTAAGAGCTCTCACTGATCTCTTGCTCTAGAAAACCCAAAAGACGAATCCTGTTTTGGTGTTCTTCATCAAGAACACGCATTTGCTTGGCAAGACCATCCCTGCTGCTAGAGTTCATCTTCCTAAGCTAGAAAACAAGGTGGGTTATCTAACCTTAGAGTTGGTTTCCCTTTCAATCCTTAATTTCAAGATCGACTCTGCTTTCCAGTGTTGCAATCGTGATCAAATGCTGAACCCGTAAGAAGGAACCGTAGTAGAACTTGGCTCGGTTCTCTTTCCCTTAGGCTGTGAATCGTCATACCAGGTATGGGGGAGAAATTTGGTCATGAATATGTGGGTTTTGGGATAGGTTAAGATGAAGGGGTTAACCCATGACCCCTATGTATGCCTGCGTATGTCTATAAATGTTATTATGTTGTTTTCTGGCTATATGAGTATTGATTGATGAATAATTTGACGTTATAACATGTTTATAACTATGAGTTCATGATTTATATGATGATGATGAGCATGTTGTTTATGCCATGATATGGTGTTTTGTTAACCTTATGATATAAGAACATAGTTATAGGGAGAAAATGAATAGGCGATATGAGATTGATAACCAAGGATTAGTTTGAGAACACTTAGGTTATGATTTATGAGTGTTGGACTAATCAAATTGGTAATAAATAGCTTAGGCTTGAATGATATGTCAATCAGAGAACATTGATCAGTCCGATAGGGGAGAAAATCCGTTTCTGCATGATCTGACACCCAGAAATCTATTTCCAGCACATGGAAATCGATTTGAATCCTCCAAAAATCGATTTTCATGGTGTGGAAATTGATTTGGCCTTGTGGAAATCGATTTCCAGCATCGATTTAGGACTTCTGGAATAGAACTTTAAGGAATAGGTTTTCACTCGTTTAGAACCCAGAAATCGATTTCCAACACTTGGAAATTGATTTGCCTTGTTCAAAATCGATTAGGGAAATCGATTTGAACATGTTGAAATCGATTTCCATGTAATGGAAATCGATTTGAAGACTTGAGAAATCGATTCCAGAGATTGGAAATCGATTCTCACATGCCCAGGAGTAGCTTTAACCCCTTACGCTTGATGGATAGTGTTATATAGGCTTGTTATAATCTAAGGACTTTAGGTTACCCTTAGGAGCTTAAGAATAGTTGATCTTTGATATTGTTTAACACTAGGATGTAACCCCATGGTTTAAAATAGAACGATTTAGAAAAGAATGTCACAAAATAATAAAGATAATAACGAAGATATTGTTAACAATGATAACAATGATTTATTATTAGTGATGTTGTTGAAGACCATCGTGGATGGTCACACTTAATAATCAATGTGATTGATTATGGTGATAGATGGTTGGCATGTGTTTGCATATTGATGAACATTGCACGTATCATACGTTGAAGTTGATATGTTGGGTGGAAAGCAAACGATGAATCGCGATAATGGAAGCCACGATGGGTGTTATCCCGGCCTTGAGGGTACATCAGGTAGGGAAGTTCCAGGTGACATGGGCTAGCTACCTATTGTCAGAGTGACCTAATGAATAAGCTTGAGTACCCTGACTAGCCACTATACGTTATCGGTATT
Source organism: Ammopiptanthus mongolicus (assembly GCA_039655645.1). Classification (NCBI taxonomy): domain Eukaryota; kingdom Viridiplantae; phylum Streptophyta; class Magnoliopsida; order Fabales; family Fabaceae; genus Ammopiptanthus; species Ammopiptanthus mongolicus. The sequence goes on from CM077347.1 coordinate 80,553,183, forward strand.
AGTGAGAGTGTTCGGGGATGGCCCATGGTCTGGCATATCATCCACGTTGATAACCAGACATGTACTCCAAATCGTCTTTCCAGAGTTAGAGTTGTTGGCCACATGCATACGGAGTAGTGATGTTGCATTCGCATTGTCATGCATTTTTGACATATATATTGATTATACATGTGTTGATTGATGTATGTTGTATGTCATCTTAATTACTATTCCATTCCGTTTACATATATTTATGATCGTATTTCTCACCCCTATCTTTTGTTGTTCTTATGCATATGATGTTGTATGTGCAGAGGAGGGTGAGCATGCCGACGAGGAGTGATCCCGTGGAGATCTCTCTCTTAGTAGTAGTAGTTAGAATTTACGTTCAGTTGTTCAGTTTTATTCCAATGTATTATCGGTATATGTATACCAGCTCTGATATGTGACATCGGGATTTGGGTTATGTTTATTATTTATATTTTTCGTAGTTTGTTTTTAAAGGATTTTGATTATTTTAGATTCCTACGTTTTACGTTATAGATGATGTAATGCACATTACCCTTGAGGACACGTTTTTATTTTTAATTGTTATATTATTTTTAAAGACATATATGATTTTACTTATGCTTTATTATATGCGGGGTAGTGGGTGTCACATTTAGTGGTATCAGAGTCGGTCTGTCCTACAGGCCGAGGTATGTGTCTATTGTGTTCTCTTCTGTGTACTCTTATATGATTGTCTATGTTGATGGTATAGAGTATTAAGTGTTTAGTTCTGTTTTGCTTGACTTTCGATATTGAGCAGTTTGCTTGAATGATGCAGGAAGTTATGGCGGGTAGAAACGATCGTGCGATTACTGATGCCCTGGAAGCATTAGCTAATGCCATAGGGCAGAATCAGAATCACAACGAGGTGGAGCTGCTGAATTTCAGGGTTTGGATAAGTTACAGAGGAATAATCCGCCATCCTTCAAGGGAGCTTATGACCCTGAAGGTGCTCAGACATGGATCCGAGAGCTTGAGAAGATCTTTCGGGCCATGGCATGCACCGATGCTCAGAAGGTTACCTTTGCTACCTTCATGTTGGTAGAAGAAGCTGAACATTGGTGGGAGAATTGCCGCCAACGTTTGGAAGCTGAAGGCACCGTTGTTACTTGGGATGCCTTCAAGGAGAGATTCTTGGGGAAGTATTTCCCTGCTGATATATGCGACAAGAAGGAGATGGAGTTTCTGGCTTTGACTTAGGGAAACATGTCCGTTGGGGATTACGCCGCTAAGTTTGAGGAATTGTCACGTTATTATCCGCTCTATCAGTATTGTAATGATGATCGCTCTAAGTGTGTGAAGTTCGAGAATGGTTTGCGCCCAGAGATCAAGCAAGCCATCAGCTACCAGGAGATCCGTGTTTTTCCCACTTTGGTGAACAAGTGCAGAATCTTTGAGGAAGACTACAAGTCCAGATTTGCTCAGTTCAAGAGTTCTGATCCTCAAGGTAGCAAGAGGACGACACAACAGGATAAAGGAAAACAACAGTTAGCACCAGTTGGTGGTGGGTTCAAGTACGCCGGCAAGAAACCGCAGTATACGTCGGGACCAGCTAGTGGCGGAGGATTTGCCTCTTCTAGGCCAATCAGGTGTGGCAAGTATGGTAAGGAGCACTTTACTCGTGACTGCAAGGAGACAAACATCATCTGCTTCAAGTGTGGGAAGCCTGGTCATATCAGTAAGGATTGTAGTGGAGCAAAGATGGAGCCACAGAGTGCCAGCAAGAGTTCTCAAGTCGATCGACCGAGGACAAGTGGAAGAGTCATCACTCTCAGTGGAGCTGAAGCCTCAGAATCTGAAGACTTGATTCAAGGTAAGTGCCTCATCAAAGGGACTCCTTTAATAGTGTTATTTGATTCGGGTGCATCGCATTCCTTTATATCACATGATTGTGTTGAGTAACTTAGATTACCTGTTGCCCATCTTGAATATGATCTAGTTGTTGCTACCCCTAACAATAAGTCTGTTGTTACCTCACATATTTTTAAAGGTTGTTCCATTGTCATTGATGATAGAAATTTCATAGTTGATCTTATATGCTTACCCCTTAAACAACTTGATGTTATTCTTGATTTGGACTGGTTATCTGCCAATCATGTCCTTTTAAATTGCTTTGATAAAACTGTTGTTTTTGGAACTGCTGTCGATCCTAAGGATCCGAGTTTTCTGACTGCCAACCAAGTCAAGGCTTCTATTAGAGAAGAAGCCGAAGTATACATGATCTTATCTTCCCTGGAAGTAGAGAGAAAGGCTGAGGTTAAGGATGTGCCAGTTGTGAGAGAGTTCCCAGAAGTCTTTCCTGAGGATATTGATAGTTTACCACCTGAGAAAGAGGTTGAGTTTAGAATAGACTTAGTGCCAGGTAAAGGACCTATATTCATAGCACCTTATAGGATGTCCCCTCTAGAGCTAGCTGAGTTGAAGAAACAGTTAAAGGAATTGCTCCAGAAGCAGTTTGTTAGGCCTGTCTCCGTGGGGAGCGCCAGTGTTGTTGGTAAAGAAGAAAGATGGTAGCATGAGATTGTGTGTCGATTACCGACAGCTCAACAAGGTGACTGTTAAGAATAGGTATCCTCTTCCTAGAATAGATGACCTTTTGGACCAGCTGATAGGAGCTTGTGTGTTTTTTTCTAAGATAGATTTGAGATCAGGCTATCACCAAATTCGGGTCAAGTCTGAGGACATTCCAAAGACTGCGTTCAGAACACGCTATGGCCATTATGAGTACCTAGTTATGCCTTTTGGTGTGACTAATGCCCCTACCGTGTTCATGGACTACATGAACAAGATCTTTCAGCCATACTTGGATAGATTTGTAGTTGTCTTCATAGATGATATCCTAGTATACTCTAAGACTAAGGAGGAACACTTGAGGATAGTCTTGAAAACCTTTAAGGAAAAACAGTTGTATGCCAAGTTGTCTAAGTGTGAGTTTTGGTTAGAAGAGGTGAGTTTCTTAGGACACATCATCTCTAAATGAGGGATAGCCGTAGACCCAGCTAAGGTAGAAACCGTGCTCCAATGGGAAGCACCTAAGTCAGTGACCGAGGTTAGAAGTTTCTTTGGTTTAGCCGGGTACTATACGAGGTTTATAGAAGGATTGTCTAAGATAGCTTTGCCTATGACCCGCCTTACTAAGAAAGGTCAGATCTTTGTGTGGGACTCTAAGTGTGAGGAAAGTTTTCAGGAGTTGAAGAATAGGTTGACCTCTGCACCTGTGCTAGTGTTGCCCAACCCTAGTGAACCTTTTGTGGTGTACTGTGATGCTTCAAAGCAAGGTTTAGGTGGTGTGTTGATGCAGAATGGTCAAGTAGTAGCTTACGCTTCTAGGCAGCTTAAGACCCATGAGAAAAACTACCCTACTCATGACCTTGGAGTTAGGAGCTGTAGTGTTTGCCTTAAAAATTTGGAGGCATTATCTTTACGGAGCTAGATTTGAGGTCTTTAGTGATCATAAGAGTTTGAAATACCAGTTTGACCAAAAGGAGCTGAATATGAGACAGCGCAGGTGGATGGAATTTCTTCAGGATTATGAGTTTGAGTTGAGTTACCACCCAGGAAAGGCCAATGTAGTGGCTGATGCTTTGAGTAGAAAAACCTTACATATTTCAGTCTTGATGGTTAGAGAGATGGATTTGATAGAGGAGTTTAGAGATTTGAGTTTAGCTTGGGAAGTTACCCCTAAGGGCATTAGGCTAGGAATGTTGAAAATCACTAGCAGTTTGATGGATCAGATTAGAGAAGGGCAGAAGATAGATGTATACCTTTTAGACCAGAGAGAGTTGGTTGCTCAAGGTAGAAACCTTAGTTTTAAGGAAGGAGCTGATGGAATTTTGAGATTCCAGGATAGAGTTTGTATACCTGATGTTCCAGAGCTTAGGAAGTTGATCCTTGAGGAAGGACATAGGAGTGGTTTGAGTGTTCACCCAGGAGCCACAAAGATGTATCAGGATCTGAAAAGGATGTTTTGGTGGCCCAGGATGAAAAAGGATGTGGCGGAGTTTGTTTATGCTTGCCTAGTGTGTCAGAAGGCTAAGATAGAGCACCAAAAACCTTCAGGTAAGTTGCAACCTTTGAGTATTCCTGAGTGGAAGTGGGATAGTATCTCTATGGATTTTGTGTTTGGACTCCCTAAGACTCCAGGTGGTTGTGATGCCATATGGGTTGTTGTGGACAGGTTGACCAAATCTGCCCATTTCATTCCTATGAACATGGAATATCCATTAGAGAAGTTGACTAGTTTGTATATTAAAGAGATAGTCAGATTGCATGGTGTACCCTCTAGCATAGTGTCAGATAGAGATCCTAGATTTACCTCTAGATTTTGGAATAGTTTGCATGAGGCCTTAGGAACTAAGCTTAGATTGAGTTCGGCTTATCACCCACAGACCAATGGTCAGTCTGAGAGAACAATCCAATCCTTAGAGGACTTGTTGAGGGCGTGTGTGCTAGAGCAGTCTGGTAGTTGGGATAAATTCTTACCCCTTATAGAGTTCATCTACAACAATAGCTTCCATTCCAGTATTGGGATGGCACCTTATGAGGCTTTGTATGGGAGGAGATGTAGGACACCTTTGTGTTGGAATGAGCCTGGAGAGAATGTTGTGTTAAGACCTGAGGTAGTGCAAGAGACTACAGAGAAAGTGAAGATGATACAAGATAAGATGAGAGTGGCACATAGTAGGCAAAAGAGTTACCATGATAAGAAAAGAAAAACTCTCGAATTCCAGGAGGGAGATCATGTGTTCTTGCGAGTTACTCCAACAACTGGGGTTGGCAGAGTAATGAAAGCGAGGAAACTTTCTCCTAGATTCATTGGCCCTTACCAAATTCTAAAAAGAGTCGGTGAAGTCGCCTACCAGATAGCTTTACCCCCGTTCTTGTCAAATCTTCATAATGTGTTTCATGTGTCTCAACTTCGAAAGTATATTCATGATCCAAGCCATGTGATAGTACCCGATGTCATTCCACTAAAGGATAACTTGACCTTTGAGGTGTTACCGCTTCGAGTTGAAGATCGAAGGGTCAAGCAGCTGAGAGGGAAGGAAATTCCCTTAGTCAAGGTCATTTGCAGTGGAGCTACAGAAGAAAGTGCTATGTGGGAGTTGGAGAGCAAGATGAAGGAGTCATATCCGCATCTGTTTACTCAAGGTGAGTAGAAATTTTGAGGACGAAATTTTTATAAGGGGGTGGAATTCTAACACCCTGCTTTTCACTTCTATGTTTATATGTGTTAAATACTTAATTATAGATGTTTGCACATGTTGTTTATGCATGTTTTTGATGCATAAGTTCATAGTAGTAGTAGTTCAGCCTTTAGGATAATGGATCCATTCGAGCTCAAATAACCTGTTTCACGGTTCTGGCCATATCTTGAGTTCTAGACATCCGATTAGGGTGATCTTGGATGCATTGGAAAGCTTAAATAATTATCTACAAGTCTCATTCAGGTGTCAAGGCCAAAAACACGCTTTTGGAAGGGGAAATCGATTTAGGAAATCCATTTTTAGCTAAAGAAATCGATTTCCAGCAAGTGGAAATCGATTGCTTAAAAGGTAAAATCAATTTCTTCTACAAGAAAATCGATTTGGTCAATGGAAAATCGATTTCCATGGTGGTGGAATCGATTCACATGCGTGTCAGAGCTTGTATACGCGTTTGTGATATCGGGCTATGCTGTGTACGACCCATTCGTCCTAAAACGTCCCTAACAATTATATATACATAGCGTATGACCTAAACCTAGTCTCTACACCCTATTATACCCACAAGTTGCCTCTTATAATCCCTAAGAGCTCTCACTAATCTTACTCTACAAAACCCAAAAGACGAATCCTGTTTTGATGTTCTTCATCAAGAACACGCATTTGCTTGGCATGGCAATCCCTGCTGCTAGAGTTAATCTTCCTATGCTAGAAACCAAGGTGAGTTATCTAACCTTAGAGTTTGTTTCCCTTTCAATCCTTAACTTAAAGATCGACTCTGGTTTCTAGTGTTGCGATTGTGATCAAGTGCTGAACCCATAAAAAGGAACCATAGCAGAACTTGGCTCTGTTCTCTTTCCCTTAGGCTGTGAATCGTCATACCAGGTATGGGGGGAGAAAATTGGTCATGAATATGTGGGTTTTGGGATAGGTTAAGATGAAGGGGTTAACCCATGACCCCTATGTATGCTTGTGTATGTTTAAGAATGTTGTTATGTTGTTTTCTGGCTATATGAGTATTGATTGACGAATAATTTGAAGTTATAACATGTTTATAACTATGAGTTCATGATTTATATGATTGTTGATGAATTAATGATGATGAGCATGTTGTTATGCCATGATATGGTGTTTTGTTAACCTTATGCTATAAGAACATAGTTATAGGGAGAAAATGAATAGGCGATGTGAGATTGATAACCAAGGATTAGTTTGAGCACACTTAGGTTATGATTTATGAGTGTTGGACTAATCAAATTGGTGATATATAGCTTAGGCTTGAATGATATGTCAATCATAGAACTTTGACCAGTCCAATAGGGGAGAAAACCCGTTTCTGCAAGATCTGACACCCAGAAATCGATTTCCAGCACATGGAAATTGATTTGAATCCTCCAAAAATAGATTTGCATGGTGTGGAAATCGATTTCGCACTAGGCGAAATCGATTTCCAGCATCGATTTAGGACTTCTGGAATAGAACTTTAAGGAATAGGTTTTCACGCGTTCAGAACCTAGAAATCGATTTCCAGCACTTGGAAATCAATTTGCCTTGTTCAAAATCGATTAGGAAAATCGATTTGAACATGTTGAAATCGATTTCCATTACATGGAAATCGATTTGAAGACTTGAGAAATCGATTCCAGAGATTGGAAATCGATTCTCACGTGCCCAGGAGTAGCTTTAACCCCTTATGCTTGATGGATAGTGTTATATAGGCTTGCTATAATCTAAGGAGTTTAGATTACCCTTAGGAGCTTAAGAATAGTTGATCTTTGATATTGTTTAACAATAGGATGTAACCCCATGGCTTAAAATAGAACGAGTTAGAAAAGAACGTCATAAAATAATAAAGATAATAACGAAGAAATTGTTAATAATGATAACAATGAGTTATTATTAGTGATGTTGTTGATGACCATCGTGGATGGTCACAGTTAATAATCAATGTGATTGATTATGGTGATGGATGGTTAGCATGTGTTTGCATATTGATGAACATTGCACGCATCATATGTTGAAGTTGATATGTTGGGTGGAAAGCAAACGATGAATCGCGATAGTGGAGGCCACGATGGGTGTTATCCCGGCCTTGAGGGTACATTGGGTAGGGAAGTTCCACGTGACATGGGCTAGCTACCTATTGTCGAAGTTACCTAATGAATAAGCTTGAGTACCCTGACTAGCCACTATACGTTATCAGGATTAGTGAGACTGTTCGGGGATGACCCATGATCTGGCATATCATCCACTTTGATAACCGGACATGTACTCCTAATCGTCTTTCCAGAGTTAGAGTTGTTGGCCACATGCATATGGAGTAGTGATGTTGCATTCGCATTGTCATGCATTTTGACATATATATTGATTATACATGTGTTGATTGATGTATATTGTATGTCATCTTAATTACTATTCCATTCCGTTTACATATATTTATAATCGTATTTCTCACCCCTATCTTTTGTTGTTCTTGTGCATATGATGTTGTATGTGCAGAGGAGGGTGAGCATGCCGACGAGGAGTGATCCCGTGGAGATCTCTCTCTTAGTAGTAGTAGTTAGGATTTACGTTCAGTTGTTCAGTTTTATTCCGATGTATTATCGGTATATGTATACCAGCTCTGATATGTGACATCGGGATTTAGGTTATGTTTATTATTTATGTTTTCCGTAGTTTGTTTTTAAAGGATTTTGATTATTTCAGATTCCTACGTTTTACGTTATAGATGATGTGATGCACATTACCCTTAAGGATACGTTTTTATTTTTAATTATTATATTATTTTTAAAGATATGTATGATTTTACTTATGCTTTATTATATGCGGGGTAGTGGGTGTCACAAAGGACGTATAGTCTGACCAACATCTTTCTTGATCAAGACATCAAATTCATTCCAAGCTATCCCACAGCCTGGAAGGAAAATTCTGATGTTCGCGACTTTCTTCCTTACTACGCTGTCAGGAAGGAATGTGACATGTCCAGAGAAGCCAAGATCCATCACAACTTGCCAATGAAGTTTTGGTCCAGAAGCTCAGAAACTAGGGTAGGAGTTGTTCCTCCTAGAGCTTGTCCAAGGATCCCAATTATGGACCCAAACAAGAATAAGGATGGATGCAAAAGGCTTGAAACTTGGACGCTGCCCTACAAATATGCCTTTGATCCTCTCTTCTGGAAAAGGCCAAGAGACGATTCAATAGAGCTGACCCACATTTGACAGAAGGATCCTTTCCAAAGGTTTGACCCAGACACAAATATCTACTGGGAAAACTTCATCTGAAGAATCTGAAGATGCTCTCAAGAAGCATCCTCGTCTGGTCTCTCTATCGATGAAAAGCAGAAGATTCATGTCTAACCAAGACAATATCGAATCTCTGATGTTGACTTTCTGATCATGGACGACATCTTTGGAATACCGTTGCATCCAAGGGATGTGCTTCCAAACCCTGCCCCAAGATGGAGAGAAAATAGATATGATTATGTTGAGATCATCCTTGATGTGCTTCCACCTCCACCCAAACCTGTCATTGATCCTAAAGCACCTCCACCTGCCCCCCAAAACCTGTTATACTTGAAGAAACGGGGGACACTGAGATCGTTTATGAGGACCCTTCTCCTGAAATTCATGCTGAGGAAATGGAACAAGTTGCAGACTCAGCCTCGTCTAAGTCTCAACCTATCCCTCTTTCAGTGGTCCATTCTGCTGATCCATCTCCTTCTCAGGCACTCAGTGTGATTCTTGATCAGAGAGATGTGGATGCAACTAAGGCCCCAGCTAAAAGCTCTGTCTCTGCGGTTCCTCTGGAGTTTCAAGAGTTCGTCCAACGGTCCATAAAAGCCAGCAATGCAATGCTTCTTCAGCAAATCGCAACCATGTTTCAAAACTTCATTCCTAAATTTCCTCCTCCTCCACCTCCTCTTTCTTAAAACTTTCTCTTATTTTTTTTTTAATACTGACTATGATGTGTTTTTCCTTCTTTTGTCTGATGACAAAAATGAGGAGAAAAGGGTTTGATTGAATTGAATGTTTATTAAATCATAGTATATGTTGATTGCACACTCTTTATACGTCTTGTTATATATGCTTGATTGATTGCTCTATCTTACATGCTTTAAATGTTTAGAATATTTATCTTAGGGGGAGCTCTTCAGCTCTCTAGGACTCTTTGTTCAATCAAATTAGTTTGTTTTGTCATCATAAAAAAGATGGAGATTGTTGGAACCAAAGTGGTTATGATCTAGTAATCCCTTATGTTTTGATGTTAACAAAGGACTAATTTTGGAAGAACAAAGATTTGTTATGGACTAACGTTCTACCGTAAATGTGTAGGATAAAATTAATATAAGTCCAAAGACTATCTAAGTCCAAAGACTTTAACTTGTCCAACCTCCAAAGTGGTTCAAGTTCTTACTCAGACTGGACGATAATAAGTAGTAACAAAAAAATCATGAATCCAAAGACTCTTCCTATCCTTGTGTATTTGTTATAGTCCAATAATGCTTTATTTATTAAGCGCGAATAATTTTGTAAAGCTTTTGAATTTATTATTCCTTGTAAAAGGGTTATATCCTTTGGACAGATATTCCCTGTAACACTCGTTCTGACAAAAGCAAAAGCCAGACTGTCCCTGTCACATAAAGAAGTTGATCTTCTTCTTTGAGAAAGACAAAAGGCAACTTTCGAGTACAAAGAGGATATATCAGTCTCGTTTCTAGCTATCCAACCTGATAGTCTACTTTGCTGATCAGAAGCTTCAAGGAGGTTATCAGACTCAACAGACCAATGCATTTAATATATGATCAGAACGGATCTTTTTCCATCTGTTGAAGACTGAAGATTGCTTAAAGCCAAAAGGCTATAAATTCCTCCACCCCTTGAAGATGCAAGGTTACCGAACTTGAGCAAAATACAAGCATACGAGAAAACACAAGCAATCAAGAGAAAAATCAGCTTACAAGCTTACTCTGTTCTTAAACTTTCATATCATTCTCTGCAAAGAGTATTGTTTAGAGTTTTGAGCTTAGTTTCAAACCCTCACACTTAGTGAGTTAGTAGAACAAAACCTTAGTTGGTTGAGTCTGAAGAGGCTTGCATAGAAAGAATAATTGAGCCGGAACAGGCTTGTCTGTAAAAGAATATTTAGTGTTGCCTGAAGAGGTGTAGAATACTTGCCTGAAGAGGTGTTGAATACTTGTAACAAAGGGTTTTTGTTATAATGAATAAAGCTCTCAAGTAGAGGGGACTGAACGTAGCTCTTTGGTGAAGAGTGAACCAGTATAATATCTCTGTGTTCTTTTCTCTCCCTTATCTTCGCTTTAGTTTATTTTCTTGCTAACGTCTTGGGATTGAATTGCTTTCCTTACGCTTGTCTCTTTATCTTCAACGGACTAAGTAAGCGTCCAATCAGTGTTGGAAACGCTTCTAGCGTCCTTTAAACGTTTTATCGTCCAACCTTACGAAAACTTATATATCTTCTTGCGAAAAGTTTTAAAAACTTAAGAAACACAATTCAACCCCCTTCTTGTGTTTCAAACAGGTTCCTTCAACACCAAGTTAATCATTTCCATCAAATTTACACTAACTTGTTAAATTTCTACGCCGGTGACACCCTTCGTTCTTCGGAATCCGGGAAACTATCACTAGAATCCGAATTTCTCTCCCTCTCTCTCTTTCTTTCCCTCTTTTCCCTTCTCTCTCTCTTTTTCCCTCTCTTCCCTCTTTCTCTTTTACTGTCTTCCTGTTAGGGTTAGAAATTCTCTGAATTCGAGGACAGAGAGCCTCCTAAAGAAATGGTAGAAGAGGGGAAATAGACTAAATTCTCATTACCTCATCATAAAGGATTACATGACTATATAGGGTTGGGGCATGCAGGCCCAACGTCCACACCCTAACAAACTAGCAGAATAATAGGAATTACACCAAATAGCAAATAATAGAATCCTAACAAACATTATTCTAGAAACTAGCTGAGTCATTGGCTCTAGGATCATAACAATACCCACCTCATCAAAATCAACCTTGTCCTCAAGGTTTTAATAAAAGCGCTCCTGAAAAAATTTCCCTGGATCCCATTGCCTGAATCCTGATAATTGAGGACCCCAATCTGCATCTTGTTCACCAGGATCAAATAAGAAGAAATCTTGGACTTGAGCCATAAATTTGGGCCCACTTCCTGTTTTGGTAAACCCTTATTTTTGCTGACACTTTGTTGGGCTTGACCCATTACATTACAATCCCACTCCTTGTCTCTATTAATTTGGGCTTGGCCCAATAAGTCAAACAAGTGACCTAGCATCAGTAACTCCCTTCCTGCCCTAGCCCTCTTCTTTCTCCCATCTACCTCACCCGCCGCTAGCAGCTTCAGTTCGCCCAGGCCGTACGACGACTCATTGTCCTCTACGGCTGTGTCCGAATCGGGGACCGCCTTAGCGGCCGCCCAACAGGGAAGAAGATCTGGTGGCTCGGGCGGCTCCGGTGGTGTCTCCCCCGGATACCTCGGCGTGGTGGTCCCTTCCCCCACTATGCGCGCACGATCTCCTTCCTCGCCGTGACCGCGAGTGCGCCTTCAGCCTTCACGTGAGCATCCCGGTCCGGCGGTTTCGGTGGTGGCGGCAAGGTTGTTGGCCCGTTCTCAATCCACCCCTTTTCGGATGATTCTCCCCATGGTTTCTGCCTATCTTCACACCCTGGCCAAAAGTCCACCTCCTTCCTCCGTATCGCAATCGACAAAACCAGATCCAAGCTGGAAGCTACACTGACAGAACGAGCCGGTATGTAGCGATGCCGGCAATGAGAGGTTGTGCTCTCAAATGGTTGTGGCAATCGTAGCTGGACCGAGCCATGTGGCGACACGACCTCCGCCCTCTCCTGCTCGCAAACCCTCTATTCACCTCCAACATTTGAGTTTGTTTCCTTCGTTGCCAATGTTGCGGCAGTGAACAACGGTTTCAGTGGCGGTTCCGGGAGGTGGTTGGTGTCCCGTGGCACTAGCAGTGACGATCCTAACTCCGCTGACCCTCCCACCTCTGATGAAGAACCGAAGTCTGGCGGTTTTAGCGGCTACGCCGGTGGTGGTGAGTTGGTCCCCTTTGTGCGCACTTCTTGCACCTCTGTGATCGCCGGCGTCATCGCAGGTAGATCATGCTCAATTTTCTCCTTTTATGCGTCAATCCTGCTGTCGCGAGCCGTGGGCGGCAATTGCGCCTCTCGCCACTCGTTGCGCAGTGCAGCAAGTGTCCCAAGGATATCTTGGAACACTTCATCCAGAGATCGCTGAGAATCCATGGGAGAGGGTTAGTTCGGGAACGAGAGCACCAATGTTAGGGTTAGAAATTCTCTGAATTCGAGGACAGAGAGCCTCCTAAAGAAATGGTAGAAGAGGGGAAATAGACTAAATTCTCATTACCTCATCATCAAGGATTACATGGCTATATAAGGTTGGGGCATGCACACCCAACGTCCACACCCTAACAAACTAGCAGAATAATAGGAATTACACCAAATAGCAAATAATAGAATCCTAACAAACATTATTCTAGAAACTAGCTGAGTCACTGGCCCTAGGATCATAACACTTCCCTTCTCTCTTCGTAATGGATTAGGTTCAGCAAGATTATCCAACTGTAAATCCAAGGGATCATCATTGTCACACAGTGTTGAACACTTTTTGCTTGCTCCATCAACTTCAAAGCTGATATAGTCAGTAATTTCTTCTTCATTTTCATTATTTTGTTGCCATTGGTTTTGAGCCATCGTCATTGCAGGTTCAAAAACATCAATGGGAATAGAACCAAAGCAACGCCATCTACTGTTGTTCTGATCTCCAGATCTCTTCCCCTTCTTTCCCTTGTCTTGTTTTTTTGGGTGATGAAGCTTTTTTAGGGAAATCGGATCCATAGGAAGAGAGAAGGGGAGAGAGAGAAAAAGTAGAGAGAGAGGAACCCAGACTCCGACGATTATTTTCCAGATTTCGGCTACGGGTGGGTGTCTCGGAAGACTAACAATGAAAACTTCGTAGGCCTTATTGCAAATCTGATGGAAAGAATTAACTTGATGTAAAGTCGAAACTTAGAGAACCAAATGAGAAGGAAAATTATATAAAGGACCAAACTGAAAACAAAAAATAAGATATAGGAAAAAGTATAATATAACCTTTTTTTAGTACATACATGGTTCGTGTGTCTTTTATCTGTCAATCAATCATAAATCATTGTATAAATGACTTTTAAGGTAATTATTATAAGAGTCAAATATTTTTAATAATGTTTTAATTTATGATTAATTGAGAATATAAAAACTCTTTACAGTGACACTAATATTGATTTTGTATGTAATATATATTAAGGAGGATATGTTATATGATTAAGCTATACTAAATAGTTTCTTTTTTATTGGTTCCTAAACAAGTTTGTTTAAATTTGGTGGAACCTAATTCCTTAATGTTTTGTTTGGATAAGGAAAGAATTAGGGAAGAAAGAAGTGGGGTAAAAAGAAGTATGAGAGAAGAGAGAATGGATAGAAAATGAGTAGATTTTTAGATTGCTTGGATTGAAAGAAGTATGAGAGAAGTAGAAGAAAAAGAAAAATTAATTTTTCTTTTAAAGACATATTTGTCCGTAATAACATATTTTTTAAATAAATAATAAATGAGTGATTCATTAAAAAAAAAAGAAGATAAAACCAATCCAACTTTAAAAACAGAAATATCAAGCAAAAGCATCGTCAGTAACCAAATATATAAAATGAACCAAAAAGTAACAGGCATTACTAATAAAACAAAAAGGTTGAATCGCGATAGTGGAGGCCAAGATGGGTGTTATCCCGGCCTTGAGGGTACATCGGGTAGGGAAGTTCTATGTGACATGGGCTAGCTACCTATCGTCGAAGTTACCTAATGAATATGCTTGAGTACCCTGACTAGCCACTATACGTTATCAGGATTAGTGAGAGTATTCGGGGATGGCCCATGGTCTGGCATATCATCCACGTTGATAACCGGACATGTACTCCTAATCGTCTTTCCAGAGTTAGAGTTGTTGGCCACATGCATACAGAGTAGTGATGTTACATTCGCATTGTCACGCATTTTTGACATATATATTGATTATACATGTGTTGATTGATGTATATTGTATGTCATCTTAATTACTATTCCATTCCGTTTATATATATTTATGATCGTATTCCTCACCCCTCTCTTTGTTGTTCTTGTGCATATGATGTTGTATGTGCAGAGGAGGGTGAGGATGCCGACGAGGAGTGATCCCGTGGAGATCTCTCTCTTAGTAATAGTAGTTAGGATTTATGTTCAGTTGTTCAGTTTTATTCCGATGTATTATCGGTATATTTATACCAGCTCTGATATGTGACATTGGGATTTAGGTTATGTTTATTATTTCTGTTTTCCGCAGTTTGACTCAAAAACATACAAGTTCTAATTTCTAGAACTCAAACCCAACCCAATTAGCTTCGGGGCAGGATGAGTTAGTAGGATGGGACGAGTCTTGAACACCTTTTGTCAATATTAATATCTTTGACCTTCGATATCAATTAATGTTTGTGTCTGTAAAATTTATGCGCTTATATGATTAAGCCTAGAGGTGTTTATCGTGTTGAGTTTATAAGACCTAGACTTGAACCGATCTCGACTCGACAATTTCGTCGAACTATTTTTTTAGACCTAGATCTGGCTCGATCAAGACCTGACTAATGATCGTGCTGGGATTGAGCTAATCCGATTTTTAGATGAAAAGTTAAAAGTTAAATGTCATGATTAGTTAAGTCATAAAATATTAAAAATAAGAAACAAAAACTAAAGGGAGTTTTATAGTATATGTTTTCAAACAAAATATATCAATAAAAAGTATTATCATGTTATTCAAATATAAGTAGAAGAATTATAATTTATTACTAAATTTTACAAATATAATAAATTTTTATTTAAATATTATGCAACGTCGGAATGGGTTAGGCCCTAAATATGGCTCAAACCTAACCTAAAATATATATTGAGCATATTTTCAAGAATCAAACTTGATCCAACTAACTTTAGGTCAAGCCGAGTTGTGAGGCCCAATTAGGTCATAAGCATCCCTAAACAAGCTAACACCAATATGATTCAAAAGTTTTTTTTTGGGTTGAAATATATGGTACAAAAGTTTAAACTCATGAGTTAATCGAATCATAATCATATATAAGACATTGCTTTAATGCTTTGTTTTTTTTTTTTGGGCATATAACACATTTTCTTTTACATGTTTTTTTCATTTTGTCTTTAACCCACTCCCTTACATCTGGAAATTTCAAACATTTCTCAATGAAAATTTTAAAAAAGTTGAATGAGCTAAAACCTAGGGACAAAATTAAATGTTTAATAGGTCAAATGATTTAAAAATTGTTAATAATTTATTTATTAGAAGCGACAATAAGAGAGCTAAGAGAGCAACTTACTCTCTCTCTCTCTCTCTCTCACACACACACGCGCGCGCGCGCGCGCACACACACACACACACACACACACACACACACACATATATATATATATATATCTCACTTCTCACCTCACCTAATAATGCCAGTAGAAACTTTGTACTTTGAAAGTAAAATATATTACCCTCAGTATGTGTTTGAAAAAATTTATAGAGAGTTTATAAGAATAACTTATGGAAATAAATTTATGCAAATAATTTATGAAGATAATTTATGATTTTCGTATAAGATCTTTTTAGCTTATTTGCATAAGTTTGTCGGAGAAACTTATGAAAATAAGTTGTTTTTAACTTATTTGAAAAAGAGCTTATTGAATAAGCATTTACTTAAGTTGTTTACTCAAACGCACCCTTAATTATTAATATATATTTGTTTCAAGGCAAGTTTATTTCAAGGACCATACATAAATTGAAAAAGGTTAAAATAAAAAGGCAGAATGAAAATTATTGATATAAACATATATTTAAATACATAGAGTATTATTTTTACCAAAAAAAAAAATACATAGAGTATTTTCCCTCTCTCATCTCGTAGCCTGCTCAAACAGAGACTAACTTGTACTGAGTAAGGTAAATAAGACGAGGTGAATTGAAATTGCCATGCCTCCTTAGCCCATAATAGTAGTAAATGCTTGTAAGTTGTAACAATTGTAAAACCAACTTCATATCTTCAATTAAAACAGGTAAAGCATTGTGGCAAGGGATAATGCAACAATGAGCACAAAAGAGGCGAAGCCTTGTGAGGCTAAAGCTGCAGAAGTAGAAGTAGAAGTAGAAGTAGGAGAAGAAGAGGAAGAAGATGATGATGACGACGATGGTAAAGATGTTGATGATGATGATGATGACGACGATGGTGATGAGGCAGAGGAAGAAGGTGCATTTCCATTCACTGTTGTAATCTTCACCTTCATGCCTTGACTGCAGTGGCCCAAGGTGCCACAAGTGAAGTACCTTGTTCCTGGCTTGTCCAATTTGACTACATCGTTACCACTGCTCATGGTGTTAACTGGACTGCCAATATCACAACTCTTATAGGCACTTTCGCTACTTAGTTCAACCACACTGTGCAAAGAAGAGTACTTGAAAACTGCAAGGAAATAAAATAAAGTAAAACATAATATTAATCACATTTATAAAAATGGACATCCAACAAAAATATTTCAATTCTAGGATGTGTTCCGTTTGTTTCATGTTTTCGGTTTTTATTTTTGGTTTTTATTAATAATTGTAAAAATGTCACATTGTTTTTCATTTTATTTTCTTATGTCAAAGATTTGTACAGAAAATAGTGAAACCAACTTCAGGAACATTACAAACACATCCCTGGGATCCGTTTGTTGTTTTTTACCATTTCTGTATAAGTATTTAAAAATAGTAAACAAAATTAAAATAATGTGACATTTTTGAAACTATTAATAAAAACAAAAAAATAAATCAAGAAATAGAAAACAAAGCACACGACCCCCGGTTTTTTAAGAAAAGGAAATTCTTTGGACTTATGCAAAGGCAGTTAATGAAAGAACTCAATTAACTATGGGTAAGAAACATCTTAACATACCAAGTTGATCTCCAACCTTAAATGTTTGACCCGAAGTCCATGAGTTAAAGTCTGTGGATTGATCCCAGCCTTGGCTTCCACCAACAGCATGTTGTGTTGCCAAGGCCTCCTTTGCGATTAAGGTAGCAACCAGTACCAAGAAAATTGTGTTCTTGCGCCCCATTCTTTTTCTTCTTCTTCTTCTTCTTCTTCTTCTCCTCCTCCTCCTTTTTCTTCTTCTTACTAATCTTTTGGTTACTTGGGTTCTGTTTGAGCATTGCTATAATTCATCCATATTTATATGCAAGATGAAAAACACCCTAGGCCACAGTGCATACATGTAATAGACTATTTCATTATATTATTATATGTTGAAAGCAATATTAAATTGTGAGTCGTTGTGCAATGACTTGTTAATAAATATAATGTCTAAATCTAATTGGGTCAACATGGCTTGGCTATTTCTTTGATTACAGGGCAAACGAATGGTGCAATGCTTTAAAGCAATTTCTCTGGTGGGTAAGTTGTTAAAGCTTGGCGTTCAAACAAAGTTATCATGAATCACTTCTTTAGGGATAGCTGGATGCTCAAATTTTAATCTACTAGGTGGCAGATAACGACCAAAAGAAGGGCTAATATGGATACTATGGATTTTATCAAATCTAGAAGGAAAAGTCTCTCTTGCTTTGAAATAGATATAGTGAATTCTATGATACCTCAATGGTAACTTTACCCATCCTATATAGCCCAATCAAATAGTGAGAATTATATGATTTGATTCACTAATATGATTCATTTAATTGAGGTGTTATATTTTAGTTGGGTAGGATAACTTTTATCCAAAATTATTAGGAGAATGATATACAATCTATTTTATTGAAGAAATTTCGGACGCAGCACGTTTTCATTTGTTTGCCTGATGCAATTTCATGTTATCACACAATGAATTTTTTTAACTAAAATGGAAGATCTTCAATTGCTTTAAAAGGATTTTGACTAGATATCTCTGCAGGCATGGATGTGAAACAAACCCAACAATTATCTTGAATTCGTGTTTTTTGTTTTCGTGTAGACTAGAAGACAGAATAGTTGGGCCATGTTGCAATTCATGGGGTTTGCCGAACGCGGTCTTCTTGCTTCAAGCAAATGACTTACTTTTTCAATTTTTGGGCAGCTTTGTATATACTTTAAAAACTTGCTTTCATCCCTTTTTATTCAAATTGATTTACAAATAAAATAATTATATAATGAGAACAAATTAATTAAATAAGCACAAAAAATTAATAAATATGTTTAGTTTAAAAGGATAAAGTGCTACACATATAAATTGCGCACTTAAGGTTAGGATGGCAAAATTACTCACATCCGCAGATATCCGTATTTGGTAGTAAATGGATACCTATTGTATGAGGATTGGGATTATAGTACTTGTCCTATGGATACTCGTATATTCATAATAAATATTTTTTTATTAAATATATAATATATATTATGACAATTTCTATCACGTTAGAGATGAAATAAGATTTATTTTCTTTATTATTTCATATTTTTTAGTGGTTAAACCCATAATAATAAATTTCTTTAAATACATATATATAGTATATTATACAATGTTAATATAATATATTGTTATATTATATTGTATAATTTTATTTCCTTTTCATTTCTTTTAGACACTTAAATACCCACGGATACCCGCTACCCACATAAATATTCATGGATAATGACGGGGATGGATGTGGGAGAAGCACTACCCGCACCTGCCCCACCCCATTGCCTTTCCTACTTAAGGTTTAGAGGCCACATAAATGATGTTGGAACCAATTCTTGCCGAAAGAATCGGTTCTGTACCTGCAAAAGAAAATACACTAAACCAGTAATTGATTTCTAGGATAATCAAAACACATTCTATTCACTGTTATTCCAATTTACTCAATATTTTCCATATTCCCTGTTTGGATTAACATGAATGAGTATAACAACAAGATCAATAAAAGACAAGAAAAGGAAGAGAGAAACACCAAGATTGGTAACGCAGTTCAGAGATAAATCTCCTACGTCTGCTGGACAGGATCCGACTTGAAGATGCACTATGAATCAAAGATTACAGCTTGGAGTCTATACACATGCTCGAAGATCAGTTCTTCTCAGGCTTGCCCAATTACCAACCCCAATCACCTCTCTATATTTCACTCTGACAGCAAATGCTCATATGATCTTTTTTATCTCACACAGTGAATTGTTACTCTTTTCTCTGAAGCCTAGAAATGGAGCTTTATATATAGTTCAATTAGTACCTACACTCAGATTTACAATAACCACCCAAACTAACCGAAAAACTAAGTTAGTTATTAACTGTCAACAAACATCAGCCAGCAGGCTTGTGAAACAAAAAGGTCTTGAGCCCAAATACTTGATACCATCCAAGGCCCAACAAATGAAGTTGCCATAAAGTAGGAGACAACTAGTAAAAAAAAAGAAGAATCATGTCTTCCAATTGGAGAGCTAATGTGGGTAGATCTATCAAAATTGACATATACTTAGATTCTATTTGCATCAGAAATGAATGTTTGACAACATTACAATAAGTATACCAGATCGTATCAAGTAATAAAAATTATGAAAGATCAAATATCATTACTACAAGAAATTTGTCTTTCTGTAACAGGTAAAATCAGTCATTATATGTTTAAAATCTATAGGTATACGTAAAACTTACATTCACCTACAGCTGGTCCAACCATCCATTATGAGCGACGAATAACAACGAAAAATGACTGTCACTATATGTTTTACCTACGATCGACGTACATTTACCTTCAGTTAGGTTTTGAGAACATTTTGAGAAACCTCATCTAATTTATAAAGTATTATTGGGTGTTTATGTGACACCCTCAAAACCCGTGCCACTTTTTGTAACTCAAAACATACATTAAATCGATAAATCAAATTTCGCTGGTTTTACTTTCGGAAAATAAATCCTATGTATAATTAGATTCTGAAAATCGTGATAAAATTTTTTCTTATTAATACTCTTAAGCCACCACCCCAGAAGAACAACAACTAAAGCCATGGACAACATATCCCTTTACAAAAGAACGATAAAAGAGGAACTACTAAAAAGCTATAAACTAGGCAGCGACAGTCTGGAACCATATCACTAAAACCTATGGCCATCAGTAGCCGTTAACAGACTACCAAAAATCGCTGCCTCAAAAGAAAGTCTACACCCTAAGCTGGTCCGACTAGTGGAAGCCATTGGACAATCCTCCAGAGGAAGGTCCAATGCTAGAACCAGGAGAAGAACCCTGGGAACCTACGTTCCCATTCTCCTGTGGATGAGGCTCGGGAGCATCCAAGGGATGATCCTCTGGGTCCTCCTGAGGATCCTCCTCAGGGTCTTCCTCCTCCTCCTCCTCCACATCCTCCACTACATGCTCACCCGCTACCAAAACAAAAGGCGGGGGAGGTGTCTGTGGCGGCTGCTGCTGCGGGGACTGTGCAGCGAGGGCGGAATGCTCGATCACGCCCTGCTGCATAAGAGCCTACAGCATCATCCCGATGGGAGGTAGAGGTACCTGGACGGTCTCCACAGTGCAAGTGCTTTTGCGAGGTCCCGTCTCCGTCATCCCGCTCACGGTGCAGACTGGTCCTGTGTATGCTGCGCTTCCCACTCCCGGGTGGATAACCCACGCAGCTGGGTCAGTCCTTCGGTCAAAAACCAGGACGCGCATCCCCGAGTGCGCGAGGTGGCCTGGCATCGGCTCCATCTGTAAACAAAATATAATAGGTATACCAAGGACAAACCAGTCCAAAAACATGCAAGGGTGAGAAACCAATATATGAATCCAAAAACGACAACTATATGCCCAATCCAAACAGCAGATTCATATAATGTAACTCACTCAAATCATCATACATCACATAATACAGCATGTATAATCAAGTACTAACAGCAGTAAAGGCACAAGGGCTTCGTACCCCACAATCAACGTTATCCTCTAAACGTATGCATGGCACTTCCATATATCTCAACTAATATTCAAACTAGATTTCCGGAAATCCCATCACCATAAATAGGAGTTGATCAAACTCAACGATATTGCCCCGCAGGATACAATAACAAACGCCAGAATCAACATTCGGCCAAACGTGAGCACATAACCTTTCCAGGAAATAATACATGGACGCGCATGTCAGTGGTACTCATGATGTATAAGTCATACTATATTGTCCTCATCACTGGGCACAATACGCTCTCCCTGGCACGTATGACATCATTGTCCGTCAAGGCACAATGTTACATAATGACATCAAGTCATCTCAGGTTCCCCTTGCCTATCAAGGTCCCCCGTTTCACGGCATGTCTGCCCAACACACAAAAATGCATGAGAAACTATCTAGTTTCCGATAATTGATCTTTGTCGCATCAATATTTCCTCGTTGTAGCATCAACGCTAACAACCACCATAATGTCTTAGACTCTTTAAGCCTCAAAAACATTTTCTCAAAACAGGACATTTAGTCCAAAACAACTCAAATCCCAAATATCCCTAACCGATGCACCAGTTTAGGACATTGGATTCAAGATCATAAAAACATCCTCAAGCTTACAGGACCACAAAGATCGTCCCTAAGCCGACAGGACCACAAACTAACACGGATCCTTGATCCACGTGTTTTGCAGAACCCTAGAACCCCGACGTCTCGGTTTCTAGTTTCTAAGCTTTAAAATTACTTTTCTTGAAAACTCGAAAATCAAAAACCCAAATCTCCGATACTTACACAAGGTCATCGGGATCAGTTTTTCCATAAAACAAAACCTGGTCTAAAGACCAATTCTTTTTCTTTTGTTGTCTTTCGGTGAAATACGAACTTAAGACAAAGCTTTCGAAACCCCTTTTTCTTGAATAAACTCAATATAACTCTGAAAACCACATTTCTTAAAACACTTTTTCTCAACTGGTCAACTTCATCAATTTGGGAAAATTGAAGGTTTCTAATGCCCTATTTGCTTTTAAACTTCGTTTTTCATTATTAAAACGCATTTCGGACTTTTAAAGCTTTTAAGTTACACGATGTCGGATCCTAATCAAAATTAGGTCCTCTAATGCCTTAAATCCCACAGCAGGACACACGATACATCCATATAATCATTCAGCAATTATAGCATGCATTCAACTATATCAGCAGTTATATCATACATACTCAAATCAACAGCAGTAAATCAAGTAATCAACCAACATCAGATACAGAATATTTAAATACGATACAAACACCGATGCAGCACATAGCTGTCGGAAATGGAGTTCCTCAGTTTATCCCCTTACCTCTTGTAGCTTCCAGCTAAGTTATGAACACCAGATCAACTTGATCACCGGCCCAGCACGCTGCCGATCACTACATACCCACAAATCATAACGGCATTAACTCACAAAACAAAGATTTCTCCTAATGCACCACCCCTAGGGTTCGGCCCTATTACACTAAAAATAGCTAGGGAGCTCCAAAATTTCTCATTTTCTGGATAACATCCTAACTAAGTGTGACAGCCCTATATATCAGATCAGATCATCAAAAACTAACCAAAACCCTAACCTACACACATAGGGGGTTTCGGCCTCCTCCTAGAAAATATAGCTAGGGAGATTTCTTGGCTCTAAGCTCCTGGATCATACAAGTATGTCATGAACCTAGGCCATAGAAATTGGTTTGGTACAGATACGATTTTCCTACAATTTTTCATGGATTTTCAAAGATTTTAGGGACAAAACCCTAACATCTTTGATCATGAAAATATGAGGAGAGAAAGGAGAGATTGAGAGAGATAGAGATGGAGTACTAACTCCTATGATGATCTACTCCAAGATTGATGAAGGTTGCTTCACAAAAACCCAAGCTTTATGCCTTCAAAAATGGAGATTTTGATGAAAGGAAAGTAAAGAAATGAGAGAAGAAGAAGATGGAAGGTTGGGAGGGAGAAAGGGCTGCCGAAAAAGAGAAAAGAAAGTGAGAGGATGAGAGTGAAAGTTGATAGATATTTAGGGTTTTAAGACTTTAATAATAGGATAGGTAATTAGTAATAAAAATTAACCAAGGGCAATTTGGTCAATTCACGTCCCAATATTTGAAATCATCACGACACTGGTATGAGTCCTCAAATAACTTGATACAATTCTGGCATGAAAAACATCTGATCGTGGGTCTCGAAAAACCCTAAGACAGCTCGAATCGTCTCCTCGATCGATTATCGGCCTGAATATAAAATATTATTTATATTTTGGACGTCAGGACACATTTTAGGAAAAAGATAGAGGATCAAATTCTAAGACTAATGGTCCTGTCCGTTAGTCAAGATTAGGTCGTGATAGTAGAAAACACTATCATCTGAAAAAACATAGATCGGGTTTTGTTTGAGTTTTCGGCCCAAAACTTAACCGTAGGCTCCTACGATTATATAAAACAAGATTATGATTTTAGTTTTCCCAAAATCATTTTCTAAAGCACAGATAAAAATATAAACTCATTAATTGAGTTTATCGTTCTTAGAAAGCACAAAAAAAATCGGGGTGTTACAGTTTATATGATGCATTTTCTTCTTCTAATCTCAAGGTGAGAGAACAAGGCATTTTGAGAAAACATTTTGTTGCTGCCTTTTGATCTCGGTTTGGGTGTTTAGTGATTAATGATTTAGGTTGCTTGTTTTGTGTTCTCTGACTTGCAGAATGACATTAGAAAAAAAGGCTTGTTTTTGCTTAAAAAAATAATAATACAACATATAGTCATTTTCTTTGGACAAAAACAATATTTAAGGAGCCTAGTACTATTACGAAAAATGCAAGATAATGTTGTTTGTGACATATCGAATTTTGGCATCTAGGTAGTTGGATAGACTATGGATCTTTGGAATACTTGACTTAGAGGTTTAAGAGTGTGTAATGGTCCCAAAAGGTCCAAGAGACGTTAAAGTTAATAAATTCTCGAATTTTCTCCAAGAGCACGGTCGGACATATGGATGCATGGTCGTGCATAGTGAAGCACGCCTGTGCTGATTAAGCACAACTTGTTGCACAACGTTATGTCAATTTTGTGCACAACCCATGCAAATAGAATAATGAACTTGTATGATTGGATTGGACCTAGGGTGTGCATGATCATGCCTATCACAAGAATTGTGTTTTACGCATTGAACGTCGTGAAGGCTCTATAAATAAAACCTTAACACCCCTAGAATGCATTTTTGAACCCTAATATAACCTAGAAATTCATAAGCAGCTAAAAGGGGAGAAATTCAAGAATTTGGAGGATAAAATTGAAGGAGACGAAGCGAAGGAAAAGAGGAAGAAGAAGAAACCTTAGGCTTGAAGTGAGGAAACAAAAGGGGCTAATCCTAGAATTCTTGGAGCACATTTATGGAGGTCTTTAAGAGGTGAGTAAACACATTTTTCCTAAACTTTCATGGTATCGAAAGGGTTTAATCCTTGTTCAATGTTTATAATTAATATTTGTGTTGATGATTTATTATTGTTCTTGATGATAAATATGATTAGATAAAGTCAATTTCATATATTTGTGATATTTGATGTATATTGTGATTTGTGTGTTATTTTGGGTATTAACACGTACGATGAAACTATGAATTTTCAAAAAGTGATGATTAAATTAGATTGTTAAACTCTTTTATGATGATTGTGGTGTTTATGATGTAAAGACTATATTGTGATTTGAGTGCCCTATACAATGAACATCTTTGACATAAGGATGTTAAACAATGTGATGTGATGACATATTGACGTATTAAATTTATTATTGAGACGGGCATCAACTTAGTGGGGGGCCCTTGAGGGAAGGCGGATACCTCCTTCGAGGATATGGGAAAGGGACTTCTTCCGAGGGACGGCAGACGGACCTATTTTGGGGAGATGACAAAGGGCCTCCTTCAGGGAGAAGACAATGAGATGTCATTGGATGGTTATGAGCTGATGTACTCAGATTGATATTGACCCTCAAGCGATAAATAAAGTGAAAGTATATTTAGTTATGATCATAGATGTATGTAAATGTATTGGTTAGTCATATTTTTATGTTTGGGGTTTATTTATACTTTTGAAAGATATGCGGATACCATGATTGTTTTTACGGTTATAGCCTTGGCAGAAGCAACATATGTTCGATATCTTTTTAGAACTATGTTTATTTCACTGAAATTATAAATCTCATTAATGGTGTTATTTTCATAGCACACAGGTGAAATAAAAAATGACGCAGTGACTTGAAACAATCTTCAAGAGGATTGAAGAAATTAGTATTAGTTTTATTTTATTTTATTTATTTACTTTTATGATGTATATTTATTAAATTGATGGTTTTAATTTACTTTAGTTTGTATGATGCTATGAATATGGATAATTATACCTGTATGGTTTTATTGTAATATTGTTAGATGTTACATTTTTTGTATCAGCAGTTCAATCCCAAATTAGACAATGGTAGTAGGTCTTTTAATTGAAATTTGGGCACATAGGATTGTGGTTTGTTTGTTGTCATAAATTATGCATACCATGCTTTGAGATATTGAGCTTAGCTAACTCAGTGTTTTATTGGTGGTACACAGATTTATGATTGCTAGTAGATGAGGGAGGGATGACGCACTTACATCGGCATTGTAGTTGATGACCAGGGCTATGCAAGAACAGACGAAGACTCTCCATCAGATGGGCGGAGTGAGGGCAGAAGCAACGTTGGAGCTGTGGCCCCTCCAAACCCTCTATACGCAAGACTATCATTGTTCAGGAAGAACGACCCATCTTCATTTCTGGGAATTGCAAACCCCATGGCAGCGGAGGAGTGGCTGCAGAAGCTGGAGAAGATCTTTCGAGTCTTGCGGTGCTCTGATGAACAAAAGGTGGAGTATGCAACTTTGATGTTGGAAGTTGACCCAGAGAGCTAGTGGAATGGCATAAAGGGTGGCTTAGAGGTTTAGAAGATTCCTATCTCTTGGGCAGAGTTCACAAATGTTTTTTTTTTTAATTACTTACCTCATAGCATGCAAATTCAGAAGAGGCCGAGTTCCACCAACTTCAACAAGGGGGAATGTTGGTAAATGAATACATGGCCAAGTTTGAAGAACTGGCAAGGTTCTCCAGATACTGGAGGGACCATCTATTTGATGATTAGAAGACCATAAAGTTTGAGCATTGGTTGAGACCATATCTTCAGAATTCAATTGGATTCTTAGAAATTAGAGACTATCCCTTACTGGTGAACAAGTGTAAGGTGGCGAAACATAAGTTGCAGGCTTTGGCCATAGAGAAGACGAAAAGGAACCTTGGATCTATTCCTACCATCAATAAAGGAAAACAAGTGTAAGGGACTCTAGTTGGAAAGAGCGATACGTGTCACAACTGTGGAAGGTTGCATGAGGATAATCAGTGTCCGACAAACCTGGTCGTGTGCTTCAAGTGTGGAAAACGTAGTCACTAAGCAAGGATGTGATGAGGTAGAGCACCTTGACTCTGGTATGTGAATCGATTTGATTTCTGGTTGTTTGTTTACTTTTTGGTATGGATGTCAGATACTGAAATTTCAAGGATGAATTTTTTTTAGGAGGGGAGAAATGTAACATTCCGATTTTTGGCACCTAGGTAGTTGGATAGACTATAGATCTTTGGAATACTTGCCCTAGAGGTTTAGGATTGTGGTCCCAAAAGGACTAAAAGAGGCTAAAGTTAATAATTCTCGAATTTTGCTCCAGGAGCACGATCAGACATATGGATGCATGGTTGTGCATAGTGAAGCACACCCGTGCTGATTAAGCACAACTTGTTGCACAACCTTACGTCGATTTTGTGCACAACCCATGCAAAGAGAAGCAGATCCATGTATGACTGAAGCACAAACAGATATAGGCGATGCAGGATCGCGGATGTCACTAGAATTATGTTTTGCCCATTTTTATGGGTTAAACGTTCTGAAGACTCTATAAATAGAACTTTAACATCCCTAGAACGCATTTTCGAATCCTAATATCACCTAGAAATTTAGCAACAACTAGAAGGATGAAGGTAATAGGTGGTACGCTTTTTTAAAGGAACAAGGTATGAGGTAAAGATATATATTTTTAATAGTGTTTTCATAGGGAAGTGCTATTCAACACCTTCACGCATTTTTTTTGCTGATACCCCAAATTTCTTTTCATTGAAACAAAAACAAGTAAAAATATTATATTTTTGAGAATTAAAGTTTGAAAAAAATAGATATGAAGCAAAATTTCTTTAATCATTGACAACAAGAGTTACAATTTGCGACACAATTTGGGAATTGACATGGAAAACCAGAAATTCAAAGAGATATTACATAATAGAGTTACAAAGCTAACCCTTCGAATACAAAATTACATAATCTCATTTTTAGTTAAAAGAACTTGCTGAATCTTGCAAGAGCTGTTGAAAGCAAGATAGCTGTGGAACCTTATCATAAAAAATCTTTCAGTCCTTCAAACTTTTGCTAAAGATTGAAAGAGAAGCAATTTGACTTCTTTGGTGAAGATGGAGCACAAACCCACGTTGTGTTTTATTACGACTCATATCCCCACTTCTGGGTTTTATTACGATCCACATTCTGGACTTTATTGAGTCAGATTTCTTTCATCTTTCCCACACGAGAAAGGGAACTTGCTCAATGAAGAACATGACAGATTCATGAGAACGATAGTTGATAGGCTTTGGAGTGTGAAGGAAAATTATTTATAGGAGAGATATTTACAAAGCAATAAAATTGATGAATTGGGAAAATTGTGCGTTGAATATCCCGTTTTGTGTGCAGAGATATTATTGTTCATTAACTTCATAGACTGTTTCAACTAGCGTGCAGAGAATTAGTCACCTAGAGCGTTTTCTTTTGAATCAGATGAAAGATAGTGTTTTTTCAAGCAAGTGTTATTATAGTTATTCCTTTCATATCGTTTTCTTGATAAAACATTATTAAAGTTTTAATGTATAATAGCATGTCTTCGACTAAACGCTGTAAGAAGTGGAGCGCGTTTGTTTAAAAAGGTATTAGGTAAAGATAATGTTTATTTGTGGAAACGTTATTACAGGTTTATATGTTAATAGCATTTCCTCAGGGAAGCACTATTAAAACTTCCGCGCATTTTTTTAGAACTCTTCCTTCCGAAACCACCATTAAGTGTGCGCTTTTAAATCCTGAATCCGGCATAGTGAATGCTCGTGATATAAGCAGACAAAAGAATCGAGTCCAGGAAAGGTGCTATGGTATTTTCCCATTATACCCAGATTTATGCATATGTAGCGTGGTGCAAAAGTACTGTGATGCTCTAGCTAGATTATTTTAATAAAATTTATAATTATAGAAACAAAATGACATACAAGTGAAATGATTCAAGATGGGAAGCTTTCACACCCAACAAATTCTCCTCAATGGACGAAAATTGGTCACGGTTATCTTGATTTTGGGGAAGAAACAAGAAATCTATGCCTTGTGTTGTTTACTAACAGATTTAATCGGCATGTTGTTCAAAGTAGCATTCACAATACATGATCAGTGATTTTGGTGATTTATAACCGACGTCCATGGCTATGCATGAAAGGCAAGCATATGTTGACTGTATGAGGGGTATTGATTGGTGTTGATTGCTTAATGTTGTTCTTTGAATACTGAATGTTATTTTTTTATATGCCGAATGATGTTTTTTGATTTGTTGAACGTCGTTTTTTTTATATGTTGAATGCTGTTTTTTGAATGCTGAATGCAAGGGAATATACAGAAAGCAGCGAAAATATTTCCTTTTAAAAAAAGGCATGATTAGACGCTTTTCTCTAAGGAGGCATTATCGTACTGAAAACTATGATAGCACCTTATTGAACAAACGCTATCTTTTTGGGGTAACTAAGATAACGCTTTATTGGTTAAATGCTATATTTTTGGGTAACTAAGATAACGTTTCTTATAGTAAACGCTATATTTAGTGTTGATTACTATATCGTTTCGTTGGAGAAGTGCTATTGTAGGTAAGTCTAGGACAACGCTTCGAAAGCATTATCGTTGTTTACCCCTTTTAATAGCGTCAAGATAGATGACACTTGAAAGCGCTATCAAATGTAAAAAATATGTGCTACTAAATCTGAATCTGGCGTAGTGAATGTAGGGATTAATAAGTTTCATATCCTAAGATAGTTTTGTTGACGCCTGAGGATCTCAAAGATATGAGGATAAGCTTTGTTGGCTCATGAAAGAAAATGTATTGTGCCATTCGGAAGCTTGGGAAGGGCTTCTCCTGAGCTCTTTTTTTTTTTTCTTCTTTTTCTTCACCTGATATAGCATGAGAGAATTCTCAACCTTTGCGAATTAAGATGCATGTATGAACTCTGAGTTGTAGAGTATGTTAAGAAGGAGAAGTAAACAAGCTCTCATATGTTGTAATTGTTCAATAGGCAAATTTAGTTTAGTTTCTTCGTAATATTGACATTATTGTAAAACTTGATTTTACTTTAAATGTAAAAGGAGACGAATAACTTTCATGTGATTTGGTTATATATGAACTATTTTTAGATTATTTCTTGTGTTTGTTTTGATTGCCACAAAAATAGTGATATCTTTAATTAAAGTAAAGATTTAAAGTAAATAACATCGTCAAGATATATTATTCACTATAAGAAATTTTCTTGAACCTAAGAGTCGTCTCTCTCTCTCAACATTCCCTCTACTCCTCTCTTCTTTCTTCCTTATCCATCGGATGGGGGTGGTTTTGGGCTATTTTTTTGGCCTGGAATCACCCCTATACATCGTTTTTGTTTCATTTTATCTAAATAAGTGGTTTTTCACATATATCTGATTTTTCTTTCGTGTTTTTCTGTGAAGTCGTCGTCTTAGTGCGGCATTGTTTTGTTCGTCGTCTTGGTGCGGCTTTGTTTGGTTTCCCGTCTTGTTGTGGTGTTCGTTTGGTTCAGATTGGTAGATCAGCTTCGATTCATTATAGATTCAATCAAGATTTGGGCGTCAACGTTACAGATCCGGAGGCATGAGTATTCCGGTCACTTTGATTTAGTCACTTTTGTAGGCATTTTGCCGTTTTATGCTATTAACCTGGGTGCTGTGAGTTTGTTCGCAAATTCATCCTTTTCGATTTTTAGCGATGTTGAATTTGTGTTGTTTTCGATGTGTTTTACCATTTTGAATGAATGAATATCTTTTTTAGTCCAAAAAAAACATCGTCAAAATATTGCAAAAAGGTAACTAATAACATTTTTGAAATGTTATAAAAAGGTAATTAGTAACATTAATGTTTTAAAATGTTACAAAAAAAAGTAATTAGTTACATTTTTGAAATGTTACAAAAAAAAAAGGTAAATTAGTAATATTTGTGATATAAAAAGGGTAAATTAGTAACGTTTATTAAATGTTGCAAATAATATATTAAAGTGTTGCTAAAACTTTTTAGTTTTTTTATCAAAACTAAAACCTTTTAGTAATATAGCCTATATAACATTTGTCAAAATGTTACTAATGCATATAGTAACATGTTTTTGATAATTTAGTAACATTTTCTCAATTTTACTAAATCTCAATAATATTGTAGTGAAATCTCATTTCCTCATATATTTTTTTCTGTTGGGAACTTAGATTCCACAAATTTGTGGAATAGAATTTGGAATGGGAATGTAATTTTATATTTTTCTTCTCATTAACAAAAGTAGAAATCATCTAATTCTAGGACTAAATGTGGATTGTACAGTGGAATATCAATTTAAGGCGTTTTCCTGCAATTTGAACTGAGCTTCCCATCAAAGTGTCAAAATTGTCGTCTGAAAAATGTTACAATAGAATTGAACACCATGTCCTTGGCATTGACGGCCATTACGTAGTCAGCATGAGCGTAGTCCTTGATGAACTGAACACTTAGTTTATCTACATCATGGAACTTTAATCTATCAATTAAATTTAATACATCAGTAACATCGGCTAGCGCATCTTGGCCACCATAGCTAAGGAAGAGAGGGAGGTCATGGGGTATATTGGAAAGGTTATAGACGGGTGGAATTACATCTCCATGATACTTCATATTCTCTTCTGGTCTCTGATAGTTGAATTTTGCCACAACCCCATGTCTAACAACTGCAGAAAATTACCGCAGATGCTTCCTTATATTCAATTATATAAGAGGAATTCTGCACCATTAATGAGTGAATAGATGAGAAAAATCTTACTTTGAGACAAGTGGATCATGTTCTTTGTTGATGTTGGCTGAGGTTGATCATTAGTCAACATTAGACCAACAGCTGAAGAATTGAGGCAGCAATTTGGACCTGAATTGTAGGGTGTTCATGAACTGATCCAAACCAATTCAAACCGCAAAAATCGAATCGAATAACGAAAACAAAAAAAAATGGAAAACCGCAAAAATCGCTTTCTTCCATTGGATTGGATCGGATTTCGCATCCACTAGTGAAAACCGATCATGTGAAATCCGATCCAATCAAAACCGACCTACTATACATATATACTATTATTTTTTAAATTATAGTACTACTCATACTTAAATATTATTTTTCATATTTTTATGAACAAACACCCTTATTCTCTTTAATATTTTGGTTGGAATTGTCAAATACTAGATGCATTGGATTTTGTATAATTATTCATGTACCTAAGAATCACTAGTTATTCATGTTCTAAAAGATTTCATGCGTGTATTTAGGAACTAGAACTACATTAATTCTGGTATATAAAGTTTAATGTTGGTCTTCGTTACAATATAATTATGTAATTATGTATCAGTAAAAACCGAATTATCCAATCCAATCCAAACATCATTTGATTGGATTGGATTGGATCAAACTTTTTTAAAGAACCAAACAGATCTAATCCAAATCGCAAGTTGTTTCTATCTTTGGATCGGATAGTTTTTTGACTCAACCAATCCAATCCAATCCGTGAACACCTCTATTGAATAGAACAATTCAACCATAGATATGTGTATAGTCAAAATTTTGGAAGTTTATTTATGTAACTATGGAAGCGAGAAATTCTTAATTAAGCACCATATATTACATCATTTTTTTATTCTAATTATTACATCATTTTTAAGTCACTCAAATTATTATTTGATATATGTAAAAATATATGCATATCTTATATATGCATCAATAACACCAAGTTTTTTCTTATTAGGCGATGTCAGATTAAATAACGTCATGATGTTTTATCATAAATTATGTTTATAGAAAAATCATTTACATCTAAATCATTTTTAATGGTTTTGCCTATAATTTTTCTCTCGGTCTCTCTCTACATCCAATGATTGACTATCCTCCATCTGATCTACTTTTCTTATTAGGGATCTTCTCCACATATGCATGGATCATCTAATGCGAGATTCTAATATCTTTTTTACAATATGTGCTACCTCAATTTTGTCTATAGCATTTCTAATTCTATCTTATATAGTGTGTCCACTCATCCAACGCTACAACATTCCCATCTATACTACATTGGGTTAATTCTCTTGTTAGTTATTATCTCTCACCCACATCTGATTTCTTCTCTGCCATTTTGTTACCTTTCCCTATAGGGCTATTGTTATTTGTTATCGAATAGCAGCTCTCAAATATATATATATATATATATATATATATATATATATATATATATATATATTTATGAAATGTTTTATTGTCAGTTAAATTATGTTTTTGAGAATCTTATTCCCAGAAATATATTTTTTCCACTTTCATATATAGGAATAAAAATTTTAATTTTCATTTACTAATTTTATTTTCAAGCATCTTTTATATTTAAGAAAGTTTTTTAAAACTTTATCAAATATGAGACCATATTCACATTTTTGAAAATATTAAAATTTAACATGTAAAGATATTATCTAACAGTTTAAGAATAGAGTTCGACCTGTTAATGCAGTCAACATATCACTGCAGTCTACCCCAGGGAAAGCGCAAAGAGACTTGACAAAGACACTGCCAGGTAACCTAGTCAAGGGAATTGTTGAAAGGGCGTTAAAAAATGTATATATAAAATAGATTATTTTAAACTAATGGAGACAAATTTCTTATGTTATATTGTAAGTTCAATGTTCTTACCCTATGGGATCAAATTCTGGCATGCCGAATAGAGTCATCGTCTGTTCAGCAAAAGAGGTAAACTTTCCGTTAATTAGCCAACCTCTACCCGCTATGTATGGTTTTAGAGAGTAATTAAATTTTTAATTTGGTTCTTAAAATTTTAACATCATATCAATTTCGTCTCTAATATGAACGAAATTCTAAAAACGTTATTGAAGTTGTCAAAAGTTAATTAATCTAGTATCTATTTCCAACCAATCTATTATTGACAGAAATATTAGATTAATTAACTTTTGACTACTTTAAGGATGTTTTTGAAATTTCATTAATGTTAGGAACAAAATTGATATGATGTTATCATTTTAGGAACAAATTAGGGATTTACCCGATTTTAGAATAACAAGAGTTAGTAATACTAATTGGTTAATTAGCTTATGTACCTCACCAACGAAGGATTTGGCAGCAACAACTCCAAGTGCGGTTTTCAAGTGACTCAAATATGCAACGGGGCTCAACAAGGCTGCTGATTTCACCCGGTTCACCAATTTCCTTTCTGAAAATGATGCCAAAGCTATCAAAGTTCCCTGCCAAACATGGTCTTGAAAAATTATTATAAAAGTACCACTAAAATTGGTTACATAACTGTTAATGTTATATTATATATGCTATATATGAATATGATGCGCAGTACCAAAGAATGGCCCACGTAATTTATCTTCTGCCCTGTTTGGCCGTATACAAAATCAAAAACAGCAGCAAGATCATAATTAACCAGTTCATCCCAAGACCAATTCCAAAAGTCCTGTCATATTAAGTTATTACATAAAAATGTTAATTCAGGAACTTAAAAACTAATTAAAACATTATTAAGTAAAAATATTTTTTTAAATAAAAATTAAAAACCTCGCTAGAGGGTTCCAGGGAAGTGTGTCTGCGGCTATATCTGGTTCCTCTGGTGTTAACAATCCACACGTCGAAGCCACTATCGGCTAGAATCATGGGCAGGTTTTGCTCTGGAGAGTTCAAAAGCCATATGGCTCCATCCTGCAAATTAAACCCGAGCCTAATTATATCATTCAGCAAATACTAAGAAGCATATAGCATTAGAGCCACGTAATTCCTTTCCTTTGCATTAGGAACCAAACAAAACTTGCAAACCCATTTGAACATGTTGTTTAAGAGTGATATTAGGGTCAGGGTGTCCCTAAAAGGCACTTCTTTTCTAAAAAAATATCTCTGGCATTGCTTTTCCAACAATCCAACCAATTTCGCTAGCTTATAATGCCATCGACAACGTGTTTTTATATCACTTAGGGAGTCCCTTACGTTTTCATGATCCCTTTCACGGTTTGGCCGAAAGAAAAACAATCAATCAGATTATAAGTTTGGATCAACGTGTTTTTATGTCACTTAAATTGTGATTGTTGTTGCGCTCACAATTGCAATTACTTTAGGTTTGTCACGAGGATCAAAATCTTTTGTCTCATTTTCCTGTCACATGTCTTGTCTCTTATCAAAGATAATTTATCACTTAATAAAATAAAATTATAACTTATTAACATCTATGTACATCCTCAATCTTTGATTGGTGGGAGATATCAAGACACATTTTTTTGGAATAGCAAAATTTAGTTCTTATCACCAATGCAATCAATTGCAAGAAAATATGACGGATGTAGCTATAATTATGACAGCGATACAATTACAGGATCAAAACCACAAAGCTGCAATCACTGTTGCGGTTGCTAACCCCATTTTACAAGAGGTTTAAACAATGAAACAAATATATAAGCTACCAAGTTAGGATAGAATAATATATCCGACACCTTTTTCATGCATGGACGAGGGTGGTGTTTTTTATTACTTCACAAAAGGGCGTAATAATTAGAGTATAATTGTTATGTACTGACAGTGTAAATTTTTTTTTATTATCAACCAATTATTAATTATGATGTAGATGATTTTTTGAATAGTTAGGATAAAAATCAATCTTTTTCACTAATAAGACAATTATGATTGGATATCTATGTCAAAATGTTTTATACTGTCAGTGTATAACAGTTAAACTCTATTAATTATTACAAAACAAACATTTATATTCCCCTCACTTGAGTGGCCCTATATATATATATATATATATATATATATATATATATATATATATATATATATATATATATATGAAAATAATAAGGCTAATTGAATGAAACTGGAAAAAAATTGTTGCATGGCTCACTTACCACCAATACTCCATGCTGTATTATCACTGGCTGCTTCATAGTCACAGCTCCACTAATCTCAGCCCGACCTTCTGGGATCCTTTGCAGGCTAAGAATGTACCCATCTTTGGTTGTAACCTGAAAAATGATTATATTTAATTTATATTTGACTAATTAATTTGTTCTTCATATTCAAAGCATTGCATATATATATATATATATATATATATATATATATATATATATATATATATATATATATGTTCTTGTATATAACGTTTAGAGCTCTTACTTCAAGCTCCTTGCATTTGTAGCCATGAACAATGATCGAAGAGGCGCATAAGCCTTCCACCGAAGGGTCAACAGCAACGTTTTTTCTGGCAAAGGTGCCACGGCTTGAAGCATGTGCTTGATGCGGAAAATATGCTAAGACTAAGAAACAAAGGATCAAATCAGCAAAACCCAACAAACCCAGGAGACTCATATTGGCTGTCTTCAAGGTTTGTATGGATATTATGGAATAAGGTGGTGGAATTGAGGATGAGGGTGATTCCCTATTTCCCTTTATATAGTAGATGAAATTTGAAGTGAAACAGAAAATGTAGGACTCACACAACGGGATAGGAAAACGAGTTGGAAGTTTTTTTCTATCTTTATGTTCGTTTTCCTATATTTAATGCAAGCCTTATTTTAACATGCGGGAGATATGGAGTCAAAATAAATTTACTCTGCTGATTAAATTGTTGATAGAGAAATTATTTTGTCTAAGCTGTATTGTTAAAATTATATACTTTGAATGAGATTTTTTTTTGTGTATAAGGATATCCGATCGATAGTCGGAGATTAATTCATTTTGGAATGTAAAGATCATCGATATGAATTTTGTTTCTCCAACAAATGGAGGGATGAAAGAAATTTAAGTTTGGTTTATCCAAAACATGACTCGAAAGATGTGAGATATAGATGGAAATTACTATAGTTAGTTCAGGGTATAAAATTTACTTTAAATTTTTCTTATCCCAATATATTCCACCAAATACGATACTGATATATGCACGTTCTCTAAACTCCACTCTTCTTTCCCCTACTGGTGATATCAAACTTCAGAGCACCCCTACTTTAAATGTTGACTCAAAAGTTTAATAATAATATTTTTTTTTTTATTTGCAGGCAGGCAAAACTCCAAAAAAACTAACTATAATCCAATTAAGGAAAAGAAACCTCAAAGAATAATATTTTTCATCATTACAATGGGATATCATATTATGTTGTCTCTTAGTGTTTTTATGTATTTTTAAAATGTTTGCATATAAAAAAATGGATAAGACTTATGTAAAGTAAATTTGTTTCTAAAATGAGTAAATTAGTAAGGGTGTTTTCACCTTTGATTTAATGAAGTGGATTAAGATCTTTATCCACTTTATTAAATCAAATGTGAAAATATTCTTATTTATTTACTTTAGAGATATTAGTTTTTGAGTTTAATTGCTATGCACTGTCAGTGTAAAGTTTTTTACACTGACAACCAATCAGAAATCATAGTATGTGTGACTTTTGAGGTAGTTAGGATAAGAGTCAAACACTATAGCTTATGTGACAATTTGGGATTGGTTGTCTTGTGGTGAAATATCTTTACATTGACAATGTATATCAATTAAATCCTTATTTTTTTTCGTAAAAAACAAAAAATAAGTGGGAAAAATATATATAATATATATAATATTAAATATAATTTTCAAAACAGAGTCAAATTTCACACCCATGTGGAAAAAGTGAAAAACTAAAAAAAGCCGAATGTTAATGGCCCCCAAACGTGGATTATTTTATCCTTACAGGATTAAACATTTATCTGGAAAGAACATTCCTCTAAATAATTTTATCCACATTAATATTGTTATATATAGATTCCTACCTAAATATAGCCCATCTTTATAAGTGCCGGAGAGTCAAAGTCAGAAAATCGACATCCATTTTCACGATGACAAAATCCCCAAATTCACTAACTTTAAACAAACACTATCAACATTGAGTGTTTGGGATAGTTGTAAAAAATAGTTTATTTTAATAATTAATTATAATAATAATAATCAATTAAACTTATTATTTAAAATAATTTTTTCTTATAAAAACAGCTGTTTTGAAATTTAATCAATTTATCCAAACATATCAACTTCTATTGAAAAACAGCTTTTATCATAAAAAAAAGTTATTTAGATAAGAATTAATCTTACCCAAACGCCCTCTAAGCTACTTGATTATCCAAAAATAGTTGAAATCTACAAAACAACTTTTTTTGTTTTTAATTTAGTTTCCAAATAGCTTGATTATTTTACAAACAACTTTTTCTTCTCAAAACAGTTTAAATCCATATAATTTAGCTATCCCAAACTGCTTTATCATTAGATTCACTAGATCGATTAAATGGTGTTCATGAGTACGTTTAGTTCTCCATCAACAATTTCCTATAATAGCGGTTCCAAACTTGTGTTCGGTGAGAAAAAAAGTAGTTGCGGTTGATCAATACCTTCATTGCATTAGTTCTATCCAACATCCAACTCATCCCACAAATCTTTTTGTAGTTAATCGTGACAAACTTAGATTCTAAAAATTAGATCCAATGTGTTTTCAAATCGAATTTAAGTTATGCTTTGGGTCGTCCTGGCCGACTTAGTATTACACACTTTATATTATTTGTATTAATTAGACATAAGTAAAAAAAAATTTTGCACTTAAATTAATAAATATTTGCATAGCACGATTTGTTTTCAAATATGTATTATAAATTATATCCAACATCCAACTCGTCCCACAAATCTTTTTGTAGTTAATCGAGACAAACTTAGATTCTAAAACTTAGATCCAATGTGTTTTCAAATTGAATTTAAGTTATGCTTTGGGTCGTCCTGGCCGACCTAGTATTACACACTTTATATTATTTGTATTAATTAGACAACAGTAAAAAAAAACTGTTGGACTTAAATTAATAAATATTTGCATAACACGATTTGTTTTCAAATATGTATTATAAATTATACCTAGTTTTAGTTTCTTACTTTAATTTTATGATTGGTTATTTATAATGTTTAAATTTATACATTATATATGTCAACACATCGATTTAGCCTGATTCCATTCCGATCATTATTGGGTCATGATCATGTCAGATTTGAGTCCAAGCAGATAACTCAATCAAAATATAATCGGTCCTGATAAACCCCAATTTATTACTTCCTCTCTACCAACAACGCCTACTTCCTCAACCGGTTCTAAAAAAATTGGATTTCTCATAATAAGTTTTTGATATTCAACTCAAGCTCAGATCAAACTAAACTTATCCCGACTCATCCCATAAACACTCGTAATTGGCATTTTTGAACCATTTGAGAAGTACTGCATAATTTTCCACCTCTATCCTCACTACAAGAAAAAAATCAATTTGGGACGGAAATTTCTATCGCACAGTGGTTGAAATTTTCGTCCCAATGTTTTTTTGGGACGGAATTTGCGACGAACAAAATTCGTCGCAATTCGCTCGTCGCAAAATATTTGGGACGGAATTTATTAATCCGTCGCACATTGGGGACGGAATCCGAGACGGAAAATAGTTAAATGTTTTGACAGAATTTGTCAATCCGTCCGAAGTTTGCGAGGGAATTTGTGACAATAAATCTCATATTTATTTTTGATTTATTTTTTTATTAATATATTGGGACGGATTCACGTAACACTTTCCGTCGCAACAATGTTAAGAATGTGACGGAATATCAGTCAAAATATTTTGTCTCAAAATTTAATATCTTTATGACGGAATATTTAATATTAAATTTCGTCTCATCATTATTTTGAAACAATATACACTTTTTGGTATGGAAAAAGCTCCT
This sequence comes from Ammopiptanthus mongolicus, assembly GCA_039655645.1. Lineage (NCBI taxonomy): Eukaryota > Viridiplantae > Streptophyta > Magnoliopsida > Fabales > Fabaceae > Ammopiptanthus > Ammopiptanthus mongolicus. The sequence continues at coordinate 80,592,640 of CM077347.1, forward strand.
CTAAAGTGAAAAAAAGTGTAAAGTGAGAAAGTACAGGTGTATCCACCCTTGATTACTTTAAGTGAGATGAGATCTCAATGCATTTTAACTAATCAATGGTGGATACACCCTTATTTTCTCACTTTACATATTTACTCACTTTAGAGGAGACTAATCATTTTGGTATTACAATAATTTTATGATAAACATTAATAATTACAAAACAATTAATAAATTAATTCATAGTTGTTAATCAATTTTCGTAAAATTCATATGCAACTACATATTCATTTGTCCAATACTAAACATAAATTGTTCCACCATAAGCATAATATATGTATCTCTAAGAAATCCAAAATATACAAGTTCTGTTAATACATCCAAAAGACCAAAATTCTAATAAATTTTAGGTTCTACGTTCCAAAGTCATCAATATTGGTCATCAGCATCTGTATCATTGGTAGGATTGCTTCCAAGAGTAGTATCACCTATAGAACGATCATCTTCATCCAAATCCATGGCATCCAAATCTATATTAGCATGCTTAGAAAATAAAGATAACATTTTATTTTGACACACATGCTTCCATCCAAACCGAGTCCATACACTCTACCTTGTGCATTTCTTCCTCCATCAGCTTTAATCATTAGAGCATCATAATCAATAGGCTTGGGTTGAGTACAACTCCCATTATCACCTGACTCAGAAGATTGAGGTTGAGACTCAACTTGTGAACATAGATTTACAAAGTTTTCCTGTAAACAAAAAAATAGATAGAATTAATCATCTTATAAATTATTAAGTGGTCCATGAAGACCTATATGCACCAATTCTAATTACAAGTTGTTACATCATTGCCAAAGCAGTTGTTACACCAATAAAGGACACTGCCCGGTTGGAAGGATAACTATATAGTGAATAAAACCATTTAGTGCCAAATATTCAATTCACTTACCATTTAGTGCCAAATATTTAGTGGGAAAGAAATGGCAGGCATGTAAATCATGCTTACCACTAACATGCTCTCCTTTGTCGGTGGAGAAAACGTCTACCTGTTGGTAAAGTTCAATGTCAAACAATTGCAAATATGCATATTCATAATATTGCATTTGTAAAATCCTGACGCATTATAGCATTACCTCTGATAGTGTCACAGAGGAAAAAAAAGCATACCAGGAATCAATAAATTTAGAAAGCTAACCATAAAAGTTTAATTCATAATTGATGTCAAAGTTTATGCTAGCAAAAAGAAGCTTCAATAATTGGCGTAGTTATGCCTAAGTTGTGCTTTTTATGTATATTATAACTGGCAAAGCATCACACTGTCTGCCAGCTTTTTTATTCAGGCTTGGCACAAGCTTGTGGGAGGCTAACAAGCTTTTGTAAATCAGCAATAGAAGATTACCCCATGGGTATGTTTGTTTCATTCAAACATTATTAAAAAAATAATTATTTTTCTTCAAATGAAAATAATCAAAGCTCGTGGACAACATACCCTGTGCCTTCACCATTCCTTCCTTCAACATATGGATTAAAATTTTAAACTACTGTATCTTGTAAAACAACAAAGAAAAAGATATCAAGGCAAAGAAATCATATTGAACTGCCGCCTCTCTATCTCTCTGTTTCCCTGGTCCCTCCTCTCTATGTTGTGTTGTGTTAGAATCAAGTCTAAAGAGTCAACCCCAAAATCTAAAAATAACATGCCCAAACCCGCTTCACATCTCATTCTATTTCCCGTTCACCCTCCTCATCATCCTCATTCCATACTTCTCTTTATTCATTCTATTTCTCCCTTCGCATTCAACTACTATAGGGGCTGCCTTGAGACCAATGCACTTTTTACCTCACTCTTTGTTGCAAAAAACCTTTCTTTACTCTTTTTTTCCACTCGGTTTTACACACCCTTTTTCGCATGATTTTTTATTTTTATTTTTCTTCACTCTTTTTCTCAATTTCTTTTTCACTCTCTTTTTCTTTTCTCTCTTGCTTTCTCTTTTTTCTCATTTTTATTTGATCCTCATTAACTTGCTTTGGAGATAAAGGAAAAAGTATGACCTTTCGGTCTTGATACATGAGAGTATACTTATTTGAGAACCCATCATGGATGACCTTTTTGTCATATTGCCAAGGCCTTCCCAACAACATATGGCTTGCCTCCATAGGCACCACATCACAAAGTACACAATCTTCATACTTCCCAATTGAGAATGGGACCTCCACTTGTTTGTTCACCACCATTTCTCCTACATCACTTAACCATTGAAGCCTATATGGTCTTGGATGTGCCTTAGTTACAAGATTTAATTTGAACACTAATCTAGTACTCACAACATTGGCACAACTTCCTCCATCAATGATTAGAGAACATACCTTTCCTTGAATTAGGCATCTAGAATGAAATATATTCTCCCTCTGGCTTGCTTCATGATCTTTCACTTGACTCCCCAAAAGCCTCCTCACCATAAGTAAATCACCATTCGGCATGAATACATCTTCTTCACTTTCCTCCTCACTTGAAACCTCGGATTGTGATACCACTTCAATATTCATGGTCACCATGGTTCTCTTTGTTGGACATTGGGATGCTATGCGTCCACGACCTAGGCATTTGAAACACTTCACTTCACAGCTCCTAGAGGTTGTGTCTCCAATGGTTTCTTGCCTTGAGAGGTGCTCACGGCCTTCTTGGTTGGTGCACCCTGTTTCTTTTGCTTGTCCTTCCAATTTGAGGATGGAAATTTGGAAGATGAAGAAGAAGAATATTTGGACTTCCTCCTCTTAATTTGTTGCTCCACCTTGATTGCTTGTTGAACCAAATCTTCAAGCTCTACATAATTTTGTAACTCCACTATGTCTTGAATATCTTGATTCAAGCCATATAAGAACCTTGCCATGGTAGCCTCCCTATCTTTTTGAAAATTTGACCTAAGTAAGGCCAATTCCATCTCCTTGAAATATTCATCAATGCTTTTGGTCCCTTGGGTAAGCCTTTGCAATTTGTTGTGAATGTCCCTTTGATAATGATTTGGGACAAACCTCTTCCTCATGCCATATTTCATCTCCTCCCAAGTGTCTATAGGCTCTCCTCCATGTCTTCTCCTTTTTTTTTTGTAATTGATCCCACCACACAAGGGCATATTCCTTAAACTTAAGGGCGGCTACTTTCACCTTCTTGCTTTCATTGTAAGAATTACAATCAAAGACTTGTTCTGTTTTTAACTCCCACTCTAAGTAAGCCTTCGGATCATTCTTCCCAAGAAAGGTAGGAACTTTGATTTTGACCCCTTCAAGCCTTTCATCATGCCTTCTTACCCTATGTCCTCCTCCTCTACATCTTCCTCCTCTAGGCCTTCCTCTTTCACTTTCATATCCTCTAGAATCATCTTGATTTTGAAGGTTGGCAAGTTGTTGATCATAGTTGGCTTGCATTGTCTCCATTTGCCTTTGAAGGGCTTGCATTTGAGTAGTCATTCGTGCAAGAATAACCTCGGACCTCGGTGGAGGTGGTGGACTATCTTCAATGTTTGACATGATTTGAGTAGAAGAATTTATGTGTTTCCTCACTACAGTCCCTCACTTGTCACACAAATGAATTTCACTCTTTGGCTTTTTTCCACACAAGATGTAATTTTGCACTCTTAGAGGAATCAAACACAAAACACAAAAATACCAAAATTCAAGTAACAAAAATCACAAAACTTATCAAAACAAGGAAAAACAAAGGAAAAGCCTAGAAAGAAAAGGTTTAGAAATAAGAAACAAAGGAAGAAGGGAAAATATTTTCAAGACACAAATTGCTCAATTGAACTTTTCTCTTCTCTTTTGATCACACAACTTTGCTCTATATATATATATATATATATATATATATATATATTGTTAAACACTTGATGAAGAGAATCACCCTTGGAAACTCTGTTTTTGGAACAATAAACAACAACCACAAAATTTTCCCTTCAAGATTAGAATCAAAGTAATTTTTTTTTTTTTTGGTTTTGGGAAGAAAAAAAAAAAGAAAGGGTAGGAGGTGAAGAACAAAGATAGATTCAAGAACACAAATACAAATTGAACCAAAGCCTAAGCTTTGATACCACTTGATGACAACCAAATGGTGTGGTTGCCCTTTGAAGATCTTACGGTTGAATTCAAAACATGTTATTTTCGTGCTCTTCTCATGGATACAAATTGTAACAACATCAAAGTGAAGAAATAAGTAAAAATGGGAAGAAAGGAATGGTGTAGGCGCCACAAACCAAGAAGGTTTGATAAGCCAAGTGATATTCATCACAAGAACCTTGGATTCTGATAAGAACTAAGCTTGATTCAACTAAGAACCTAGGAGAACAATATTCTCACAAAATGGATTTGATCCAAACAACATCAAAGTTGTATTATTCATGGTAGTAGGCGCATACATATAGTTGTGGACATCCAAACTTTTGGTATCCAAATACAAAACATAACCTCCACTTGAATGGCCTAATTATGTCACTAATGGCTCAACTTTAGGACCAATCTTAACTCAGCCCACACGCCCCACACAATGGCATCCTAGGACATTCTAAAACTCCCACATTATTAGCTTGATTCATGACACTTAAGATCAACTTAAAACCTAACTTAAATAGCCACAAAACAATTGAAATCAGCCACTAATCCCCCTAACTAACACGCCTACCATCTCACAATTATGGGTGGTTACATTTGCTTTTCAAATTAAAAGTGTAACACCCATAACTTATAATATTTATTCACTCAACTAAATGAGGAGTTTCTTATAACATGCATGCTAAAGATTCCCTCCTCTAAGACTCAAACAATTTGTGTAACACCATGGGAAATATGGCCTTGATCATCATGCAACTCTTAGTGTAGCCCACTAACAAAGTAGCCAAAATTGTTATCCACTCACATAACCCATTACACTTATTGAATTGAAAATAAAACAAGCAAATAAGTGATGTTATGGACGCCTCTTGTCATCATCATGGGCCTTCTAGTTGACTAAGATAAGTCACCAACTTGGGCTCTATTCCTTCTAGGCTTGAGTTTGGGCTTGCTTCCATCAAAGTAGTCACCATTTGTTTTAGAACTTCTTGGGCTTTCTTAGCTCTTAATCTTGTCATAGGCCCACCAAGTTCTTAAAGTGCTTCTTGTTTTGAGACAACCCCTTCCTCAAAGGTCCCATTGGTAACCCGAACTCATGTTCTTAACATTGTAGCGCAGTGTGGAAATATAAAAATGCGGAAATAATAAAACAACCAACACTGATACCACAACTATATATGTCATACATATAAAAGTATGGACTCCATCAGTAGAGCCTACAATAACTGATACCAATTATAAAAGACTTCAGAGTACGCAACAAATAAAAACTGAAAGCATAGTGGCGGAAATAAAAGTACAGACAACTTCCTCTCCTGGCCCAAAAAATACATTTCACTCAATCCATATACTGGCCATAACAACTACGACTACTATCCCCCAATATCTAAAGTCCTCCAGCACCGGGATCCAGGGCTCTCCCGCCAGCATCTAGTTCTACGGGTGTGCCATCAGTTTCCTCCGGCAAATCCTCAACAGGATCTTCTCGTACAGTGGAGAATAATAAAATACGACATAGAAAATATAGGGGATAAGAAACAGCAATTCATCATATATGGGAAACACAACAGTACATCAACAACAGCCAGAATATATATTCAATAGTAAAATCAACTTAAAAATAAATAACATTTAATCAATTATAGCATATAATAGACATCATACACATATCACGCATAATATACCAAATATCCAATCACAGCACAAACAACCTCAATATGCAGTAAAATCAACCTAACGGTCAAACGACCTCTAGTAGGGTTTGGGTCGCCCTACGCATATCAATATATATTATTTAAAGCTTGCCTCCCCGAAGATATTGTGGTTCTTTCCCCCACCTGATAGCAAACGTAGCAAAAATCACGAACTCACGAGCACTTCTTGCTCCTCTGCACAGCCTCACAGCCGCAGCCTCGCTCCTCTTGAAGCTTGAAGAAAAGTGAAGAAGGAAGCTTGCACTTGGTGGGCTTTTTGGCCCATGGCCCATTTGTTTAGATATTTTATGGCAAAAGAATAATTTCTCTTAGGGACAAAATTGTCATTTCAACAAAAGATCTCATAAATATCTAGATATTTTCATAAACGTAATGATGATAGTGATGAGTCACAGGCAAGCCTTCCCAGGCGATGTGACTTCATGTTCATCCGTTTTTAGTCCCGTTACTTTCACGATTTAGTATTTCGCCTCAAGAAAGTCGTGAAAACTTATTTATTTTAAATAATTTCAAAATCGCCGATAACGTTCGCAATTTTATTTAAAGCCTAATCGTTTCGTTCACGAGTCAAAATTAGGTTGTCTGAGTAGTAAAATAATACTGTCAGTGTAAAACGCAGACCGGGCTCCGTCTGAGTTTTTGACCAAAATTTAACCATAGCTTCCTACAATAGCGTAGAGCGTGACTATGGTCTCGGAATAATTTATTTCATTTTCTAGACCCTCCAATAAAATACAATTACCTAAATACTAATTAATTAAAAGAATAAGAAAATCGGGATGTTACATGGTCCATGTTCCTTAGTGGGCTCATGTCATCTTCCTCGTAGAAACATACTTAGGGGTGGGAATAGGTCAGACGACCCATTGAGAGCCTATGGCCTAGCCTTTTCTTTTTACTACATAAGCTTGACCTATTTTGCTAACAAGCCAGACTTAGGTGTTTTGAAAGACCTAATTAGCTATAAAGGCTAAGTTTTTAGCTTTTGAAAAAGCCTATTTAATTAGTTTATCAGATTGGCTTATTTATTTGATATTTATTTGTATAATTATGAATTTATAATATTTATATACTTTACTAATTATATATTAATATAGAGTATTTGTTTTATAAAAATTAACAATCTTGTTAAAGGTTATATCTAATTAAAAATTTAAAAAGTATAAGTTTCTTGACCTATATGAAGACCTTCTTGTAATATATGCATTTAAATATGCTTTCAGTCTTGACCGTATTTTAATATTTTTATTAACAGGTCAGGCTGAGCCATAACAAAATTCCTACAACAGGCAACAAACTGAGCTTGGGCTGACACTTTACAAATTAGGCCAAGGCGTAATTAGGCAAAGCTTCGCCTAGCCTAACCAAGTTGATTTTCACACCTACTCACACTTTGTTTGGTAAGCATGAGGGGAGGAGAAAACAAAAAGAATAGGTGAAGGAATGGTAAATCCCCAAGTTTTTAGGTGGATTTTGTAGTTCATTGTCATTTTTCCTCCTTTTGATGTAGTATATTTAATATTTACACATCTTTGATTTCCAAACTCAAATTGCTTCCTTATGCATACACTTGAACTTGGGGATGTTATCGTATATTGTCATACATAATTAATACAAGATGGTGTGTAATTATTTTAGGATTCTATTATATATTTGTACCCCATACTACACTTGTACTATATTAGTACAATTCTCGAATTATAAATATGTATAAAGACATTGTATATTATGTATTCAGAAATATAGAAAATATTTCCAAAACTATATTTCTTTGTTTCTCAAAGGATAAACACTTACACCATGTTTAGGGTTGAGGAAAGTAAATGAGAGGAAACAAAGGAGAAGGAAAGAAAAAGAATAGAAAATGATATGACTGTTTAGCTATTTGGTATAGAAGAGAAAATGAAAGGAAAGAAAACTAAAAAATTTCTTTCTTTTTGTTTGATTGTGTAGTAAATGAGAGGTAATAAAAAAATATATTTGTTAAATGACATAAATACCTCACATAATAATATTAAGAGATAAAAAATAATTTTCTTGTCTTTTTCCAAAAGAAAACACGTTGTCCCATGCAGCTCCTTGATTTTCACACTGCTGGTCAGTTTTCCGCTCGGTTGGAGAATAAATAAGAAACATGTGGGCCCCACCATTTTTTCCCCTTCCTTCCACTTTTTCTCCATTCCAAATAGAGGGAAAACTGCCTTTTTCCCTATCTATCTCTTCTCCCGTTTTCTTTGCCTCCTCTTTTCACCAAACCAAACGAAATGTTAGGGATTTGTGTGATGGATTCTTGGTTGCAATGTATGTGGTCTAAAAAGAGAACTATTAGGATCCTACATCTTAATGAGGACTTTTGTTTTTACAAAACTATCCTCCAGCAAAAAGTTGGGGACTAATTATTGATCTTACTGAAGACTTTTTCCAGGTGAAGTTTGAAAATGTATAACTTTACGTGAAGCGTTTAAATAATTTTCAAACAAACAACTCGTCTAAATTCAACTAGAATTGTTAAAATATGTAAACCCGTAGAACCAGTATGTTTATTTATCAATTTTAGTTCGATTGAGCTTAAAGAATATTAACCCGTTTAAATTAATTTATTTTTTATCTGACTGGTTTAACTTGTCTATTTTTGTAGTCATAAGTAAGATATAGGAAGATACCCACAACCCCCACTATCAAGGGCAGATCTTGTTTGTGACATGGGGCAGTTATGGCTCCTCCTAACACTCCTAATTATCTATTCACTCTTTCTATTATCAATTAAAATTTGAGTTTTTTTTTTTTTAAAGAGCTTCACTATTTGGTACGAAAGGAATTGGAACAAATTGGACGAATAAGTATAATAAATAGAAAAAAGGAAATGATGAGAAGAGAAAAGAGCGGAAGAGAGAGGAATGAGTGAAAACTCATCCGATCGAAAGGTTTGTACACTTCTTTAAGAAATCCTTTTCATACCTTTTAGCATTTTGCATGTTGATTACTTCATGGAGAAAGATAACTATTTAGTGAATGGACTTTTTTATTTGACTTTGCAATAAATGAGTGAATCAGTTGAAAAAGAAAAATCTAAATAGCATCTATATCTATGTTTAATGTTGAGTTGTTGGTTTACTTTTAGGTTTGAATTAGCCTTTGTTTAAACTCAAAATCATTTCTTTTGTGGCATGTGAATAAAACTTCAAGATTTAAATATAACAATATCTGAATCCCGGAGTCGTCACTCTAGGGAGGGTTTTACCTAATCACCGCTCCTGACCCGAGAGTTAGTCTCACAGCTTGCCTGTGGTGATACCCAATCAAAGACAAAAATATAACAATATCTTTACCCTTTACACTTTAAACTTTGAGTCCCTCTTGTTGGAAATAATTCAGTTTCTTAGTGTTGGTTATGTTAGTTAGTGTTGGTTAGTGTTAGTTGTTAGTTGTGTAACAACCTGTAAATGGTGAGTGCCAGTCTATGTGAGATTTGTATAAAAGGGTGATTCAATGAAGTGAATAAAGTGTGTTTGAATATTCAGCTAATCTTCTTCTCTAATTCTCTCTTTCTCTCATCTATCTCAATCTCTATATACAGTGAGTGTGTGCTAAGTGTGTGTGAGAGAGAGAACATTATTGAGTGTGTGCATTCTTGCACTGACAGTGGTATCTAGAGCTTTCGATTAGGGGACCTGTGAGTGTGTGTCTATAGCTTTCGCGAATGTGAATTGGTATTTTCCAGCTTCTTTGTCAATTCTTAATGGAAAGAACTTTGAGCAATGGGTTGTGACGATGAGAGTCATCTATAGTTTCCAAGAAGTGCTGGAAATTGTGCAGAGAGGCATTCAAGATTCGAAGGACAGTGCCTCCTACAAGGAATCCAAGAAGAGAAATTACAAGGCTCTCTTCATTCTTCATCATTGTGTAGATGACGTGAACTTTGATAGGATTTCGTTGGCCAAGAATGCTAAAGAAGCTTGGGATATCTTGAACAAAGCTTATGGAGGTGCTGATAAAGTGAAGAAAGGTGTTGCAGCAAGGAGGATGGTGAGAACAGCCAAAGAATCTTCCAAGGCTGCTCATCAGAACTATGAAGCTTCTGAAAAGGTTGTAATGCAAGAAGAAAATCATGTTCTTGAGGTTGTTGCCAAGCCTGAAGAGAAAGAAGAGAAATCTGTCGTTGTTGAGGATAAGTCTATTGATGTGAACTAAATGGCTCCTGAGGCTGTAAAAGAAGCAACCCATGTCCCTAATGGGTTGCCTATGGTGAAAAACAATGAAGAGGTGGTTAAGTAGTCTATATATGAATATGAAAAAGATGAAGGCCTAGTTTGTGAGGATAATGCCATCAAGAAAGGTGGAAGATCAAAGACCGAATCCAAGAGAGCCGATCCCAAACTTCCTGTGAATAAGAGAGGTGGCGGTGCCACCAAACCTGAAAGGAAGCCAGCAAAAGGAAAAGCCCCTAAAGACCCTAACAAGCCTTAGAGGCCCACTAGTGCCTTCTTCATTTTCATGGAGGAGTTTAGGAAGGAATTCAACAAAGAATATCCTGACATCAAAGCGGTTGTTGCTGTTGGCAAAGCTGCTGGAGAAAAATGGAAGACCATGTCTGATGCTAAGAAAGCACTATATGTGGCGAAAGCATAAGTTGCACTAACAGTGGCACAACGAAAGGGAAGAAAGGAGCTTAAAATGGCAGATATAGTGATAATCGATGTCGATGAATTGAAGAACAAAGGGAAGCGGAAGAAGAACTTTCCAGAAAACTTGAGTGCGCAAGAGAAAGAAGAGCTTCAGAAGGAGCTCGATGCATTGTTTGAGAAGATGGATCTACTGTCATGGCGCGTGAATGATAGTAGAACGACGAAACAACGATGGAAAGAATGGGTGGTGGCAGCAAGTCCACCCGTATTCCCACCACCATCGGAGCCACCTGACTGGAGCCTATATGTGTCGACCAGTGGGGCGGTTTCAGATGTGCCGCCATGATTGTGCAAGGGAAAAACTAAGTTATTTCTATGGAGGACCATCGTGAACGGGAAGGAGACATCGAAAAGGGTAGAATTGGATATAGACAGGGGGAGTCCACCTCTTGATTAATGGGCCAGGCCCATATCTCTACTAACTGGGTTCAAAAAGGAGTATTGGACCCAACCCAACTCTATGGAGCAATCTGGGCTAACCAGAAAAAAAGCCATACCACTAACCATGAAAGGCAAAGTTCAAATGTTGTATTGGGAAGCTGCTTTACTCCATCTGGCAGTTGCTGGTTATAGTTGCAAAGGGTCATTATGCTTCAAACAGTGGTGAAGTTGCTCATACAACTCTCCAAGGGTTTTGATGAAGACTTACCAAATGCATTGAAGGAACTTGAAGCCAAAAATTATAGTTGATAGTAGGATAATTGTGTAAATATCTCTAAGTATGAAATTAAGTTTAATATGTGTTTGTATTATAAGTGAAAAAGGTTTAGAAATTCTAATTCAAGATTCTAAGTTGATAAGACAAAGTTAATTATGGACTTTTTCATAAATGAAAAATATGTTTTCAAGTAAAATAATCAACTACTTTGATGAAGTAATCGACTGTTTTATGGTTCCAGAAGTTAGAACTTTGTTTTAGATCAAAGTAATCGACAACTTGATGAAGTCATCTATTACTTGTATATGTTATTGGATCTTGAGTTTTTGTTAGAACAAAGTAATTGACTACTTGACTAAAGTAATCGACTATTTTGTGTCTGTTAAAGAAAAATGAAGTTTCTTGAAAGAAGTAATCGATTACCTTCTTGAAAGTAATCGACTACTTCAAGATTTTCAGCAACAGAATTTTAAATTCAAAGGCTTCATTTTCTAAACCATTTTCAACTATAAATTGGCACAGTTGTGACTCGAAAATTAAGAAGTTTTACACTATTGTTACTATCCTAAAATATACACTTGAGCTTTACAAATTTCGTACTTGAGAGGAATCTAGTTACATTTGTAAAGGTGTTTTTGCTCTAGAATTTAGAGTGCACTGTTACAATCTTTTACAAGCAACATTGCTGCAACATTCAAGGTGAGGCATCCTTGAAGAAGTTCAAGTCTTTGGGTGAGGCATCCCAAAGGTTTCAAGAGTGAGGCATCTCTTGAAGGTAGAAGAAGTTTGGGTGAGGTATCCCAAATAGACTCAAGGGTGAGATATCTCTTGAAAGAGAAGATTTGTGGGTGAGGTATCCCGTGAAGGTAGAGGTTTGTATGTCGAGTGTGGTATCTCTAGGTTGTACAAATTTTTTGATATAGTGGAAATACTCAAGCTTGACTTGGGGACTGCATATAGATCACTCAGGTTGTGATCGAACCAGTATAAAATCCTTGTGTGATTTTCCTCTTCCTTCAACTCTTTACATTTTGCAATTATTGATATATTGTTTCAATATTAGTTTAATTGCTTTGTTGTTTGATATATTTTGTTGATAGAAGTATTGTTCTATAATTCTCTTCTTCTACATCTATTTCTTTTGTTTTGGCATAGTTAATCTTTTCAAGAAAGATTTGGTATCCTTATTTTAACATCCTTCAAAAAGGAGAGTTTTTTGAAGAATTTTTTTAAATACTCATTTCACTCCTCTCTTGAGTGTACCCATTATTCCAATAAGTGGGACCCAGGAAAACAAAGTGGAGTCATTGGGAAAACTGAATTATGGGGGAGTATTGAAAATAATTTCTTAGTATTGATTATTGTTAGTTGTGTAACAACCTGTAAATGGTGAGTGCTAGTATATGTAAGATTAGTATAAAAGGGTGATTCAATAAAGTGAATAAAGTGTGTGTGAATATTTAGGTTTAGCTAATCTTCTTCTCTAATTCTCTCTTTCTCTCATCTATCTCAATCTCTCTATAGAGTGAGCGTGTGCTAAGTGTGTGTGAGAGAACATTATTGAGTGTGTGCATTATTCTAGCACTAACACCTTATCTTTAAGCTCCAAGTACCACTGCCCACTACCAAAGCCCAACCCAGCCACCACCCAACCCACTCTCCTTTTCTACTGCTACTGCTTAATTGGGTATTTTATTCATTGAATACTCTGTCCTAACTTTGACCGAATTATATAGAATCTCAAAGCAAACAAATGTTTCATGTCTCCATCAAGAGAGAAGAGCGAGGAGATGTCATATGCTCTCCATGTTCGCAGCTTTGATTGCTATTCTTTCATAGTATGGTTAATCAAAAGATGACAAAATTGAAATTTGTTATTGATATGTGATATGCTGGTGTCATCGATTAATATGGTTTATTTTTTCCAATGCTTGACTTGAATTCTACTTTGAAGTTAAAAAAAATTGCAACAACAAAAAAGACAGTCCGTTCAGGCCGACCTGTTTAACACCCCTGAGCTCAACGGCTCAACCGATTACATGTTGGATTGAAATGTTCGTTCTTCCAACTAACAATTTTCTTCATTGTGACTATATTTATTACTAGATTTGTAAAAATGATAAAACTAGTTTGATGAATTTAAATGGAAAAAAGTATATTTTAATTAATAATTAACTATAGTTTTTAGTTTTGTAATAAACGGTCGATTCAACATAATTATTTTTTAGTTGTTATTCATTTACATATTATCATTCCTAAAAGAATATATATATATATATATATATATATATATATATATATATATATATATACACACTAGTTGAGTTAGTGAGTAACATTAATGTAAAAAATTGCCTTTCAATCGGCATCCTTTTTTTCCAAAGATTGACAACATAAAACAATATAGATTTAATTGGTATACACTGTCACCGTACAAAAATCATAGATTATTACATCATTTAAAATGTTTGATTCATATCATAACTACCTTAAAAGTCACACATACGATTATTTGTTATTGGTTGTCAGTATGAAAAACTTTACATTAATATTGTATCAAAATTAAACTCTATCAATATACGTAAAGGCTGCAAGACAAAGAGATAGATTATTTTTTATTTAAATTCAGACAGGAGGTTTTATTGATATCAAAGAAGTCACCAACAAAACTAGTGAGTCTTGATGACATATTGGAACTACACAGAGGGGAGAACCAGACTTGTGCCCCGGTCTAGCGAACCTTGCTAACAAGAAGCCTTACACCATATTTTGGCATTAACAGCATTTTATACACAGGGCAATGTTGATAATTTGGGGAAAGAGCAAAAGAGAAGTTAGACAGAAGAAGACAGAGTACTACCTTGATTTCAATCATGGAAAGGTTTTGGCCTAAGCAAATTCGACTCCCAAGTCCAAATGGTATATAAGCTTGTGGATACTTACACGCTGCAGCAACACCACCAGCAAACCTTTCTGGTTTAAACTCACATGCATCTGGTCCCCAATTATCAGGGTCACGGTGCAATGCAGGCAGGAACAACCACACATTGATGCCTTTCGGCAGCATAAGTTCTCCCAACTTCACATTAGCCAAAGCTTCCCTTGAAGCTGTAACTGCAGGCCCATAAAGACGTAGACTCTCTTGAATCACCATTGTGAGCTGCACAACAGCACAAAATTAAGGTTCAGTTACTGAGAGACTCTTAGGACATCTAATGTTTTTGTACTGTACTGTTAAAAATGTGACATGCCAGCTATAGGAACACTATATGTTGTCACATTTAATTTTTCAGTTTAATTATTGTTAGTGTAAATATATAAATATAGATTTAATTATAAAGTAAAGATTTTTTACACGATTAACTAATCATATATTGTTATATCATTAAAAATATTTGACTTTTATAGTAATTACCTTAAAATTCACACAGAGGTTAATGTGTGATTGGTTGTCAATGTAAAAACTTTATATCAACAATGTATCAAAATTAAACTCTATGAATATATAGTGAGAAATTCTTGCATAAACTTGGAGCACTTGAGTGCACTAGACCAATCACATTATTAATTACTAGATAAAAACTATAATTAATTAATAATTGATTATCATAATTTATCAATATTAATGATATGATCGCCGTAATACATCTAACTTAAATGTTCTGGGTTTATGCAAAAATGGATAGTAAAAGGCAATGGTTATATTGGTGATTGTGAAATATGATGTCTTAAATTATCTTCCATGTAGCTAATAATCTGGATCTGGATTCTTTCCATTCAAAATCCCTCTCCATCATCTCTTCATACAAACTTCAGCCATTAGAATAATCTTACGATTAAGGAGAAAGATAACTTATTTGTTAGATTAATTCAACAACTGATATTTGGATGGAGAAATGATGGAGAAGAATTTTGAATGGAGAGAATCCAAATTCCAGTTGAAGAGAACAGTTAAAATGCACTAGAGTTTTGATGAAAATTGGTGTTGATGTTCAAACGCGCTGCTAAAAATAATTGCTTTCTAATGCATTGGACGTGCGTTCCAGGGTGGTACCGTGCATGCAAACATATGCAAATTAAATTCCAGAAGGGAGTAGTGAAGTGTTGTACTCACTGCTTTCAACTTTCGAAGTTTGTCCATGTCATTAAAGCTTTGAGGCAACACGTTATCAAAGGTCTCAACAATCTCAGATCTAACACGTTGTTGCCAGTCAGGATGTAACGCCAGCAGCAGCAGTGTCCAAGAAACAGCAATAGCGCTGCTCTCAGAGCCAGCAAAGTAGATATTTTTGCAAATGTCGATAATCAATTGGTTCATTTCATGCTTCTGTCTACCATTTGAAGTGGTGGCACTGGCAGCAGCACCATCTAGTATTGTTTGTAATAGATCCTTTTGATTCCCATGTGCACTATTTTGGTTTTCTACTTCACGATCTTTGATGATTTTCGTTAACAGCATTTTCACCTCTTTCTCCAACTTCCACATCTCTTTGTTTTCCTTGGTGGGAAGATATCTGACAATGCATCATATCATATCATATCATTAATTAGGTTAATTACTCCCTCCGGTCAGTATTATAAACAAAAATTTAATGAAATACATATATTAAGAAAGTTGGTTAATCTCATTTAATATTGTTAAAAAATTAGGTCAATTATCTAAAATACCCTTCATAAAGGGACTTGGCACTTGAATAAAATGAGTTATTGAAAAACAAAATTGATAATAAATGAAAAGGGTATTTTAGGAATAATATCATGAAATAGAAGAGAAGTAATTATCTTTTACTTACATATTTGACCAAAAACTTTGAAACTTTTTTGCTTATAATATTGACAGGAGAGAGTATATAATATAGAATTGATTTCTTGTATAAATTTGACAAAACTTAAAGAAGGATAATTATATAACCTTAGGTTTAGAAATCCAAATAGAATACTAGGCTTTGCTAGTGTAGCTTGCATGGTGGCCAATTTTGCAAAAATTTGATTGCCTTGAGCATAAGAGCTGCCAAAACAAGCTTTTGAAATGATATCTGCTGTGAGAGTCTTCAGATCCTCATCAATTACAATCTCTGCAATTCCACCCTCACTTTCTTTTATTCGGCTCTCCCATTTTCTGATGATCGTCACGGCAGATTCTTCCATCAAATCTACCATATTCTACAAACCAAACAAAACAACAACTCCATTGATGAATTTATCATTTTTATGTATGTATATATGTATATGCACGTCCATAAATATCAATAAAAATTGTAATCAAATTATATTTTAATATATTTAAAAATATATATCATGTCATAATAATATACTAAAAAATTCTAAACTAATATAAAAATCTGAAGATATATAAACTTTTGATTTAATAGTAAATTTGATAATAAAGTATGAAAATTAAAAATTATTTAATTATATATATATATATATATATATATATATATATATATATATATATATATATATATATATATATATATATATGTGTGTGTGCACGTGTGTGATGTATCAAGTGAAATTCGTATTTTCATGAGAGTGAGTGAGTCTATTCTCGACCTTTAGATCACACATGAATGATAAAACATAAAGTCATGTGACTTTTTTAAGTAATCAAGTGATCACTAACTAACTTTTAATCTTGATCATGTATGCATGGTTTAATGGCCAGAATTTGATCATCTCACTCTCATATAAAAATACCCATCTGCTATAATAAATACTCATATAGAAAATTTACCAATTATGTATACTGATATACAAACCTTAATTTTTGAAAGGAAAAACTCAGGAGCAATAAGATTCCTTTGAAAGGCCCATTGTAGTCCATTAGCCCTAAGGATGCCATTACCCAGCATTGGCTTCAATGTTTTGGTAAGATACGAAGGCCTTCCTAGATCCAAGGACGTATGCAGGTTAAACTCTTTTATTATATCGGGCTTGTCCACATATAGATGCTGCTTGGTTCCGGTGGAGTACATGTATATTGAACCTGATGATCATACATTCATCATACAAACAAGGCCTTGTTTAAAGAAACACAAAAATAAAGATGCAACGGATTCAATAGAAATCAAACCCGAGAATTTTACGGCAAAAAAAAAAAAAAAAAAACTTGAAACTTATGCAAATTCTTTTGAGACTAATCAACTTGACTCCAATTTGCTTATTTTTGTTAGCAAGTCATGAAAAGAATATATAACACTCGTGTGATATAATAATGCATTATAAGCAAAGTACTCAACATTGATATCCTACCTACAATCGAAAGGGGGGATTAGACCCAAAAAAAACATAAGAGTGTAACATGAACCGTAAGATCTTATCGAAAATATAAAATTATTTTCAAATATATGCTAATATGTATATAAAATAACAAAAAAAATAAACAAATTAAAAAAACAGAAAAATCAGCCCAAGATACAAAAGCTGAAACTTGACCAACCCAATTGAACCGAGGAACCAAATGGAAGAAAATAAAAAAGGTAAACCAACCTCTTTCAATTGGCCCAAGAAAACCACTGTCAGAAGCAATGTGATTATAGATATATCATACATTTAACAACAATATATTTGACATATAATATTGATTGTCACAAAACGAATCACTAAATTGATATATGAAACCTGACATACCATACTGTTGCTTCCATGTATGAAAATATGGGAAGATGGAAGGAACCCATTTGTCTAAGGCATTAACAGACTCAGGAAGTTGTGGATGGATCCTTTGCATCTCAGAAATGTTGCCATAGGGGAAGGAAGGTTTTGGTCCACTGATGCCTTGTTTCTGAAGCACCGATCGGATCCTTTGAGGCCTCAACCAAAGATTCTCAAATAATATTATCACACTGCATGCCACAATTACTAAAGCTGACAAACATATCTCTTTTACCATTCTCTCTGGATGAAACTGCCATGGGCCTTCAGCTTCCATCTTCACTCTCTATGTTACTCACTTAGTCTCTTGCAGTGGTTATCCTCCTTCTACCTTTTATACCAGCAGGCCTAGCTAGTTGACCTGGCTATCCAATGGTAACCAATTAAATATTCTATTCAGCATTTTTCTTTCAATGATTTCAGGCTCCTCCCTGATCAACAATAATTTTATAAAATAAAAATATAAAAACAATAATGATTAATTAAAATTATATATAAGCAATTTGAAATGTCAAAATCATTACTCCTTTCTTTTTGTTGAAGTATTCTCTGCTTTTAACAAAAACAGTAATGCTTTTTCCTAATAATTCTCTTAAATTTTCCTATATGTCAGTAATATTATACTGGTACTCCTTAAAAAATCCTCTTACGTTTTTTAATTAAAAAATAGAAAACATTAATTACAAAAATTAAAAACATTTAATATCTTCGGAACTAAAACACATTTAATACGGGAAATGCTAGCAACACACACTTTTCAATACTTTCTCCAAAACACTCTATGTTATTGGTTGAATTTCATATGGGACCAACTAAATAATACAGGTCAACTCCCTATATAGTGGGTCCAACAAGAAATCACCCAATAACACAATGTGTGTGTTGGAGAGTGTGTGTTGCTAGCATTGCTCCATTTAACACTATCCTTTTAATTAATTAGGAAAATTATTAAAAAAATTATTAAGATGACATATAATTATTCTTATAAAAAAGAAATGTAAACAATTAGCATATACATGAATGCATTTAAACTAAATATTTAATTATATATATCATTGAATAGAAACTTTCTTAAATATGATATAATTTATTCTATTAAATAATACTATTTATTTATTACACAATAAAAATTTCATTTGCGAGGGTTGGTGGAGCAAAGGCTACAGAAAGAAAACGACGATGTCTTTCATACATTTAGCGTGTTAGCATATCCAAAGAACTATCTACATTATATATATATATATATATATATATATATATATATATATATATGTTAAAATATACTTTTGATCCTCTACCTTTTTTTTTTTTTTTAAGGTTGGTCCTCTATCTAATAAACGATCCGATAGGATCCTCTAACTTGTAAAAATTACTCCACGTTAGTCTTTTCCGTCAATTCCGTTAAAAAAATTGTTACATTTCACCGTTAGTTCGTCGGATTCCGTTAAAACAGTGTAAATGTAACACTATTTCAACGGAATTGACAAAAATGACTAACATGGAGTAACTTTTACAAGTTAGAGCACCCAATCAGAACATTTATTAGTTAGAGGACCATATATATATTCAGACGGAAGTCATGAAGACATAGCTGCATAATAACATTCTTAAGTAATATTCTTAAGTGTGGTTTAAGATAAGTTCATCTTAGAGACGAGAGGTAACAGAAATGTACTTACTGTTCAGAAGGATGGACTTCTAAGATGCATCCCTAGAAGCAGACAGACTAGAAGTCAACTTGTAAGCGATGTTAAAGGCAGAGTTTCTAGATCTATGAAATTAAAAAATATAAAAAAATCCTAAAGATTCTGCTTCAAGATTAAATAATTAATTTTATAACTCTACACTGAATTTAAAATTCAATTTTGAAATATGTTCTTGAGAATTTTGGTCTACCATGAAGTTTAAATCATATTATGTTCCTAAAATGATAATGACTTATGCCCAATATGCTTGGTTCAACAACCTTTGTCAAACCAGGCAGATTGAATCACATCATGCAGCCAGCATATCAAATAGCAAAAGAACTAAATTTTAGTGTGAATCAATCCACTTCAATGGATTAGGCTAATGGCGGCAGTTGAGGAGCATTTTGCAGTGGTATGCAAAGCATGTATCGTCTCAACATCAAAATCGGAAACAAATAATAAATCAAGGCAGAATTAGTGTAGATGAAATGCCATAATTATTATTTCTTAAGGATGAAAAGTTGAATCAAAATCTAGCAATACACACATAAGGACAATACACACATAAGTATTCTCTATAAAGTGTGGGACATGATCAAGATTTTAAATTGTGGTCTGTCACCATAATTGCGGTCACAATATCATAGTTTTGGTAGTCTTTGTAATTGCACCATGATCGCAGTTGGCTGCATTATCCCGCAATTACAGTAATTGTGACCGCAACCACAATTTAAAACAATGAACATGATATAAAGTGCACTTAATGCGCAGCCACAGTAAACTTCAATGAAACAGTGCTGGATAAATCCTCACCATCTGTATGTATTAAATGGATGGAATTATGGCCAAAATCTAAACACTGGTCATTAGTGATCTTAAAATCTCAGGAGGGTAGCAAAAAATCCCCCGCATAATTCTCAAAAGGCCTCAATAACTAAACATGATAAATTCTTTTCTAGTAAGAACGTCCATGCTTTTTTGTTTCTTTGTTTGTATCAGGTATTGTATACTGTTGTTTTGTTTAAGAGGATGCTTTACCCTCCTATGTCACTCTAATCTAATTTTTCTGAATCAAATATAGATTGTCTTCTTGCATTCTATAAGAAACAAGTAAACCAGTTTTTTGTTTATAAAATCAATGGACTAAGACAACCATAATGTCATTTCTGGATCAACCACCATGATGTCAAGTGAGACCAATAGGCTATGCAGGGACACTAATTTTTTGATAAAATATGCAGCCATACTATGGCTCATATATCAATTTGCAGTGTGTGTGATGGTTTCTACTTTTAACTGTGTTTCGTTAGATGAACAATAGGCACAATTTAAATATGAATGATGTCTTTTTCTAATACCAAGTTAAAAGCTTTGGTTAAGTAGTTGAACAGAAGAGGGAACAGTAGATTGGTTTTTCAAATCCCAACCATTCTCAGCACTTCATTAAGACATTCCTCTTTCATTAGCATTGCTCTAAGAACTGTGCTAGTCAGTTCCCTTAGCAGATCATTAAATGTTTGAAAAATATGCCGCTTTATCGTTAGTTTCGTTTTCAACCATATGTCACAGTTGCGTAAGTTGAATAACCAAGCATTCCAAGAAAAAAGGTTGACAGAGCCACAGAGGTAAGTAACAAAGTACATTTTCACCACAGAACTTATGCAGAAGGTTAAGGATTAATCATGGGAAGCCATAGCCTAGGGGTTATGTGATACAGTGATAATGCTATGTGCATATCAGTTCAGAGTTAACATTGTATTAGACATTGCTTACACTTGTTGATTAGTCATGACACGTGATTCAATTTTCATGATTTTGGATTATTGAAGTAGCCATGAGGCATGAGCCATCCAAATATAAAGGACCAACTTATGCCAACAACAATAATAACAATAAAACGTTAACCAGATCTAATAGATTTTCTATATTTAGATTCAAAGTCCAAACACAGACTTGATTAAACCATTTTAAGAATTGGCACTTTAAATTGTCAGTCAACACCCTACACCTTTTATTAACCATTAATTGTCTATTACACTTTACACTTTAAATTGTCCATCATAATTTTAGTCTTTTATTTTACAAAATAATCGTTAATTGATAAAGATTACGAATAGACAATTACAAATGCCAATAACCTTTGCATGCAAAGGAAAATTGATGAGATCTTGAACTTGGTAAATTATCAGGAGAGGAAGTTATAAAAGGACAGCAATTGATGGTAAAGTTGTTAACTTCGGAATGAGAGGGATATAATAGAGAATGAGGAAAATGAATACCTTGGGGAAATAGAACTGTTGATTGTAGCTACAGCTTCCACAGGAGAGGGGGTGGCCTAGAGAAGTGGTGCAGCGGCGTAGCAAGCTGCAAACGGTGGAGGTGACAAGAAGAAGTATTGCATTGCTACCTTAGCTAAAGAGGAAAGTCATGTTTTTGGCCTCAATTCCACAAATGTTCCACAAGTCACTTTAACACTCAACATTTCAAGACTTGGCAAGTGTACCCAGACAGCACCAAAATCGCCAAATTCCTACCTTATAAATTGCCCTCGAACTTCCACGCACTTTGTTCAACATGTGAAGCAGTACTTCGTTTGTCTTCAACTATTGTAATACATGCAACCTTAAAATAGGGTAGAATAGGCAACTCATCCGAAAAATATGACTATTATTATAATTTGAGAGTAAAAATATATAATATTAAAGTTACGTTTTGATTTAAATTGCCGAGATTGTGAGCTGATTTTGTATTAAGCTTCAGAGTGGACATATTGTCCAAAAAAAATTAGATAACTTGGACTCAATAATTCGGATTTATATATATTACAATTGCCTTTATATTATCTTATGTCAGATTTTATTTTTTAATACTCTTCCTCAAGTTCAACTAAAAGCTCAATTGTGACTTACGTAATTTGTTTTTTGCTTTTTTTTCTTGTTTCTCGATTTGTACTTATTTTTTTTAGTTTTAGAAACCTCAGGTCCATCTTTTTTCTTTTTTGGTTGTTTGGGCTTGTGCCATTTTTTTTTTTTTTTGGTAAGAGGACTCAATAGTTTTTCTTAACGGACTCTGATATCATATTAGCATTTAAGGTTTTTCCCAATTGAAAGAGTGTGAGCTGATTTTTTATTAAGCTTGAGAGTGGTGGTGATCATATTATTCAAAAAGTCTAAATAATTTGGACTCAAGTTTTTTAATTTATATATATTATAAATATTATAATTATCTTTTTTTTTTTGACAAGAAGTTGATCTTAGTTATGTTTAACCGTCTCATGTTTTTGTATTTTCATTTTAGCCAAACTAAATTTATTGTGGGCCTCCCCTACCGGTGCACCCCAGCCGTCGAAGCACCTGCCACGGCCCACGCACGATACAGTGCCTCCCTTGCGCACTCCTCCATGCGCCGCCTGAACTCCAACCTTCACTAAAGACCCAAAACCGTGTCTCTACGGTGGACATTGGCAAGGTGACGTGGACTCAATAGTAAAATCGGTTAGAAGAAGGATTAAAATAAAATATAAATAACCCCTTATTGTTACCAAAAATTTAAAATATAAATAAATCCTTAATCTAAATTATAAAATATAAAAACTTCTTATATGAAGACAAGTCAATGGACCAGTTAATGTGTGTTTGGATCGGCTGTAAAAATTTAATTATTTAAATAATCGATTATATTGATAATCGATTATTGTTATAATCGATTATAATAGAATCAATTTTATTTTTAGATGTGTTTGTTGAAAAGCGATTATAAGATAATTTATTTCGTTTGGATTGTCTAAAAAAATCAGTTATATGTAGTAAATTATTAAAAAGAGTATGAAATTATTTATATAATTTAATAATATTTGTGGTGCCTTTTCCGATACCCCCAATAGTTTTGGGATAAAAGTTATCATGCCTAACCAGAATGCGACACCTCAAATAAATGGATCATATTAATAAATCAAATCAAATGATTCACATCATCTGCTTGGGCCACTTAGGCAGGATAAAATTATCCTTGGGATACCGGAGAATTTACCAATATTTGTTTGATAGTTAGTTTTGTATGAGTGTAATAGAAAAAATGTTATTAATTTCAAAATAATCTAATATCTTTTTAAATAAACTTCAAACTTCTAACTTCTCTAAAAATAATTTCTTTCTCATAAAAATAACTATTTTAAAATTTAATCAATTTATCAATTCGAGTGAAAAACAAATTTCATCATGACAGCGTAAGATTACCCTCTTACAAAAGTGGCTCATAGCCTCATAGTAAAACACCTCTCCACATTGACAGCGGGTTATTTGTCTTCATTCAATCTCATATGGGTCTGCTCAGAATTTATAGAGAAAAGAATGCTACCTAACTAGACAAAAATAAAAAAAACGAGTGGGCGATGTCTAGGATGCCCTACTAAAACCTGGAGATGCGAAGCTCCCTCCAGATTTAAGAGGTAAATTCACATATACTAGTATTTTGAATCTGTGCAATACATGAGGTAATAATTTTTTTATACTAAATTTTAAAATATAATTATTTAATTATTTGTAATTTGACATAAAATTAATAATTTGAAGTTTTGTACAATAATTATTATAACAATAACTTTTTTTTGGTTACATATAACAACAACTTTTAGTATTAATAAATAAAAAGAACATAATAGATGTTTGTATAATAAAATTCGAGATTAACTTATATTGCTTTATTAATTAGGATTTAATAACAAAAACAATTATATTTGATAACGAAAATAATAAATTGTTCCCACTGAGTTCGGACAAGGCCCAATATCATCCGAGCCCAACAAAGTAAGACACTATAACCTCGAGGCCCAAAGACTCAGAAGACGTCGAGGTCTTGGACCCTGTACTGGACTCAAGAACTCCTTGGGGCCCTTCCGCAATAAATAGCAGATATAAGAAAGAGAGAGTGGCAGACAGAAGGAACTGTTAGAGTGAGCCTGAAAGAAGGTAGAGGATAATATGGATAAGCTCACACTAACCCGTCAATTTGGGGCCCTCAAGTTAATGGACTAAAGCCCGAGTACCAACCCAGCCGAAGCAAGAAGACTCCCTATCTAGTCACAGGGGAATCCAACCACGTGGAGGGAAAAGGATCTTCTAGAAGAAGGAGGATAGGGGTGTTCAGATCTAAACTGGACCGCTAAAAAATCGGAAACCTATCCAAACTAATCGAAAACCGACAAAAACCGACTCAGTTTGGATTTTTTTGGATGACATTTGATGAAAACCGATCGATTTGGTTCGGTTTGCAGTATGCTTTCCTGAAACCGAACAGAACGGTAACCGAACCGATTCATGTAATATAACGTTGCATTTTTCGTTTTACTACCCACACACACGGCACAACACTGGTGACTCAGTGTAGTCTGGAATTTTCTTTTTGGACCATCTTTAGTCTTAGGCTTAACTTAGTAACTTTTCATTTTCAAAAGAATCAAATATATAGAAGTCAGCTTTTCCGGAATATTTATTGCTTGACGTAGAACGTGTTTGTATGTACAAATATTTGTCTAAGTAGTAAGATTATTGTCTTCAACAAAAGACGCACTGTTTGCTTGATTTGTGGTTTTGTGCCGTAATAGTATGAAATAAATTAGAA
The DNA here is from genome assembly GCA_039655645.1 of Ammopiptanthus mongolicus. Lineage (NCBI taxonomy): Eukaryota > Viridiplantae > Streptophyta > Magnoliopsida > Fabales > Fabaceae > Ammopiptanthus > Ammopiptanthus mongolicus. Next base: position 80,617,751 of record CM077347.1, read on the forward strand.
GAGTGGAAAGAGGGTAAATCACATTTAATTGATCATGTTTATTTTTACCGAACCGAACTAACCGAATTAACCGAACCAATCCAAACCGCATTTAATTGGATCGGATTGGTTCGGATTTTTTTAAAGAAGCAAACTGAACCGAACCGCATGATATTTTACTCTTTGGATCGAATGATTTTTATGCTCAAAATCGAACCGAACCGATCCACGAACACCGCTAAAAGAGGATACGTAGGAAGCTCCTAAACGAGTGACGCAACGAAAAAATGGAAGAATCGTCTCCATATCCCGCTAACAAATTTGGACCCGCAAGGAGTAATCGAAGCACACTTTCCTGGCCGCCAGAAGGGCTATAAAGCCACAACCATGGTGCTTAGATAGGGGACTACTACTGAAAGTTACACAAAAACACTAGATTGTAACCATTTAGTCGCACCAAAATATAAGCATAAAGGATACATAATTAATAAAAAAACAAATGTAATCTCCATAACGGTAATGAATAAAAGCATGAACATGTAATCTTTATATCCGACCTTGCATTAAAAGAAAATATTTATATTAATAATTATATAACTAAAATATATTAATTAAAAAAACTTAACATACTAAAATCTTACCCTTTTATACTTTTTTATTTTGAATTTTAGATGGAAAATGAAAAAAAATATGAATTGAGTATGACCTGTAATAAAAATAATTTAATTGAATTTAAAATAATAAAATTTTAAATATAAAATAATTGGATGTTGGGATAAAAAACACTTAAATCTTCATAAACACTTCTTTGTAAACAATATTTTCTTTGATACATTAAATATTTACATGGATTGTCATTTTCATCTAAAATCAGGATTTTCAAACCATTTACAAATGTTTCTTTAGAAACGACAAAACAAAGTTTCCCTCTCACCATCACTTTGGTGACTTTATTAATGGAGAAACTTGTCTTCGAAAACTGGGCATGGATCTGCAACAAAGAAGAGAAGAACATAGAATATGCGCAATCTCCAAGGCGTTAAGGACACTAGGCTTTAGATTCGATTCGTCCCCACCAATCTCTATCTAGATTGGATGCAAGAGGTGTAACAACGAATCCCCTTCAGGATACAATGGAGAATCCTTGATTTAGTTTGCACACCCTAAACCAAGTTTATCGTCAATGGTAATTTACAAAGTAATAATCTCCTTAACTCTTTCTACACACAAGGAAGAAAAGAAAGTGAATTGGAGTGCAGAACTTAACCAATTTCGTATGCCATTCTGCATGGGTGAGTGGTTCTATTTATAGACCAACTCATGCCCTTTGGTGAGGGAAAACAACCCTTCATGGGTTTGAATGAAGCAATGCAACCATTCATTGTTATAACCTTCAATGTTTAGTCACATACTATCATGAAACAACTCAGACAATATGAAAGATTTAAATGCAAGTGTCGAAAGGACATTCTTACACATCAATGCAAACTTCTTTTGGGAAGGGATGCAGAAGGATGTGAAAGAGTTTGTGGCTAATTGTGTGGTTTGTCAAACAGTGAAGTACTCCACAGCAGTCCCAAGTGTCCTGTTACAATCTTTGGACATACCGGAGCAAGTTTGGGAAGATTTGGCATTAGATTTCATAGTAGGGTTACCAAACTCGAATGGGAACACATCTATTTTGGTAGTCATAGATCGGTTAATCAAATACGCCCACTTTGGACCTCTGCCAACCAGTTACACAGCAAGCAAGGTAGCTGAATTATTTTGTGGCATGGTCATAAAATTGCACAGGATGCCAGATTAATAGTGTCTGACTGCGATCCCATTTTTACTAGTCAGTTCTTGAGACAACTATTCGAGATTATGTGAACACGCTTGAGGATAAATTCGGCTTATCACCCTCAAACTGATGGGCAAACTAAAGTTTTAAATTGCTATCTGGAGCAATACCTTCGGGCCTTCGGAGCTGAGAATCTGAAGAAAGGTGTTCATATTTGAGTTGGGCTGAGTACCACTACAACAAGAGCCACCAATCTGCCATCAGGATGACCCCCTTCCAGGCATTGTATGGGCGGGAACCACCAACCATTCCAATCTATGTCAGGGGATCTACTCCAGTACAAGCAGTGGAAGACATGTCGGTGACCCGAGATGAGACACTGCAACGACTCAAAATGAACTTACAAAGTTCCCAGAATAGGATGAGACAAATGGCAAACAAAAAATGGAGAGACATTCAGTTCAACATTGGCGATTTAGTGCTAGTCAAGCTGCAACCTTATTGGCAATCTACTATGGCCAAGCGTTTGAATTCAAAGATTTGCCTCTGATTTTTTGGCCCTTTTTCAATAGTGGTGCATGTTGGTCCAGTGGCATACGCTTTAGAATTGCCACAAGGGAGTCACATTCATCCCATATTCCATGTTTCATTGCTCAAAGCATTTCAGGGAGAGGACACCACAAACTGTTATCCACTCCCACAAACAAGCATAGCAAACCAACTGATACTATCACCACTAGCTATCTTAGTTGGGCGGATTGTTCATAAGCAGGAGATGCAACCGAAGCAAGTGTTGCTTCAATGGTCACACAACCCCTTGGAAGATGCAACTTAGGAAGATTAGGAGGTCTTTTGTAAATAGTACAAATTTTCCAACCTTGAGGACAATGTCGTTTTTGATAGGGGAGGGAGTGATAATGGGCTGGTCTCACCTTAGATAATAATAAGATCAAGGAGAAACTCATGGAGTGGGCCATAGCTGAGGCCGAAGAGGAAAACACTACTGAGGTAGACTCACCTACTCAATCAGCAACTGCAAGGAAAAATCTAAAGGAAGAGGGGCAAATTACACATGAGGTGAGGACTCAAAGGGCACCGAAGAGATTTGCTGATTTCGTGATGCATGGAAATCGTTAGAGAGATGCGGAAAACATGGGGCTCTTGCAAGTATTTCCGTTATTGCTTTCTTATTTTCCTTATGCACTTTCACGGGTTTGGGTTACTCTTGTGAGGGGGAGGTGTATAATAAGAGACTTAATCTCATATAGGTTTTATCTGCATTTTATGAGAAATACTTTGTAAGGACTTGGGCACCGACTCGAAGAGTGTGAATTCAATACAATCTTGTGATTTATATCATAATAAGGTGAATTCTCTGATAACCCAAAGGTAACTTTATCCATCCTAGGTGGCTCAATCAGATTATGAGAATTATTTGACTTGACTCACTAACATAACTCATTTAATTAAGGGGCGCATTCTAATTGGGTAGGGTAACTTTTACCCCAAAATTATTGGTGATATCAGAGAAGACACCTCATAATAATAATATTACCTACCTGAATACAAACAATTTTGAAGCAATTACCTATGATGATAGATTACTTGCAGAAAATTCTCATTGCATAATGACATAAAGCATCTATTCCGTTTATCTTTACATGCTTTCAAATTCATATTGCTTAAGTGGTTCTTTACAGGGATATGTTAAGATGTACATTATCAAATTCAATTCAACCACTTTACCTTCCAGGGTATTATCAAAGACACTTGGTTCATGAGATTGCAAATAGAACTCAATGTTTTCCATTTACTGCTATTGCAGGACTTGTCTTCCTTCTTCTCTCACTAAAGCTACGGCATGAAGACAAGCCTGGAAAGCACCCCTGCACAGATTTAACCGATTTCTCCATAATGGATACGCGATCCTCACTCATGGTTCTTTCACTACTACAAGTAGAGTTAGCCCCAGAGATATAAGGAGTACCACGTGCAGATTTCGGAAGAACATCTTGTATAGTTGGTTTAGCTTCTTTCTTACCATTGACATCATCTTGTTCATCTTTGAAACTTTCTCGAAAAAGATCTGACAATTTGTTTTTCTTTTGTGGAGATGGTTCAGGCATGGAACCATGAATTCTATTCTCAAAAGGGGTTTTATTGACAACTGGGGTCCCAAAAATGTGGTGAACTGGAGTGGTACCGCGAGACGGGGTAAAGTCTGCAGAAAAGGAAATAGACAAAAACATCTAAGGTTGAGAAGAAGGAGGAGAGTTATGGAAAAATTTGAAAAGAGAAACTACATCAAAAGGTAAAACAATATATGCACTGATTCTAACAGGAGTCCTGCATTCTTCCTAAACTTGCATTATAAAAAGGATGATTATGATACAATGTCCATGACAAACTAAACTGTCATACATTAAAAATCATGACACTTTCTTCTTTCCTTCTAAATTTTGCCTCCACATATCGTTATTATTCTACTCATCATTCAGAACATAATTATAATATAACAAAATGGCCAAGTAAGCAAATTAAAATGTTCTACTAGAAAAAACTACAAACGGAAAAAGAGTAGCAAGAACTCCTTACCACCATTGACACTATAGAAGTCGTCTTCACAATCTGAGTCTAACCAGGGCTTGGAATCAAAAAATGCTTCCTCTTTGCTACCTGTAACAGAAAAGAAATCCATGATCAATAAATCGTGTATCCAAAAAGTATGACATATGAATAGCTAACTTGGATATGAAACCTTTGAGAAAGTAATTCAATAATGAAGAAAGAACAAGAAACCGTTAATCCAGCCAATTGAACTAAAAACATTGACTCTTTGAGTTTGGAATGTTACAAGTAAGAGGCAGGGAAAGACACAAACTCTTATTCTCAAACATCCATTGATCATAAAGACAAAGTAGCCATTTCAGTTCTTTACTTTTGGGAGTTAGATAATGGTATTCAACTACCTGTTATTAGGTCACTCTGACAAGTTATGGATGATTGAACTTTCTGCAGGAAGTCATCAAGATGAATATCATCCGTGTCACATAATCTAGGATCTCAATCACCATAAACTTAGTGTGATCAAGCTCTTGAACCAATTTCGGCTACATGCCGGAATCATTTATATGAAGCAAGTCAGCAACAATCTTTTATTTCTGTTCTAGTGTGACAGGAAGAAGACCCAACCCAACATAAAGCAACAGAGTATGTAGTTCAAGAGGAACTGAGGAATGAAAGTTGGAAAAGGTCAGACAAGAAGTATTACAATGTTCGGACTTCCAACATTTATTGCTTATCTCTTATTTACTAAAAGAAAGCATAGTTAGAGTTAAAAGTAAACTAACACCACAACTTTGGCTTCATCTCTTTATTATTGAAAAACAAGTTATCTTTGATCAAATTTCAAGTTATCGAAATCTCTTCCTTAATAATAACTCCCACATGCTCATCCAATTCTGGTCCATAAGTCAAAGTAGACTGCAAACTTGACATAATGATACTCAATCGCAAGTGTGAAGTGTGGTGCTAGAGTATAGACTACTATTCCCAAAAGGATGAAAGGTTTCAACATGCAGGAACCATTATCACTTATAAGCATTTACCACAATAGTCAACAGTACAATCAAGATATCTGTTAGAATAAAAAGACTTGACTCCATCATGTGAAGTTAAATTCACAAGTAGCAACCAAAGCATATCATGAATTCACCAATATTGTGTCACTGAAATAACCAACTTGGATGATATTCTAGTATCTGTGTCCTAAATATGCAGTTCTGGTCTGCAAATATTGTTTGTGAATGTAAACCTAAGCCTTCACCCAGATGGAATCTGACAACACATAGAGTGTAATTGAACCTTACTTTCATGAGCATCAAATAAGTAGAAAGATAAAAAATGTTCAATTTGTAAAGTAAGATCTCCAAGTACACTTGTGGCACTGTTTCCCCATAATTCAAGCATAGCATGCATATAATTGATTCCTTCTTGTTTTTTTTTTATAAAAAAAAAAAGAAAATCTACAGAAAATTCATGCACAAAAATTATCATCACATCATTCAAGTAGGAGAGAGTAGAGACACGAAAAGAGAAAGAAGTATTCACTATGTACCTACTATCCAGGGATGCCTTACACAGACAACCAGACAACATATTTATCCTTTTCATATTAGTTATAGTATATCCACTGTTCAACAAATTAATTAGCATTAAATGTTATCTTCTTTTCGATTAAGTTGCTACAACCCTTACAATCCTTTTCAATGTCCACCAAACATTACAGACTATATTAGGAGGCAATGTTTTCATTCGGGGAAAATTATCTTTCATCCCACATAGACCAGATAAAGATAAAAATTGAATAGACTCATTATCTGCAATGAAAATTCATCTCCATCTTCATATTCATATGTGCAATAAGAAAAGAATCAGGGAACTGATAACACACAGCATGTTTTCAAAATTAGGTTCATATCACAGGATAATTTTTCTATTTGGGTATTATAACATAATCATTTGGTGAATTGAATACAACATAAATTAAATATATAAATCCATTGGATCAATCTGAAAGAAAGATGACCAACAGATCACCTGATTAGGTGAGGGTGGAAGAAATCAAACAGAAATATGCCTCACAAAAAGCAACACCAATAAGAGTGAATAACATCAAATATGTAAATCACTTCCAAAAAAAAAAATAGATTTCTTCAAGCTTATATACTAATAAATTAATAATTCTTCACAGACCCCACAAAAACACTCTAGATCGCACGTCAAATTAAACCCCCCCAGAAACATTCATATATATTAATAAAAATAGTATCTTTATAAAAATAAACACCAATCAAACAAAACATAACTGATAACTCATTCGTGGAATCAAACAAAAGCAGAGAAAAACAACATATGAGTATGTAACAATGATGCATAGAAATCTTGAAGCAATAAACCAACAAGAACAATACCGTTGTCTATGAAGGTAGTCGTTGACCGAGAAGGTGACCACTTCAAGTTGCCATTTATGGGTTTTTCCTTGATGGGAGATGGATGAATCACAAGCTTCTCAGTTTTAGACCCAAATGAAAATTTGAGCAGCTTCATGTCTTTAGTGTCAGTGTTTCTGTGGATTGAAGAACAAGAACCCATCACTCTAAAGACAATAATAACTTTGTGATCATCACGGTCACGGAGTGACACAGATGAGAGTTCCTTCTATGCACTTACATCAGAGAGAGAGAGAGAAAGAGAAAGAGAGAGGGTAAAGTGGAAGTGTATGTGTGTGAGAGAGAGAGAGAGAGAATGAGATGATGAATGAGCAAATGGGTGAGGTCAGAGGTGAATGTGTGTGTATGGGTTTTTGGCGTTATGCGAAAGGCGTGGGGAAAATGCGTTTGTAGATGAGTGAAAGATAGAGAGGATTGGCCTTGAAAGGGAAGTTATGTTAACGATGTTGTGTGGTGTGATGACTGGTGGCTCACGCCTTCTCTATGTGTTGTATGTATGTATGTACTGTATTGTGAGTGGATTCTCTGGGATGGGTCCCATAGAAAAATGAAACGAATATAATTTGTTGGAAATAGAAAAGATAGTTGTGATTAGGAAGAAGTTTTATCAGATTTTTATACATTTTATTTAAGAATAGTTATATTTATATGATTTTAATTGGTATATATAACCTCAATTTAAAATTTTTAATTCTATCGATCATTTATAAATTATGGGATACGTGATTTTTAAGATAGTTATAATAAGAATAAAATATTTTTAATAATATAACAAATTTATGATTGATTAACAGTATAAAAAATTTTTACATTTATAATACATACCACATCAGATGTAAATAAATCACGTTAGGCCGGACTTTTTTTTAGCACAATAAAAAGACAAAGGAACAATAAAAGAACAAAAGACAAGAAACATGAATCAGCTTGGCCCTCCCTATCTAAAAAATATATGCATAAGTCTGATCTATCTCTTGATATAAGTCACTTTTTAAGCTCTAACTTAACATTTTTAAAAGTCCGGCCTGACCTGAAAATTATTTAAATGTCCATTTAGCAATCATGCAAGGATAAAAGGTGTATTTCTAAATAAGGATATTATTTTGTTAAAAAGATAATATTAAATATTATCATTAAAAAATAATATTATTTATAAACGGATCGACCTATCAATATTAAAAGGTTTTTTTATAAGCTTAAATTTCATAAAAAAAAAAAATCTAAAAACTTACACCTAAGCTTTTCATTAATTAAACAAGTTAGGTCATACCTTAAACAGGTCAAACTGTAGGCTTCCGACAAACGATCTCACATATTTCCATCGCAATCAATTAAATCATATTTATATTTACACACTCTAAAAATAAATTCATATAAAAAAAAATTATCCCTTATTCCATTACTTGCTTTGATTTGTGTTCATAATGTGTACTAGATATTTTCGTTGATTATATTATATTGTGTAATAAAAAAAGGCAAATTGTCAAATAGAGGCAGCTCTATCAGAATCAACAGATGTTACCGAACTCCTGCATGGTGCAGCCATAGCAATTCATTGACCGAATGACCGTGAGTTTCAGCGTGAAAAGCGCGTTAAAATTTAAAGCAAGAATTTATTATAGATTATTACACACATACATCACGTACAAATAGCGTTCATAATTAATTTATAACTTATTTGACATTTCCGTGTATTTGGATTCTTCCCGCCCACCTTCTTTTCATTCCCTTTCTATTCTTTTTATTTCTTTTTTATTTTTTCCTCTTTTTTCTCTCTTCTTATTCTCATTTTCTTGTTGGAGAGGATGGAGTGGCCGGAAACAATCTAAGTTGCATTCCCAGTTCTCTCTTGAAAAGAAGGTTCACCACTTTAAATACTACCTTTGTATCTGCAATGCCAGCATATTATATATTCTCCTACTGTTGGTTATTCACATTTACTTTTATCAAAGACAAAATTGACGGAGTGGAGATTAAGGCTTAATATTTTATGTGAACTGAGAAGCACCCTGGACCAGCTAATGGGAATTTTCAGACTGAGATTTATATTGTCTCTATTTAACTTACGGAAATCCATCCAGTTTTCATGTCTGGTATGCAAGGGCCAAATCATATATAGAAAAGGAAAATAAAAATTATAAAATGGAAGAAAAACATCAAGCACATGCAGTATCTAAAGAATAATTCATGGAATGATAATCTTCAGCCGACTAATTTACTTGTGAAAACCTGGCTGATTGGCATAAGACAACAAAATACTATTAAATCGTATAAACAAAGGACAGATCATATCAACATTATTTCTTTCTGTTTCTTTTTGCATTGGGTATCATAACAACTTTTAACTTTGAAGTACCGTGGAGTGCTTTCACATTTAACATTATTATTATACAGATTTACACTTGTATTATTTTACATTTTTATATTTTTTATCATTATTTAATTATATTTAAATTTATTTTTATTTTCTAAATGACTTTAACTGATATCCACCGTCAGTGTAAAATTTTTTGTACTATCAATCAATCACAAATTATAACATCCCAAAAGAATTAAATAAAGGTATAAGGTACCCTAATTTTAGAAAATAAAATGAATAAGATTTAGTGTAAAAAATTATTAGTATAAGAATTTATTATCCTTATTTTCCTTATAATAAAAGTCAAGCGGTCCCACAAAATATTAATTGATTTTAAAGAATTATAAATAAAAAGAAAAGAAAAGAAAAAAAATAAAACAAAATAGTAACGTGAAAGTGGCTTCACATGCAGAAGTAGATTGCTAATGTTTTGTTACAAATAAAACAGTCCCACACTAACAATTTAATATATATATGTGGCTCTTTTGGTTGGAAGTTAAAACAAAAAAAAAAAAAAAAACAAACCCTATTTTGTTTATAGAATGCAGAGCTGTGCCGATTGTTGTGAAAACTTCGCAACAACGAATAAAAAATAAAAAAAAAGGGCATTGCACACTGTCGCAAGTATAGCAACATAATTTTGGTGCTCTACCTGATTGAAGGAGAAGCTCAATAAATAGGATACCCTCATAGGAAAATTTTGGGGCTTTTGGAAATCTTCGAGAGGTGAGTAGAAATATTCTTTATCACCCTTTCCATGGTGCAAATTGTCTTGGGGTTTGGGTTATGATTTCAAAATACATTTTTTTGGAAAATAATCCTGGTCTGATCAAATCCTGATTTTAAAAATTTGGGGGTTTTACTTCTAAGGTGTTCTTGCTATCAATTAAATGTTTATTATTGAGATTGATGCTATGATATATATGTTAGATACGTGATTTGGTTGAATTGACATGCTATATATGTACTATTTGATGATATTTGTGATATTGGTATAATTCAATAACTGTTAACATGTTGAATGTTGTTTGCTGCAATACTGCCTATGATAGGGGTATCGAAAGTAGCACTGCCAATGATTTGGGGTGTCGAAATATGAAATACCGCCATAATGGGGTATCGAAAGTAACATCGCCACATGTTGGGATGTCGAAATGAGTAATACCACCAGTGTACAATGGTTGGTATCGAAATGAGTAATATCACTGAAGAGAAGGTGACATCGAAATACCTTCATGAGTAAGATAGGCAATGGGACGCCATTGTTATTTGCAGTTTGAAAGTCATATAACATATGAAGATATTTGATATTATTTGATATATGAGATCTTGTCATACTTGATTCATGATGTGTTAGTGATGACTGTTTGCTGCCAATAATAATTTATATTATTATTATTATTTTATTATACACTATTTTGAAAATAGCGGGTACCATGGACAGTTTTTCCGGTCACCGCACCGGCTGAGAACAATGCTTTTACGAAAATCTTTTAAACTGTATTTCGATTCACTGGGATTTTATATCGCATTAGTAGTATCGTTTTCAGAGCTTGAGGACCTTCCTGTTGAGCAGCCAGACGTTTTGAAGACTATCTCTTTAGTTTTAGAGCTTGGTTAATATTGTATGGCATATGTCGGAGGACTTTTATTATCTTTTAGTTATTTTCTTATGCGAGATATTATAGACGCTCTGTTTTGAGGTTTTGAAACTGATTATGTTATTTCGGTTTTGAATTGATGTAAACAATTATTTTGGTTTAATATTATATTAAGTATTTATTCTTTATTTATTTTAAGCGTTACACAAATCATGATATGAGTAACTTTTAAAGTAGTTAGGATGAGAGTCAAATATTTTTAATGATTTGATATTATCATTGGTTGATAGTGTAAAAAATATTTACACTGAATACCAATTAAATCTTTGGCTTAATTGCACTTTTAGTCCCTCAGCGTTTTAAATTGTGCGATTTTGGTCCCTCAAAATTTTTTATTGCACTTTTGTCCCTCAACTTTTTCAATTATGCGATTTTAGTCCCTCAAGAAATTTAATTTCATTTTTCATCCCTTAACTTTATAAAATTGTGCAATGAAAGTCTTTATTTTGGTCCTTACAAGGATTAATTTTGTACAATTTCACAAAATTAAGAGATGAAAAGTATAATTAAATTTCTTGAGAGACCAAAATCACACAATTGAAAAAATTGAGGGACAAAAGTGCAATTAAAATTTTTGAGGGACCAAAATCGTACAATTAAAAAAAGTTGGGAGACGAAAAATACAATTAAGTCTAAATATTTTTCTAAAAATATCGACCTTATAATATGTCATGTATGCTGATGTAAGTTTAATAATATATATATACTAGATCTTGTTCCCGTGCGATGCACGGGGATATTATGTGTGAGGAGGAATATTTTACACTCTTTTAAAAGAATATTGATATTTAAATGTAAGAAATAACAAATAACAAATTAAAAGGGCATGAAATAAGTATTTGTGTAGTATTTCAACTGAAAAATCGTCTCATAGTTGTTGTGTTTGTGACTTTTAAATTTGGAAACACTCGCATAATGAAAAGAGTAAAAATTTAATATAGTGACTACTATTTAAGCATTTCAATATAGGAAAATAACAATAACAATAAAAAACAAAGGTGAAAATTTTAAAATACAACACCAAATTGTGGCTGAACGAAAATGTTATTGAAAATATTATTTATTTGAAACGTATAACTGAATGATATCATACTAATATTTATCATTTATCATATATATATATATATATATATAAACACACACACACACACACACTCAATTGCTACAAACTTCAACATCAAACTACATCTTCATTTTGTTGTGGTTATTGTATTTTTCAATCCATTTTAAATAACATGTAAAGCACAAAAACTCCATAGTGACAAAAGGCACAAAAAAGACTTCAAGAATCATCTTTTTTTTCACTTCCTAGGAGACAAACCTTATCATATAACAGACCTCCAATAGTCACCAATGTGAGACAATTTTTTGAAAAATGTAGATGATCAACCTTAGCAACAGAGTTTTTGGGTCACTGTTCCTCGAGTCAAATGGTAGTTACTACATATAGTTTAAGTAGTTCTGTCAACGGGGAGTGGATTAATCAAACAGCACTAAGGAATGATGATAATTAAATTGAACTGAGATAAGCTTAATCAGAGATTCAGAATGAAGTCTCAAAGCCAAATCTACTAATAAATCAAGGCAACATTAATGGCAATTTTGTCGCCAGAGAACCGCAGTGGCCATCAAAATTGCAGATTAAGTAGTTCTGTCCCTTAGCAAGCTTGATCTGACTTCCTCAATTATACACTTTAGCACCTTTTGGGGTCTTGCTTGAGTTGTAACCAGCTTTATCTACAGCGACAACATTGTGAGCCCCAAGGCTATATAGTTGAACACTGCATAAATACATTAAATGATATATACATAAGAAAGTCTGTATGTCCAGCAGTGTCTTATTAGGTGAATTATCAGTCATAGACTATATAATGTTTTTGGTGATGATTTATAACAACTATAATTGTTGATATATAATGTCTAAAAAATAATTATTTAAATTTTTTAACTAAAAATTGTTAAACATGTTCTCTGCCATGCAATCCCATTGTTGAAATAAGGAAAAAAAAGTAACATGTCCAAAAATCTTAGCTCAAGTGACGCCAAATCTCTTAAAAAGTTAATTACTTAATCTTATGATCAAATTCTTTTGATGCTATTTGCCTCAACTTTAGCCTGCTTTCCCATTGCCTGCAACAAAAAGGATCCAAAGACACTAACCAAGTGTATCACCATCCCCGAAGCGCTTTCCTTTAGGCCAACCAACAGTGTTAATTAAAGGTCCAACCATTTGCATCCCCAACGGTATAGGTGGCTAAATGAGACATCTCAGAATGAAGCAGCAAGCATAATCATTCACTGATAGCATTCATAGCTCTAAAATTTTAAAATGTAGTGTGACACATCAAGATAAACAATATATGAATGAGATAAAACTTAAGAAATGTAGTTTGAAAGCTTAAAAAGCTTCTTATAAAATTGCATAAGATACACAAAAGACAGGACGATAGTATGATAAGATGCTAAATTAAACAGAGATATTATTAAAATAAAATAGTTGAGCAATGTAAAAAAATGGAGGTAATGGAGAAGTAGACTAAATTCTGAGAAATACCTATACAAATAGTGATTTTCTACATGATATGCAAACATATTGAACAATATCCCATGTAAAACGTAGTGTCAATTATTCCCTAAAAAAACATATTGTAATATGAAAAAAGTCTAAATTCAATTTAGGTTTCAAAAATTACTTTCTTACCAGAATTTCCTTGTCAACTATACACAATGTTCAGGGAGAGGTGACGCCTCTGCCATCAAGCTTCTTCAAAGCCAAGCTCTTCCAATTTTTGATCGAGAGTTTGAAAACAAAACAGAAAACAAAAGACTTGACAATTTTCATTTTCTCATCATCCTTAACAAAAAATTTGATCCAGAAAATAAAGTCAATGCAATATTTATTTTTAATAGTTAATGTCAAAACCATATAAAGAGAATGGAAAGTCATATAACACAAACATGTTCATTATTGTCAAAGCCATATAAAGAGAATGGGACAAAGGTAACATGTCTTTATCTATCAAAGTATAGTTTTTTGAAATCCAGCCAATCAAAAGGCTACATAAAAAATAAGTAAGGCAGAAAATGATATTTTAGATGTCTCTCTAATATTTTCCTATTACATGTCTTAGGTCTATGTATCTCAAAAGCTAAAAAACTGAAATAAAATGATAATCATAAGGAAGTTGCTTCACTGGTATTGGGTGCAAAACACTAACCTTAAATGCAGGTTTTGTCTCTTCTTGTCCCGGCTTGTTAAAAATCACTATCATGGTATAACCCACTATATGGAGGAAAAACAAAAGAAAAACAAAAGAAAGACAACATTCGCTTAAAATTAAGCCATTTAAATTCAGAGGTGAGTTGTGAATGAATTCTAAAAGGAAAAGGAAATTACCAATGGAACTTCATTCACACTATTCCCAGTACTATAGCCCATTCCAAGAATCCCTCAAAGAGAGAAATAAATTGCAAGTCAATTTAGCAATTGCAAGAAGCACTGCCTTTCTTAGAAGTTCATTTATTCATTAAGTATGATATTAATGAATACTGGGGGCTTTAATGTCCTTTGTTAAGGCAGAATCTTGAGATAGATAATCAAGAAAAAGCACGGGTATGAGGAATCACCTGTATATCCTAGAAATGTTGTTGCACCGATGTCAAAATTCCTTGATGACCCTTTCAAGGTCAGCATTGGTCATGTATCATTCTACCAAATCAACACCGCTAAAGATAATAAATAAATAAATTGCTAAAAATAAGAGCGCGCTATTTGAAGTTAAATGCACAAAAGATCATAGGCACAACAATGCAATAACTATGTGATTGGTATACATGGGAGAATAGGAAAACCATTATGATATTACCTTTTCTGAGCCTGAGATTCATTGTCTTCGAACAAACGTCTTGCACGAGTTGCATAACTACAATTATTGAAGTCTTCTAATCTAACACCAACATAAACAAAATAGTTAGAAACTTCAAAATTCCTGATTTCAAACTAAACAACAAACATGAAGCATCACCTACCTATATAAAAAAAAAACAGGAGATAAACAGGATATAAAAGCAACACTTACCTTATTTGGATCAAGTATGCCAATGAAACCCCAAATCAAAAACTAATAAAAAAGATGGAGGAGATTAAACCCTGAAACAAAAAAAAATTAGGGATCCACATAGCTTACCTTTGGGTTATTCACAAATTAATTGCCCATCGATGAGTTTGATATTGAATTTAGAAACCCGCAAATTAGTTCATCATGGATTCCGAACGCGAATGAATTTTTTGATTTTTGCCTTTTTAACTTTGTAATTGAAATCTTCCGTTGAAAGAGGCAGTGGCAAAAGTCCAAAGACATAAGATTAGAAAGGGAGGAAGAAAGCAGCCTATGTTCCCTCCCAAAGAAAATAAAGTGGCAGAGCGAAAAAGCCTTGGTTTCGTGCCCAACGCTTTAATGACGCAGTAGTGGGTTGAAAGAAAAGAAGAAGAAATTACATGATGGATGTAAATTGCCAACTCAATTGACATTTTTACCCCTAAAAATCAAAAGTGGAATTACTATATTATCCCAACCACTACATTCATTATATATATATATATATATATATATATATATATATATATATATATATTTTTTCATTCTCAAATAAGAATAAAACGGAATGTCTCATTGTATTCTTATTTTGTTGTAATAAGAAAAAAAAAATAGAGAGATTAAGATAATCCAAATATAGACTCAAATGATAGTTCTTCATGAACTAAGATTGAAAGGCCATTTCTTTAGAAAATGTCATATTCACTTCAGAGAATGGTGCTGCCACATTCACATTCACTTTACGGAATGGTGTTGAGCCTATTCGACGGGATTGGTGGTTTTTCATCACAAGTTTATGTTGTGTTGAATCACAATAATGCATAAATTTAAATTAGAATATTTTCGAATTTTTTTTCTTCTTTTTACTGCTTTTTACTGCTTCAGGATATTTTTGAGAGACATAAAAATAAATGATTTTTCTCTTACTTTCCTTTATTTTAAAATATACTAAATTCAAATATATCTTTTAGATTTAACGATGAATTTAATTATTATGTATTATTAATGTAAAATTTTTTTATACTGTCAACCAATCAAAATTATTGTATGAATGATTTTTAAGATAGTTAGGATAAGAGTCAAACATTTTAACTTATGTGATAATTTCTCATTGATAAAATTTTTATATTAACAATATATATGAATTAAATCCTTTAAAGATTTAGTTTTTTTATGAACAATTCCACGAATATTCATATAAATGATGACCAAGAAAACTGTGATAAGGGAGAAAAAAATTGATTTTTCCTTGCTAAAAAAAATTCTTTTTTTTGACGCATATTATTTCACGCGATAAAAAGAATGATTGTTCTTTATGAAAAATTTTGATTGATCCTTGCTGTTATTTCACGCACAAACATTCTGACATTCTAACATTTCACGAAGAACATGTCAAAAAAAATCATTTCACGAAGAATACAACAATTCATTCTTCCTTGCCAAAGAGATATACATCAGAGAAGAGGAAAAAAATTCCTTACTATTCAAAACATGTGAGGTCAAAAGAGATTCAAACGTGATATACATCAGGGATAGATTTTTGACGTTTTGACATTTAGGATGAATTCTTACTTTGAAAGAAACACGTAAAAAAATTGCTACATCGTTAAAGATTTGATCGTGCTCATAATATGTTGTAATAAGAAAAGAAAATAGAAAGATGAAGAAAATCAAATTACTGACTCAAGAATTAGTTCTTCACAAACTAAGGTTCAAAGGTTATTTTTGAGGAATTGACTATAATAAATCTATAGCCAATTCCTCAAGAACTGACATTTGCATCCTACTTCCTGACGAACTAAATCTTTTGAGGTTGTATTCTGATTTTCTTCGTTTCTCTATTTTTTTTCTTATTACAACATATTTGAAAATAAAAAACTATTTTTTTTTTTACTATGCTGCCAGAGGACAACAAGATATTGTAGTTCAAAATAAATATCTTGAGTAAGGAAATAATTCTCTAATTTTTTTTTTTCATTTGAAAAAAGAGATAAACACATATTATGAAAAGTATTATAAATTTTGATTGAACTCACCAAATAAGGATAAACATAAAAACGGTAACAATATTCACATGTCATATTTTTATTACACAATTTCCTTTTTAAGCGATAAAACAGTGGAAACATACTTACCAATAATCAAATGCTAGTAAGATACTCTTTTCATTATTCTCTCCAACACATTCTTTATTGAGGAGTGTTAGCATCACACTCTTTAACACTCTCTTTTCAACACACACTCTCCTATTGATTGAAATTCATGTAGGTCTCACTAATTCATATGGGTCCCACTTGAATTTTATAGGACCCACATAAATTTCAACCAATGAGAGAAAATGTGTTGCAAAAAGAGTGTTAAAGAGTGTGTTATTAGAATTTCTCATCTTTATTAATGGGTGAATTTCATATGGGATCCACTAAATAACATGGGCCCACTCTCTATATAGGTAGTCACACATGAAATCATCCAATAACAAAGAGTGTGTTGCTAACATTGCTCCTTATCAATATATATATATATACAGACTATCTCCTTCCTTCTTTCATAAACAAATAAAAATAGAACATTGTGAATGAAATAAGGTAGAGATATGCAATTAATTTAAACAAATAAAATAAGATGAGAATGAAGGAGATCAAATTCGCAACATACATAAAGAAGATTATGTTGCGAATTATGGATAAAATCCACACCTCAAGGGCAAAATTTACATCAAAAGAATTCATGCGAATGGTCATGGTTCATGATTTTCGAGTTTACCTCTTGAAGAGCATAACGTTGAGAAGAACGCAACAACAAATCACTATAGCACCATAACAAGAGTGAAGCTTCTATGTAGTCTACACGAGTAGACTTTGTGAATGTCAAACGTCCACAAAAAATGAAGTTTGGCTTCTGTCTCACAGTGCTAGCTAGGAAAAACGAAACCTACAACTCACTTTCACTGAATATGTGTGGCCAAGGTTATTTCTGATGTGATACAAAGCCTTAAGTGGTGCTACGTATAATAGCATCCCCTTAACAGAGTGAGAGTGTTGCGTGTCTAAACTAGGCCTTATGGAGTCCCACGTGATGAGTCTGACCTGCGATAAATTAAAGTCTAACTCAATTTCTCTTTGCTCCATTTAATTAGATCCATGTGTGTTAAATCACATTTAATATTGCAAGCAATAAGCAACACCTAGCAACACATCACTGCTACCTAAGTTATGAGAATGTCAGTGATTTGACATAACCTTTCCATGACCAATGTTTCTATATAGTTTTGTCCTGTCGTCCAGATATCATAATTAAACACAAGGCATAGAACGTGTCATCCTTGTATGGTTCAATATTTCGTTCCTCGATACTTGAGCAGACATAGTAATGACAAATGAGGTCAATATCTCATTTTGACTCATTTGAGCATGGTCACACACTTTATAGTCTTACTCTATCGAGGGGCCCATAGATATCACTCATGTTATGTAGAAAGGATGAATCTCATCTAGGCCATTCACATCCCTCTTCATGACTTATTGTATGCCCAGTAACCCACTTTATAATCATCTTGTTACATATGACTTTTGACGGTATTTGGACATACAACTCCTCAAGTGGGAATCATAGTGATTTCATGTCAAAGGACTACAAACATCATTGTCACTATGAGAACCACTTATAACACTCACATAAAGTTCTATGTAGCGTTCGTATGGTGGGATAATCCCGTACATCATTACTGTAATGTGTATTTATGTTAAGACTTGATATCACATATTCATGAACCGTGATATGGTCACCAGTCTATGCACATACTAGCTGAGACGACCCGCCGTCCCATCAGTAGAACCTAAGATATTAACTAACCTTAATCGCATTATAAACGTTAGCGTGCCTTATAAATACGAACCGAAGCGAAAAATTGAGCCGAAAGCAATCAAATACTCGGCACGCGACGCTTCAGAGTACACAGCTTAAAATATAAAGAAATATATCACATACATCATTGCCCCATCAGTAGGGCTACAGTATAAAGTAAAGCATACGATTATTTTAATACAGACCAAAATAAAAGCATCAAAAGTAGGCCGAGAGACAACTCTCCTGCTAACCACGATCATTGCCCGTTCTCTCGAGACTAGGGTCCATGGCACATCCTCTGGCATCAGGCTCGCAAGGAATGCCGCCTAGCTCCTCAGCCACTGGTTCCTCCTCGATGTCTTCCCATAAAATAAGGGCAACACATACAGAAAATAGC
Source organism: Ammopiptanthus mongolicus (assembly GCA_039655645.1). Taxonomy (NCBI): domain Eukaryota; kingdom Viridiplantae; phylum Streptophyta; class Magnoliopsida; order Fabales; family Fabaceae; genus Ammopiptanthus; species Ammopiptanthus mongolicus. Next base: position 80,636,885 of record CM077347.1, read on the forward strand.
AGGAGATAAAAAAACATATATCATCAAATATGGGAGAGGGGCATCAATACAGCATATATATATATACATCACACAACACAGATAACATATACAACACGACCTTATCCATCTCTTAAGTCACCCATCACAATCATCTCAAACATCATTCTCTCAAATAAGCCTATAAGATGGATACTAGTCCTTATGTATATGCTGACTTCCCTATATGCATGTCGGCCGATACATCATGTCCCCAATTGGACATCCCCGTTGGGATTACATCACATCACATCACATCACATCTCGCCTCGGGATTTCAAGTAACGTCGCCAATTGGACCTCCCTCTTTGGGACCAAATGCTATGGTATGAAATGATATAAAAATGCAACAAACATCCATTGCAGGTTGATATCGGAACCTCACTCCTAAACACTCGTCCACGACCACGACACATCGCATCACATCAACATCAATATCAACATCACATCATCATCAACATCACAACAGCATCAACATCAACATCAGCATCACGACGCCTTGCGTCTACAAGCCATAGCTACACGGTCGGGACCACAACAATATCAACCCGAACAACATCAGTACTCACCATACTCTCATCAACGCTCAACCACCAGTCAAATCACAATAACATTACAACAGTAATTTACTCCAAGGCAGATATCATCATAAAAATCGAATAGTAGCAATTCACACAGGCAGTTCAACACAATAAATAAACGGATAATCAATTAAATAAATCAACACAACAACCTCGATCAATCACATCATTTATAATATCAACTTAGTGGTGATTGTCCAAAAGTACCCACACCTAGGGTCCAGGAACTTTATCCAGGACTCAACCTCTAGTAGGGTTTAAGAGTTCCCCTACACAGATATATATACTCTATATTAAGCTTGCCTTCCCGACAATATTAGTTCTTTCTCCCCACCTTAGAAATTCTCACGTGCAGCTTCGACTTCGACTCCGCAATAGTCAGTCGGGTGCGCGGTCGGATGTTCGAGTCCTGTCCGATTCCACACAACAAAACACAACCAGAAATCAGTACAGTTAAATCAAAAACTCCCCAATTCCTTAGGATTAGCTACTGCCCCTATTTAATTAATTAGGCTAGGGATGTCTAAAAATTCCTAACTTTTGGATCAATGATCCTTAGGTATCCCTAAACATAATCAATGAAGGCATTAGCTCAAAAAGTAAAGATTTCTCCTACTGCACTACCCTTAGGGTTCGGCCTTATTGAATGAAAAATAGCTAGGGAGCTCCAAAAATTCTCATTTCTTGGATAACACCCTAACTAAGTGTGATAACCCTAGATATCAACTCAAAACATCAAAAACTAACCAAAAACCCTACCCTGCACTAAAGGGGGTTTCGGCTCCTCTATGGTTAAATACCCTAGAGAGATTTCTTGTCTCTAAGCTCTGGGACCATACAAATATGTCATGAACCTAGGCCATAGAAATGGGTTTGGTATCAAAATGATTTTTCTACAATTTTTCATTGAATTTTGAAGGTTTGGGGTTAAAAACCCTAACATTTCTAACCATAAAAATTAAAGGAGAATTGAGAGAGATAGAGAGAACTAGCTACCTCCTAGGATGATCTCCTTCAAAAATGAGTGAAGGTTGCTTCACAAAATCTCAAAGACCAAGCTCCAAAAATGGAGTAAATGGTGAGAAAGAAGAGAAAAGGAAGAAGAAGAGTGTGTGGGAGGGGGGGCTGTGTTCTGGCCGAAGGAAAATGAGGGAGTGAAGGTGAGACAATGGATTTTTATTAGGAAATCTTAAGAGTTAAGAATAGGTAAAAGGTAACTAGTATAAACTAACCAAGGGCAATTTGGTCAATTCACCTCCCGACATTTTGAAAAATCCTCACGACACTAATAGGAGTCCCCAAATAATTTAACCTAACCCTGGTATGAAAATTATTGGCTCAAGGTTCTCGAAAAACCATAAGACAACTCGAATCATCTACCCGATCGATTTTCGGTTCGAATATAAAATATTATTTATATTTTTGGACGTTAGGACACATTTTAGCAAAAAGGTAGAGGATTGAATTTTAAGACTAATGGTCCTGACTGTTAGTCAAAATGAGGTTTTGATAGCAGAAAAACACTATCATCCGAAAAAACATAGATCGGGCTTTGTTTGAGTTTTCGGCCCAAAACTTAACCATAGCCTCTTACAATGGCGTACAGTGTGACTATGGCCTCGGAATAATTTATTTAATTTTCTAGACTCTCCAATAAAATATAATTACGTAATTACTGATTAATTAAAAAGATTGAGAAAAATCGAGGTGTTATATTACTACCCCCTTAAAAAGAATTTCCTCCTCGAAATTCGACGTACCTTAGAATAGATGTGGATATCGCTGCTGCATATCCTCTTCACGCTCCCAGGTTGCATTTCCTGTTATAGCATCCCATAGGACCTTGACTAAGGGAATCTGCTTCCCGCGGAGTTCTTCAGCCTCGTATCTTCAATCCGTAGAAGCAATGCTTCATATTCTAAGTTCTCCCTTATCTGGATTGATTTGGGCTCTATCACGTGTAATGGATCAGGATGGTATTTTCTGAGTTGGGATACATGGAATACGTTATGAATATTGGATAGGTTGGGAGGTAAAGCAATTTGGTAGGCAACTGGACCAATTCAGCGAAGAATTTGAAATGGTCCAATGAATCTAGGGGTAAGCTTTCTGGATTTGATTGTCCTGCCGATTCCAGTTCTTGGAGTGACTCTCATAAAGACATGATCGCCTTCTTGCACTCCAAAGGTCTCCTCCTCTTGTCACTGTAGCTCTTTTGTCGATCCCGTGAGACTTTCATCTTTTCCCAAATTTTCTTAACTTGCTCCGTAGTTCGCTGCACCATTTCTGGGCTTATCAACTGATTCTCTCCGATTTCATACCAACAAAGCGGTGTCCTGCACTTTCGTCCATATAGTGCCTCGTATGGCGCCATGCCAATACTTGAGTGGAAACTATCGTTGTACGTGAAATCAATCAATGGAAGGAATTTGTCCCAACTTCCTATGTTTTCCAAAACACATGCTTTTAAAAGATCTTCCAACGATTGAATTGTCCTTTCAGACTGACCATCCGTCTGTGGATGATAAGCTGAACTCATTCTGAGCTTACTTCCCAAAGCACCATTTAAGCTCTGCCAAAACCTAGAAGTAAATCTCGGATCCCTATCCGAAATTATACTCGAAGGTACTCCATATAACCTCACTACTTCCTTGATGTAAATCTGGGTTAATCTTTCCAAAGAATACCTTTGGTTGATCGGCAAGAAATGAGCACATTTCGTAAGCCTGTCAACGTTACCCAAATTGCGTCGCATCTCTTTTGCGTCCTCGGTAGTCCAGAAACAAAATCCATTGCAATGCTATCCCATTTCCATTCTGGGATGTCTAGTGATTGCAATAACCCTGTTGGTTTCTGGTGTTCAATCTTTGTCTTTTGACACACCAGACAGCATTGGACATATTCTGCTACTTCCTTCTTCATCCCAGGCCACCAAAACATTCCCCTTAGGTCCTGATACATCTTTGTAGATGCGGGATGAAAACTTAGCTTACTCTTGTGTGCTTCCTCCAAGATCATGTTCTTAACTTCGCTATCCTTAAGCACACATATCCTGTCTCCAAACTTCAGGATTCCATCAGTACCTTTCTTGAACTCTGAAGTCTTTCCTTCTTCTACCATCTGGTTCTTTTCCTGCAGGTACTGATCTTCTCCTTGCTTTTTCCAGATCAAGTTCAGAAAATTACTAGTGATAGTGATCATTCCTAAACTTACCTTATCTCTGGATAACTTCACGTCAAGATTCAGATTCCTGAACTATTCCAGCAGTTCCAGTTCCTTCACCATCATGGCGGACATATACAGAGATTTCCGACTCAATGCATCTGCCACCACGTTGGCCTTTCCTGGGTGGTACTGTAGATCAAATTCATAATCCTTTATGAATTTCATCCATCTCCTCTGCCGCATGTTCAACTCCTTTTGGTCGAACAAATACTTCAAACTTTTATGATCGCTAAACACGCTGAATTTAGCGCCATATAGATAGTGTCTCCATATCTTCAATGAAAACACTATTGCGGCCAACTCTAGGTCATGGGTTGGGTAATTACGTTCGTGCACTTTTAGCTGTCTGGAAGCATAGGCCACCACTTTCTTTTTTTGTATAAGCACACAACCCATACCTTGATACGATGCGTCACTGTACACATCGAACGACATTGATGGATTTGGCAAGACTAGTACCGGAGATGTAGTTAGCCTCCTTTTCAGCACTTGGAAACTAGCCTCGCACTCTTCTGTCCATTCGTACGCTTTTCCTTTCCTCTTTAATTGCGTCAGAGGTAACACAATCTTCGAGAATCCCTCGATGAACCTCCTATAGTATCCTGCTAGTCCAAGAAAGCTTCTAATCTGGGTTACCGTCTTAGGACTTTCCCATTTAAACACGGCTTCTACTTTTGTAGGATCTACTGAGATACCAACCTTGTCAATCACATGTCCAAGGAATTGTTCCTCCTCCAGCCAGAACTCGCACTTCGACAACTTGGCATAGAGTTGTCTGTCCTTAAGAACTTGAAGTACAATCCTCAAATGCTCTTGATGTTCTTCCTTGTCTAAGGAGTAGATAAGGATGTCATCGATAAAAACAACTATAAACTTATCGAGGTACGGTCTGAAGATTCTATTCATGTAATCCATGAACATTGCAGGAGCATTAGTCACACCAAAAGACATAACTAGATACTCGTAGTGTCCGTACCGACTCTTGAAAGCCGTCTTCGGTATATCATCTTCTTTCACCCTTATTTGATGATAACCGGATCTCAGATCAATCTTAGAAAATACCGTTGCTCCCCTTAATTGGTCCATAAGATCGTCAATCCTTGGCAACAGGTATTTATTTTTTATCGTCACCTTGTTGAGTTGTCTATAGTCCACACACAACCTTGAACTGCCGTCCTTCTTCTTGACGAACAGCACAGGTGCTCCCCATGGTGAAACACTCGGTCTGATAAACTACTTCTGAGCATGTCGTCTAGCTGCTTCTTCAGCTCTGTCAACTCTATTAATGACAATCGATAGGGTGCTATCGAAATTGGTCCGGATCCAGGTGCAAGATCGATCGCGAACTCTATCTCCCTCTTGGGTGGTAATCCTGGCACATCATCTGGGAAAATATCTGGAAACTCACACACCACCAGCAAAGCATCCAGACTTGGAGTCTCCTCGACTTCCAAAGAACATAGCACCATGCACTCTTCTGATTGTACACCTCCCGATACACCATCACTGGCAGCCAATGATCCAGATTGCTTGGAAAAGCAGAGGGTTTTATTTGAACAGTCTAGCACTACATGGTTGGCCGAAAGCCAGTCCATGCCTAAGATAATATCAATCTGCTGCATGGGCAGACAGACTAGGTCCACAAGAAAAGTTCGGTTTGCTAACATAACCGAGCATTTTAAACAGACAAATAGAGTTGTCAGGGAATCACCAATAGGTGTAGAAACAGTCAAATCATATGGTAAGGTTGAAACATGCAAATTCAAATGATCCATACACGCTAAAGAAATAAAGGAATGTGTAGCCCCCGAATCAAATAAAACAGATAAGAGTCCCCCCGCAACTAGGCACTTACCTTGTATCAGATCGGGACATTGAGAGGCTTCAGACCCTCTCACGGCCAACACTCTTCCCGTTGTCTGCGGCCTGTTCTGTTGGCCCACCCTTTGTTGTCCAGCTCCAGTATTCTGAGCTCGTCCGACTTGCTGTTGAACTTGGCCTTACCAGCGTCCCCCGTTCACCACTCATTGGCATAGTGGCTCCATGTGCCACAACGGAAGCAAGTGACGTTCGATGCTTGAGCACAATCTTTCACTTGATGCGGCCCGCCGCACCGAAAGCACTTCGAGAATCCTGGTTGCCCTTGACTGGCATTTCCTTTTCCTAGCTTGCTGGTTGCTGATTCGGGCGACTGTAAGGCTTCGCCCTCGGTTGGAACTTTCCTCCTCGGCCTTTCTGACCAAAGCTCCTGGTTGGTCCACCGCTTGTTGCTGGAGTTTGTGTAACTCTCTCTTGATCGTGTCCTTCCAGTACGGTGCACTTTTCCACTAGCTCAGGGAATGATTGGACGCTCAATGGCAGCATAGCCCTCTTCAGTTCGGGCCTCAGTCCGTCTTCGAACCTTCTGCACACCCAGTCTTCATCCTGGTGTACTTGATAAAACTAGGAGAATTTTAGTAGCGCCTCGAACCTTATTGCGTATTCTCCCACCGACTTCTGTTCCTGCTTCAGGTTTAGGAATTCTTTCTCTTTCTCTTGGCGGACACTCCTTGGAAAATATTTCTCCAAGAAGCTCTCACGGAACACTTCCCAGGTCAGCAATCTTCCTTCAGTCTCTAGCAGTCTCTGCTTGTTCCTCCACCATGCTTTAGCTGCTCCGACTAGCATGGAAGCAGCGTAAGTAACCTTCCTATCCTCCCTGCACTGGATAGCCGCAAAGACTTTCTCGATTTCTTGCAGCCATAGCTCAGCAGCTTCTGGATTGTACTCTCCATGAAACTGGGGAGGATTCCCTTTCATGAAGGCATTCAGTCCAGTGTTTACCACTTCCCTTCCTCCGACCGGATTCTGCTGTTGTCTAGCATCCCTCTCTTCCTGTCGCTGCATGAACTAAGCATTCTGCTGTGTTTGTTGCAGCATTGCAGCAGCCAAATCCCTCATGGCCCTCATTGCTTTGTTCTGATCTCCGTTACCCCTAATTCTCGAGGTATCTCCACTACTATCGGGGCTCCCGGTTCCAACTAGTGCTCCCCTTCCTCTACCGCGTCCTCTGGCCATTCTTTCCTGGTAAAGGAAGCATTAGTCTCAATCCATAAGACATAAGACATACAACATCAATCAAAAGATATACATATCATATGCCTCACGAATAAAACAGTTATCATACTTGATAACTTGCGCATCGGACACACTACCCTTTTTCTAACACAGTTAGTACCTGATAAGTGCCAATTTTACTTACAATTCTAGAGTTTAATAGGGCACTTATCAACTGAATTTGGTGTAGGTTGAATTACAGACAAATCAAGAGAGGAAAACAAAGCTTGCAAAATTCGCTTAAGCCTGGAAAATTCGCTTAAGCGAATTTCCATAAGAAACACATGCCTTGTTTTGGCAACTGATTCGCTTAAGCTAAAATTCTGAGCTAAGCGAGTCGCGCTTAGCCTGGAAAATTCGCTTAAGCGAATTTCCATCAGCAACTCATGTCTTGATTTGCAACTGATTCGCTTAAGCTAAAATTCTGCGCTGAGTGAATTACGCTTAGCTTGGAAAATTCGCTCAAGCGAATTTCCATTAAAAGCAAATGGTTTGGTAAGTAACTGACTCGCTTAAGCTAAAATTCTGTGCTGAGCGAGTTCCGCTTAGCTTGAAAAATTCGCTTAAGCGAATTTCCATCCGAAACGCATCTTTGGGTTAGCAACTGATTCGCTTAAGCTAAAATTCCGTGCTACGCGAATTCAATTTCTTTAGCATGAAGAATTCTGCTTCAGCTAAGCGAAATTCTTGGAGCTAAGCGAGTATAACTGTCAATGCTGGTATACTCCCTAAACCACACAGTCCGATATTAGAATCAAATTGCTCTGATACCAATAAATGAGATGACCCGCCGTCCCATCAGTAGAACCTAAGATATTAACTAATCTTAATCGCATTATAAACGTTAGCTTGCCTTATAAATACGAAGCGAGCGGAAAATTGAGCGCGGAAACAATCAAATACTTGGCAAGCAACGTTTCAGAGTACACATCTTAAAATATAAAGAAATATATCACATACATCATTGCCCCATCAGTAGGGCTACAGTATAAAGTAAAGCATACAAGTATTTTAATACAGACCAAAATAAAAGCATGAAAATTAGGCCGAGAGACAACTCTCCGTCTAACCACGATCATTGCCCGTTCTCTGGAGGCCAGGGTCCATGGCACATCCTTCGGCGTCAGGCTCGCAAAGAATGTCGCCCAGCTCCTCAGCCACTGGTTCCTCCTCGAGGTCTTCCCATAAAATAAGGGCAACACATATAGAAAATAGCGGGAGATAAGAAACATATATCATTAAATATGGGAGTGGGGCATCAGTACAGCATATATATATATATATATATATATATATATACACATCATACAACATAGATAACATATACAATACGACCTCATCCATCTCTTAAATCACCCATCACAATCATCTCAAACATCATTCTCTCAAATAAGCCTATAAGAGGGATACTAGTCCCTATGTATATGCTGGCTTCCCTATATGCATGTCGACCGATACATCACATCCCCCATTGGACATCCCCGTCGGGATTATATCACATCACATCATATCCCGCCTCGGGATTTCAAGTAACGTCCCCAATTGGACATCCCACTTTGGGACCAAATGTATAACACCCCCCCTCGCGGGTGCTACATACTCGGACTCTAATGCGGAAATAAATCAAGAAAATAAAACGCTGGTTGCTTTCGAAAAATACTTTAATTAGGTAGCTACGTTCGAAAACGCGGTTCTAAAATTTTTTTGCATGCATAGGCAATACAAACTCAAGGTGAAGAAATAAACTCCTTACAACACATCAGTATTCACTGTTCACTGTTCATAAAACATAAACAAAACATGAAACCTGGTCTAATATATAGCATATTACAGACTTAGAAATCATTTCAACATATGTGCAGTAGTATAATATAAGACTGCTCAAAATAAAAGACTCCTAAGCTGGTCGACTAAAAGTAGCCATTGGGGTACAACCCAACGTCAACTTCATCAGAACGCTCCGTCATCCGAGTCCTCACGTCTCCGCGGGGACCTATGAACAACATCTGTACATGTGTTCCAAAAACACAACAGGGTGTCCAACATGTACAGGCAAATGTGAGATACTCATATAATAAGTTTATCATGATAGCCGCATAGGCGACAAATAGCATAAATACAATTATATGAACAGTTATTTATATAATACAGTACAACATCTCAAAGACAATCATGAGTTATAATAATGCATGAGACTTCAATATCATCTTTCTAATTCATGTACTCCGGAGATTCCTACTACCCAACATCGAGCGATAGGCCGTAGTAACACCCGTAACACAATTGGTCTCATGAGTCGGCCTCTCTATTTAGGTCCGAACTCCAATTGTTCCAGGGTACCACGTCATAACCATATCCTGAATACGCCAGTCTCAGATCGAGTTCATTCGTGTTTGGCAGCCGATTTACCACGGCACAGGGTTGCTACGCCACTGGCCACTTGTGGGATCTCGAACACAGAATGCCCCTATAGACCTAGTGGCCTTGACTGATTTTATTCTCAACTACTAGAGTTTTAGCTCGGTTTCAAATGGCATGTCTGCCGGTTCATGCATGTACACAGAAAGTTTTCAATTTTCTTTGCGTTCATTCTTTCAAATATCGAGACATAAAGTCCACGACTCGTTTCAAAAAGGCATTAAGCCCACTCAAATCAAAAACACAGGACACGAAGTCCGAGTGCTCAATCCACAAAACACTAGCCCCGACGTCTCGGCCACTAGGTTTGGGTTCGTCTCAAAGGTTCATGATTTTTCTTTTCGGTCAAACTTTCTCAAAACAACTTTGGAAAACAAAATACATTATTGTTTTCTTGAAATAAAACATTTCCACAGTTTCCGGGAAAATCACCTTTCTGGAAAATAAAACCGTTTTCTAAGGTTTCACGCCCTTTTTAAACACTTTACAGAATAAAACACATTTTGCACGACTTTTCACAAAACCACTTTTTAAAAGAACATACTTTTCAAAATAACATACTTTTCCAAAGAACATACTTTTCAAAAGAACATACATTTCAAAAGAACATACTTTTCAAAAGAGAACTTAACTTTTCTTGAAAAGCAACATGTTTTCCAAAAGCCACTTTTAATTTCAAAACGCGTTTTTCAAAACTTTGTTTTCGATTCCGAGTCTTTTAACAATTATCGAGACATAGCCAGTCCTATGCTCATCCAGGATATAAATATATATATATATATATATATATCAACAGTTCAATATCACAATAAGATATCATCCAAGGCATCCATGCCACAGTTATATCAAATAACCAACTATGCACAACACTTAACATCCAATCAATCCAGGATATAAGTATACATATACATCAAGTCTTAATTCAATCATAACACACTAATCAATCATATACCATGAGGCTACCAAACTCAAAATGAACTACCTCCCTTTACCACACAAAGGAAGTTCAATGCAAACTCGATCGGTTCTCGGCTCTGGCTTCGGTTCCGTTCGCATCGCCTAAAACAATCAAACACAAACATCAATCAAGAAAAATATCATCTATTCCTCCTCAAAGAGGGTTCGGCCCTACCCTAAGAAAATTAGCTAGAGATGTCCAACCTTTCTAATCTTTTGGATGGTTGATCCTTAGGTACTCCTAACACTAAAACAAGTCTTATTACTTAAAACTTGAATCAAAAAAATCAACCTTTTTCACATCTAAGATTTCGGCCACTTTTGAAAGAAAAGGCTCGAAAACTTATTTGGTTTCATGCTCTTGAATGGTAAAAGAGAATGATGAGACGAGTTCATAGCAAGTGATTTGGTATCAAAAAGATTTTTCTACACTTTTCTATGGATTTTCAATGTTCTAGATCTAAACTTGGATCTTCATGAATCAAATGATTCACGAGATGAAATAGAGAGATTGAGAGAGTTAAGATGAGGATCATACCTCCTAGGATCAAGGATTAGTGAAGAAGAAACAAGTTTTCACTCAAAAACTTCAACTTTTGAAGATCAAAATGGGTTTTTTGTGAAGAACTTATGAAGAACACATGAAGAACCTGAAGAACAAGTGAGAGAAGATGAAGAACAAGAGAGAGAAGAGAGAGAAAGAGAGCTGGCCGAAATGGCCAAGAGAGAGAAAGAGAGAAATATATATTGATGTCATGGCAAACTTGTAAATAACCAAAAGGGTAATTTGGTAATTCCTTCAAAGACTAGGGGCATTTTGGTCATTTCCCTTATAAATATCTAGATATTTCTAGAAAGGTAATGATGACATGGTGAGTCACAGGGTCAGAATGGTTATTCCATAAATTCTCAAGGGCAAAACGATCTTTTCATTCAAGGGAAAATGGTAATTATGAAAAGGGTCAAGGGCATTTTAGTCATTTCACGTCCAGATATTTTCTAAACGTAATCATTACATTGATGAGTCACTGATGAGTCATAGTACACCATGTGACTTCAATCTTATCCGTAGCGGTTCACTGAAATCTCGTATTCAGCTCCGTTCTTCACCCGATTTAGGTTTTCGCCCAAGAAAGTCGTATGACGACTTTTATTTTGAATATTTTCAAAATAACCATTATTGTTGGAAATAAAATATAAAACCTAAGTGTTTCGTTCACAAGTCGAAATTAGTTCTTGATAGTAGAAAAAGACTACTATCCGTGAAAAACGCAGACCAGGCTCCGTTTGAGCTTTCGCCGATACTTAACCATGGCTTCCTATGGTTGTGTAGGACATTCCTATCTGGTTAGAATATTTTATTGCCATTTCTAAGGCCTCGAATAAAATATAAGTTCATAATTACTGAACAATTAGGAAAACTCGAAAATCGGGGTGTTACAAAATGCTGTGGTATGAAATGATATGAAAATGCAACAAACATCCATCGCAGGTTGATATCGGAACCTCACGCCTAAACACTCGTCCACGACCATGACACATCGCATCACATCAACATCAACATCATATCATCATCAACATCACAACAGGATCAACATCAGCATCAGCATCACGACGCCTTGCGTCTACGAGCCACAGCTCCACGGTCGGGACCACAACGATATCAACCCGAACAACATCATCACTCACCATACTCTCATCAACGCTCAACCACCAGTCAAATCACAATAACATTACAACATTAGTTTACTCCAAGGCAGATATCATCATAAAAATCGAATAGCAGCAATTCACACAGGCAGTTCAACACAACATATAAACAGATAAGCAATTAAATGAATCAACACAAGAACCTCGATCAATCACATCATTTATAATATAGTGCTGATATCCCAAAAGTACCCACACCTAGGGTCCAGGAACTTTATCCAGGGCTCAACCTTTAGTAGGGTTAAAGCGTTCCCTACACAGATATATATACTCTATACTTAGTTTGCCTTCCCGACGATATTAATTCTTTCTCTCCACCTTAGAAATTCTCACGTGCAGCTTCGGCTACGACTCCGCAATAGTCAGTCGGGTGCGCGGTCGGATGTTTGAGTCCTGTCCGATTCCACACAAAAAAACACAACCAGAAATCAGTATAGTTAAATCAAAAACTCCCTAATTCCTTGGGATTAGCTACTGCCCCTATTTAATTAATTAGGCTAGGAATGTCTAAAAATTCCTAACTTTTGGATCAATGATCCTTAGGTATCCCCAAACATAATCAATGAAGGTATTAGCTCAAAAAGTAAAGATTTCTCCTACTGCACTACCCCTAGGGTTCGGCCCTATTGAATGAAAAATAGCTAGAGAGTTCCAAAAATTCTCATTTCTTGGATAACACCCTAACTAAGTGTGATAACCCTAGATATCAACTCAAAACATCAAAAACCAACTAAAAACCCTACCCTACACTAAAGGGGGTTTCGGCCCCTCTATGGTTAAATACCCTAGAGAGATTTCTTGGCTCTAAGCTCTTGGACCATACAAGTATGTCATGAACCTAGGCCATAGAAATTGGTTTGGTATCAAAATGATTTTTCTACAATTTTTCATTGAATTTTGAAGGTTTGGGGTTAAAAACCTTAACATTTCTAACCATAGAAATTAAAGGAGAATAAAGAGAGATAGAGAGAACTAGCTACCTCTTAGGATGATCTCCTTCAAAAATGAGTGGAGGTTGCTTCACAAAATCTCAAAGACTAAGCTCCAAAAATGGAGAAAATGGTGAGGAAGAAAAGAGAATGAAGAGAAAAGGAAGAAGAGGAGTGTGTGGGAGGGGGGCTGTGTTCTGGCCGAAGGAAAATGAGGGAGTGAGGGTGAGACAATGGATATTTATTAGGAAATCTTAAGAGTTAAGAATAGATAAAAGGTAATAAAATGTAACTAGTAAAAACTAACCAAGGGCAATTTGGTCAATTCACCTCTCGACATTTTGAAAAATCCTCACAACACTGATAGGAGTCCCCAAATAATTTAACATAGCTCTGGTATGAAAATTATTGGCTCAAGGTTCTCGAAAAACCTTAAGACAACTCGAAACGTTTACCCAATCGATTTTCGATCCGAATATAAAATATTATTTATATTTTTGGACGTCAGGACACATTTTATCAAAAAGGTAAAGGATTGAATTTTAAGACTAATGGTTCTTACCGTTAGTCAAAATGAGGTCTTGATAGAAGAAAAACACTATCATCCGAAAAAACATAGATCGGGCTTCGTTTGAGTTTTCGGCCCAAAACTTAACCACAGCCTCCTACGATGGCGTAGAATGTGACTATGGCCTCAGAATAATTTATTTAATTTTCTAGGCTCTCGAATAATATATAATTACTTAATTACTGATTAATTAAAAAGATTGAGAAAAATCGGGGTGTTACACTAGCCCCAATGCAACACCCTTTTCCGAGTATCACATTCCCGAACATTTATAAGGCCGAAAATATTTATTAATGCGAAAAATACGATTTTTCTTTTTCTTTTATTTTCATAAAGATGTAATGTGATTAGTAAAGGTAATAAATAATACTAATAAGTGAATTTAGGTTCACCATACATGTCTACAACATATTGTATTATAAATACAGAAACATAAAACGAAAAACAGAAACATCAACATTACTATATACAGACATAAGTCTAATGTATGACTGACATAAGAAATACAATAAGTACTAGGAGTCATAGCTCCTAAAAGGTACTACAAAAACTGACATAGTCTGGCCGACAACAAAACTAAAACAGCAAAAGAGTCCACCTCCGAACTCAAAGGGACTGCGGAACCGAACCATCGTCGCGTCCATCTGTTCATGCATCAACAGCAAGTACCAGCAGAAAACATACAGATATGGGTGAGATTCCCGTTCATCAACACAACAAAATAGGAGTAGTAAAAACGGGACGACTCACCAGGTAACAGCGTACCCAACATGTTAAGCAGTTAAACAACATACTAAAACTCTCAATATAAATCATGTTAAACAGTTAACAGTACAATATAATGCATTCTTAAACAGAACAGCGATGTATAACAGTAAATGTAAACATCCACAAGCATGCAATGCAGTGCAACGTACATGACTCAATGCCAATGTCACTGGGTACTACTCTGACCCCTACTCCATGGAGCTAACAAAACATTCGAAGAGAGTGAATGGGAGGACATGTTCCGGTTTCTGCCAGCCATGAGCAAGATGCTACAACATTCGTAACGTGCACGTATCTGGATTTACGGTAACATTCTCAACCAAACATGAAAAGTACGGCATCTAGTAGAGGATATCAGTGTATTGCACAGATTCGCCACGACACAGAAGAATCACCAACTGGTCACATGTCAGCTCTTCCAACCCTGATACCTCCAAAAAGACCATTGAAGATCGTCACCGTAAGATTCGCATCCGCATCAAGGTGTAAGCTCAACTCCTAGGCTCAAGGCCTTACAACTATGCACATGAAATGCCAATGCTTACACAAAGCAGATGCGATAAAGCAATGTCTATCCATTGGATAGACCTCAAGGTTCACTAAGGTTCTCTTCCTTAGAAACTACACACATCTTTGTTTTATAAAACATTTATCCATTGGATAAATATCTCGTGACTCCTTTGGAACGATCCAGACTGCTTTCAGAATCGCCGACTATCCCCACAAACCAACACAAGTCTTTTCAGCGTGTTTTGTCCTCACTCACACGCTTTCTAGGAAACTTCCCAGAAGGTCACCCATCCCATAATTACTCTAAGTCAAGCACGCTTAACTATAAAGTTCTTATGTTCTAAGCTCCCGAAAAGAAGATAAATCTTGTTGGTATGGGTAGTATCGATTAATTCTTATATGCCTTCCCTCAACTATACAGTCCCATACCTGCATAACCTCAGGATTCCTTCCACTGTACAGTCCCTTACCTGCACAGTCTCAGGATCTCTCTCATTCCAGTTATCACAAGACGGAAACAATTGAACGATTAACCTGGATCCGAATCACCAGTCCGTCATCGAACTACTGTTTCAAAAACCAAAACGTTTCATGTTTGTGTTTACGTCTTATGAATTATGTCTCAAGTCCTAAGCATTATGAATGAGGATTGAGAATCCTCTGATATAAGTCTTTGAGCCTTTCTAAGATATTAATCCCTTGTCTTTCAATTAAGGAAACAAGCGTTGATTTCACTTAAGTCTTATGAACTCATTGATGTACTAAGTCATCAATGGTATAGTACATGGTCTTGTTCCACCACATACCATACTTAATTAACCCTTGTCTTCAACTCTAAGTTAATTATTTAACTTAGGTTTTTCACGCGTAAAACTTTACGATTGAGTTAGAAAACTTCTTTTGTAAACCAAACAACTTTTACAATTGAAAACTCATTTGATTTGAAATAACATTTGAACTACTTACTGCATTTCTAGCATTTTCTAAAAGGTGAAATCCGCTTAGCGAGAGTACATCCGCTTAGCTAAATTACGGCAGTGATACCTCATTTGAAATTCCTTTCTCGCAAGGCGAACAGAAGTTTCGCGTCGCGAGGCTAAGAGCTGTATTTGCTCCTTGCACAGATCCTCTGTATCGCGAGGCGAATATTGTCTCGTGTCGCGAGGCAGAGAACTGTATTTCAAACCGACTTCTGCATCGCGAGGCGATAATTGTCTCGCGTCGCGAGGCAGAGAGCTATAATTCTTCACTGCTTAGGCGGTTCGCGGGGCGAGAAATACTTTGCTACGCGAGGCAGAGAAGCTGCATCTTTGCTGCTCGGGCTAGCCCACTGTCTTGCGAGGCGAGGCAAGGTTAGCCGGGCAAATGCCTTGTTTTCCCTCTGTCTCGCGGGGCGAGACAGGGTTCGCTGGGCGAGTGCCCTGTTTTCACTTTTCCTTAACTTCTTCATTAATTCTCTTTTGAAACACTTAGTTTGATTAACAAACCTATGGCTAAAGAAAAGACATTTTCCACTTTGGTGACACACTTAAAAGGTTAAAACTTCATTTGATCTTTGAATCAAAATCACTTTTGTTTCTCTTTTAAAACATAGGTTATGAAATCATGTTTTTCTTACTTCAAAACCTTGCTAGATCAAGAACAACACATGTTCTTATATTTCCTCTTACTAAGGCCACAAGCCTACTCCAATGAAAAATGGAGACTTTGCTTCACCAACAAAGCAAATATAGCTCAAAAGCTCACACCAATTATGACAAACCACAATTACACCTTATTACATCATAACCAAAACATATAAATCCATTACACATCATGGTCTCATAACCAAGCATAAAAGTCCATACTTGATCTAGTGATCAAAGTAGGTTTTTCAACATACATGAAAATGATTTTCATTCAATCATCTCATCATCAACATATGCTAAAACACACTACAACATACTAAAGCATACACTCATCAAGACAACCTTGTTCTTGAAGAGAACTTAACAAAACTTAACAAATAAAAGTGAACCCAAACTAAAGGGTTTCACCCACACATAAACTTAAACAACCATCTTCACCACCACCATCTTGGTGTGATGAGTTTCACCTCCCATACCTGTTGAAGAGCAGATTCCCGGATCAAATTCGGTTGATCGGTTTGTGAACCTTCTGATAAATGTCACCAACTACAAACAACCAAACAATCGAACATTAAACAACAATCAAACCAAACTCAACAATTCTCACAAAGAGGGTTTCGGCCACCCTAAAGAGAATAAAGCTAGGAATTGATTTTGGTTTTCCATTCCATGGATTCAAAGGCAATAGGAAAACTAAGGATGAAATCAAGTGTTAGAAATCAAAAATTGATGAAAAACACTATTCATCATCATCAAAAGGGTTCGGCCATATTGTGATTTTTGAGCTATGATGAGATTTGAATCATAAGCTCTTGGGTTTAGGTAGAGAATGATGAGGTGAGTTCAAAGAAATTGGTCTCACATCAAAATGATTTTTCTACAATTTCCTATGGATTTTCAAAGTTTTGGATCTAAGAAATAATTTTCATGAAAATGGATCTTGATCTTGAAATAAAGAGATATTCAAGAAGCTAAGAGATCATAGAAGTGATCTTACCTTAAAATGAAGGAAGATTGCTCAAGGAATCAAGTGATTCCAACAAGAAACCAAGCTTTTCTCAAGAACAACAATGGAGCTTCTCAAGGTTGAAGATGGAGTGTGTTTTGGGGGGGCTGTGTGCGTGAATGAGGGGCTGGATGGGGCTGAGTTCAGCCTTAAAACAAGTCACTTAAGGGCAAAATGGTCATTTGCCAAAAGGGTAAAATGGTAAAAGTGCAAAAGACTAAGGTTAGGGCCATTTTGGTCATTTCGCATCTAGATTTTCCCGATCGTCATGACGACTCTGGCATACTCTCCCAAGTGTCCTGGGATGATATGGTATCGAGCTTATCCGTTATCGAGTCTCGTTGAATCCCTTTACGACTACAAACGCCTCCTGGTTCGATTATACGACCGAATATAATATATTATTATTATTTTTCGGAAGTCAGGACGGATTTTAACGAAGATGTAGAGAATAAAATCCCGAGACTTACTGTCTCGTTCACGAGTCCAAATTAGGTCTCGATAGTAGAAAAAGGCTACTATCCGTGAAAAACGCAGACCAGGCTCCGTTTGAGCTTTCGCCCGAAACTTAACCATGTCTTCCTATGGTTGCGTAGAACATTCCTATCTTCTCGGAATATTTTATTTCACTCTCTAAACCCTCCAACAAAATACAAACGTTAAAATACTGAAAAATTAGAAAACGTGAAAATCGGGGCGTTACACCCAACGTATTATTGTCATACTAACTAACAATAATACTTGACTATTGATATTCAAGAATAGTGTTCTATATTCCAATAGGATCTCACGACCAAGTCATATACTTGATGTCCTATTGTATCGAACTTACTTTTCTATGGACTTTATTATGTTTAAAAGTAGCAACACAATAAATGAAATGTCTCATATATTATTAAATAAAAATCAAGATACAACGTACGCAAGTTTTGTCAAAATACATTGGCCTATACATCAACACCAACAATCTCCCAATAGCACTAGAGTCAATCAGACATATGTCTAATACCTATAGACCTAGTATGACCTTCATGCTTCTGTTGCGCAAGAGGTTTTGTAAGTGGGTCAGCGACATTGACAAATGTTGATACTCTACATATCTTCACATCTCTTTTATCGATGATCTCTCGAATAAGATGAAAGTGCGCAAGTATATATTTGTAGAATCGACGATTGTCGACTGCTTTGAACTCTTCCAGCTCACAATCCTACCATTCAAGCAAAAAAAATCTATTGTGATCTGGAGTCATCTTTATTAGTTTGGAAGCTAGCATCGGTGTAACCCTTTACTCCTATAAATATAGTTGATCCCACATAAAATCATCCAATAACAAAGAGTGTGTTGCGAACATTGTTCCTTATCAATATACATGCAGACTCTCTCCTTCCTTCTTTCATAAACAAATAAAAATAGAACATTGTGAATGAAATAAGGTAAAAATAAGCAATTAATTTAAACATATAAAATAAGATGGGAATGAAGGAGATCAGATCCACAACATACATAAAGAAGATTTTGTTGGGAATTATGGATAAAATTCACACCTCAAGTGAAAAATTTCCATCAAAAGGATCCATGTGAATCGTCATGGTTCATGATTTTCGAATTTACCCCTTGAAGAGCATAACGTTGTGAAGAACGTAACAACAAATCACTATAGCACCACAACAGGAGTCAAGCTTCTATGTAGTCCACACGAATAGACTTTGTGAATGTCAAACGTCCATAAAAAATGGAGTTTGGCTTCTGTCTCACAGTGCTAGCTAGGAAAAACGAAACCTACAACTCACTTTCACTCAATACGTGTGGCCAAGGTTATTTCTGATGAGACTCAAAGCCTTAAGTGGTGCTACTTATAGTAGCATCCCCTTAAGTGAGTGAGAGTGTTGTGTGTCTAACCTAGACCTTATGGAGTCCCATGTTATAAGTCTTGCTCGCGATAAATTAAAGTCGAACTCAATTTCTGTTTGGTCCATTTAATCAGCTCCATGTGCATTAAATTACATTTAATATTACAAGCAATGAGCGACATCTAGCAACACATCATTGCTACCTAAGTTATGAGAATGTCAGTGATTTGACATAACCTTTCCATGACCAATGTTTCTGTATAGTTTTGTCCTGTCGTCCATATATCATAATTGAACACAAGGCATAGAACATGTCATCTTTGTATGGTTCAATATTTCGTTCCTCGATACTTGAGCAGACATAGTAATAACAAATCAGGTCATTATCTCATGTTGACTCATTTGAGCATGGTCATGCACTTTATAGTCTTTCTCTATCGAGGGGCCCATAGATATCACTCATGTTATGTAAAAGGGACGAATCTCATCTAGGCCATTCATATCCCTCTTCATGATTTATTGTATGCCCAATAATCCTCTTTATAATCACCTTGTTATAGATGACTTTTGACGATATTAAAACATACAACTCCTCAAGTGGGAATCTTAGTGATTTCATGTCAAAGGACTACAAACATCATTATCACTATGAGAACCACTTATAACACTCACATAAAGTTTGATGTAGCGTTCGTATGGTGGGACAATCCCGTACCTCGTTACTCTAATGTGTACCTATGTTAAGACTTGATATCTCATATCCATGTACCGTGAGATGCGGTCATCAGTCTATGCACATACTAATCTCAACGTATTATTGTCATCCTAACTAACAATACTACTTGACTATGGATATTCAATAATAGTGTTCTATAATCAAATATGATCTCACAACCAAGTCATATATTTTATGTCTTATTGTATCGAACTTACTATTTTAAGAACTTTATTATGTTTAAAAGAAGCAACACAATAAATGAAATGCCTCATATATTATTAATTAAAAAGCAAGATACAATGTATGCAAGTCTGGTCAAAATACATTGGCCTCTAGATCATACACCAACAATCTCCCAATAGCACTAGAGCCAATCAGACATATGTCTAATACCCATAGACATAGTATGGCCCTCATGCTTTTGCCGTGTAAGAGGTTTTGTAAGTGCGTCAGCGACATTGACAAATGTTGATACTTTACATATCTTCACATCTCCTTTATCGATGATCTCTCGAAAAAGTGAAAGCGCCTAAGTATATGTTTGTAGAATCGACGATTGTCGACTGCTTTGAACTCTTCCAGCTCACAGCCCCACCATTAAGCAAAAAAAATATCGATTGTGATTTGGAGTCATCTTTATCAGTTTGTAAGCTAGCATCGGTGTAGCCCTTTACAACGAGCTATTCCTCGCCTCCATACTAAGAATGAATCCTTAATGCTTCTCAAGTACTTCAGAATATTCTTAACGACAAACAAGTGACTCTCACCGGGATCAGATTGGTACCTACTCGTTATGCTTAAAACATACGAGACATATGGTCAAGTACATAATAGGGCATACATGATAGATCCGATTGCATATGCATATGGATTCTGACTCACGTGATCCCTCTCTTCCTAGGTGGAAGGGGATTGTGCATTTGATAGGCATATACCACATGACATAGGCAAGAATCCTTTCTTGGATTCATGCATATTAAAGCATCTTAATACTTTGTCCATGTATGTACTCCGACTTAGACCAAGCAGTCTTTATGATCTATCTCTACAGATCCCAATACCCAATACATATGTGGCTTCACTTAAGTCCTTCATAGAGAAGCAATTCCTTAACCAAGTCTTTGCATTTTGTATGGTAATAATATCTTTTCCGATGAGTAGTATGTCATCTATATACAGCACCAGAAAGACAACAATGCTCCTGATAACCTTCTTGTAGATACAAGGTTCATCTTCATTTTTGATAAATCCAAACTATCTTATAACATCATCCAAACGAAGATTCCGGCTTCTGGAAGCTTGTTTCAATCCGCAAATAGATCGCTGCAACTTGGACATCTTTGCATTTTGTACGGTAAGAATGTCTTAACATGAAATAAATTCAATAGAGCAAACCCTTATAAAGAAAACATAAATTACATTTAAATTAAGCAAAAACCACAATCAAAACATAGGATTAACCATATTCCTAACTATGGATTTAGTTAAACATAATCAAAGGGAAAACAAAACCAAAACAATATCCATGATAACATCCATAAAGAAAATGGAAATAGAGGAATTAGGAATAAAAGCCCCTAATCTAAGTGGTAGAATCCCAAAATCATCAACAATCCCTCCTTCATTTGTGTCGTTTCGAACCCTATTCGATTGGCCCCTCAAAGTTGTGCAAAT
Organism: Ammopiptanthus mongolicus; assembly: GCA_039655645.1. NCBI lineage: Eukaryota > Viridiplantae > Streptophyta > Magnoliopsida > Fabales > Fabaceae > Ammopiptanthus > Ammopiptanthus mongolicus. The sequence continues at coordinate 80,658,542 of CM077347.1, forward strand.
TTTCAAAAGTCTTGTGTTTGTGGTGGAGTACTAGGGATATTTATATCTAAAAAGGGAAAGATTATGAATTTGATAAAAAGGTGACATCCCCATGTCAGAATTTGACATGGTCATGTTGGATTGACAGAATTGACGTTGATTCTTCGACATGGCCATCTGGAATTCTGATACAGTCATGCCCCCTTGGCATAACACCTCCTAACATTAGACATGGCCATGTCTAAGGTGTTGATAATGGTTTAAACACTCTTCCTGACCTTAGATATAGCCAAGTCTAAGGTCTTCATGTCTTTAAAGCCCTAAAATTTTTTTTTTCTACTCTAATTCATCCAACGATGCTGATTCCTTGCTCCTGTAGCAAATAATGGAAATTTGGATGAAAATATACACAAAATAATTGATAATGATCAAGTTTTACATGAAATTTCCCTCGTCAATCATACTAAATATTGATATATCAGATAACCATTTATGAGGCTCACAAAACATCATTAGTAATACCAACGATAAACTTTTTGGTAACATAACCATGGGTAGTGATGATATTACCCATGGCTTAACTATCGAGGATAATTGTTAATATTTCTGATGGTTCGTGGTCATCACTAACTCCAAATTTTCTTATAGTGATACAAGCTATAGGTCATTTTAACTTAGGCGCATACGTCTCCCTAATAGATGTTTCAGACTTTGCATGAGACGTTGAAAATGCGTTTTCAGGTCATGAAGCGATGAAATAAACTAATACTCCCACTTATTTGTGTGTGTGTGTGCGTGTTTGTGTGTCTCTATGTGTGTGTGCGCGCGCGTGTTTGTGTGTCTCTGTGTGTGTGTGTGTGTGTGTATATATATATATATATATATATCGAAGTAGTACAGTAAAAACACTTTGTATCTACCAATAACACTCAATATAGTTGATAGATAATTGAGTTCCTTAAGAATGATGATCAGGATTTGCTCCCTGCTCGTGTATATTGAAAATGTTTTGCTGGGAGAGGTTGTATCCAATTCGGTGATCTCCCGCAAAAAGGAATGTGTTCGACTGTCGAATGGGGAACACCCTTGGTGCAAACCACACCAAAAAATTATTTGTGTTATGCGAAGATGAGAACATAAATTTTGATCATACAACCATACATTGATGACCAAGATTAAAAATTACATTCATATTTTAATCTTTACTATTCAGATAAGATCCAATGACAAAGATTAGATGATAAAAATATGTGGCTTTTTAAGTGATCATATAAACTTTAAGTAACTTTTAATATTGATCATTGATGTATGGTTGCATGGTCAAGATTCATTGATCACACTTTCTTAGATTATAAAGTGTTCTTATACTAGTATAAGCCATTTTTCTCTTATATTCAATCTCAGTCGTTGATTTTATTTTCATCCGGCAACATAAAACTATTATTGAAGTTAAAATCACAATCACCGTTAAATGCAAATAAAATCAATGATTGAGATTGAGTGCAACCGAAAAATGTCTTACTTCGGTGTAAACATATCATATATATATATATATATATATATATATATATATATATATATATATATAAATGAGTTTAATTGCTATATACTGTCAGTGTAAAGTTTTTTACATTGTCAACCAATAAGAATTCATGGTTTAAATGACTTTCAAAGTAGCCAGGATAAGAGTAAATGATTTTTACTGATTGGACAATTTTTAATTGGTTAACAGTGTAAAAAAATCAGGGCATAATATATATATATATATATATATATATATATATATATATATATATGAGTTTACACTTGGTACAACTTGATATGGCATTCAAGTACATTAAAGAAAGGTTGGTATTTGTCTCTTTCCCCATTACTTTCAATTTATTCCCATCTACCTTCTTTCTTCTTTGGCAGTTCAACTGCAGCAGCCAGCACACGGTTACCCTATACGATACTCTCTTATTTCTTGCCTTCATTCCTAGTTCAATTATTATTTGGTCAACATTGATTTATTCCTATCTCTAATCTATGGTTGTTTTCTTTTCACGCTGAATCGATGCATGGAAAATGAGGACACGTTTATGGCCATTACAGCGTCTTCTATATTTTAATTTTATTTTGATTATATACTAAACAAAAAGTCACAAAAGATAGAAAGGCAATAAGAATGCTAGGCAGAATAGTACGTTCAAAGAGATTCACGATTTGATATTCACTGTGTGATTTGACTTAATGGCAATCATAATTGAGGCATCTAAACAAAGATCATAATAGCAAATGGATGGGCAATTTGGAAGAGCATATGAATGGTCGGCAAGCATGTCGTAGTTTTGGTGTTTTCTTGTGGCCTTTGGTCCAAATGCGTATTAATCAATAAAAGCATAGATATAATTTCTTCTCTCTTAGAAGACATAGTTTGGCTTATCTCCCTGGCCATGATTACAGAAATATTATTCGCATAATTTTTTTTTTCATAGTTTATTTAAAACTTATGAATCTACGTCTGATTGTGACAAAAAAAGAAAAAGAAGAATTATTCAAATTTGGATGTTACATTAATATTTTTATAACAGACTTTGTGTTAATTACATTGATTGTCCAAGAAAAATCAAGTATTACTTGTTTTATGGCTATTAGCTTTGTATGATTTGAGGTTCAAGACAATCATATGGATGATTGGAATCTCACTCATTCAGGTTTTGTTTTCGTTGTAGAGAATGACATTTAACATGTACCGGGTACATTTAGATCCATTATATAATTGACCTAATTTTTATAGATCATGCATGGTTTTTAAATAAAAAACAACATGCACAAAAGCAAGACTTTATTTCGAGCCTGTTTGGCACGCAACTTCTACGAGTTTATAACGGATAGCTTATAGTGGATGAGAAAGTAGTCTCGTTTGGTAAGCGCCTGTGTGACGAGCTTATAGCGTTTTTTCACGAGCTTATAGCGTTTTTTCCAGACGTTACTTGAAGTAGCATTTAAGCTTATAGTTTATAGCGTTTCATTTTTCTTTCCACTTTTATCCTTATTATCTTCATTTAATTCTACCTTTATCCTATTCTCTCTCTTTTATGTAAAATCATTAATAAAGATGTCCTTTTATATCCTTTTATATTTTTCAGCAAGTTCAACCGCTAGTTTTACCAGACACTTTCATAGAAAGTAAGATAGCTTATCCCCTATCCGTTATCAACTACCTCATCCGCTATCCGCTAACAGCTAATTTTACCAAACAGACACTTCATAGTTTTATATGTTTCTTCCCCAACCAATGCAATTTATGTTTGGTGTATATATTTTACCTACTAGCATGGAAATGAAACAACATAATTCTCAGAGAGAGAGAGACGATTGATCTCGTAACAAGCAAGTTGTCTACAAAAATTGATCTTTGACAATATCACAACTTGATTATAATCAATGATTGATGACACTTCTTTCTGATTTTGAATTAATTAGCATCAACCTGCAGTCAGACACTTCGGCCATGTGCATTCCAAGTACTAAATACGCAAGTACACAACTTCTCATTTCTTAGTGGAAAGGAACTTCATACCTGTTTTTTGTTTTTTCGCAAATTATAAAATCTATCACATTAATTAAAAATACAGTCAACAAATTTATCTAAATGTCATATAATTTGTTGTCAATTTTTTTGTAGTCACCCCCAATTATATTCGTCAATAAATTAAATTGATGGGTGTGGGTGCTTCCACCTTGAAGACATAAGCCGAACTAGGAGTATTCATGGGTTCGGGTTAACCCGATGACCCAACCCAATACAATATATTTGGGTCGGATTTCTTTCCTCTTCGAGTCCAACCCGAACCAACCCGATGTGGTTTGGTTCGGGTAGCAGGTTTATCAATTTCCAATCCGTGGCCCGATGACCCAACCTGTAGACTTGTAAGCATATATTTTTTAATTTTAATAATAATAAAAAGGCTTTTATGTTTAAAGTTTATTACTTTTAATTTTTTTAATTGTTAAAAAGATAAGATTTATGACCCGATTAACTCGATCCAAACCAACACGTATTTGGTCGGGTTGGTTCGAGTCGAATTCATAAAAAATTCTTCACAAACCCAATCTGATCCAATCCGTAGAAGCTTACTCGATTCGAATAACGGGTTTGATCAAACCCAACCTGTATACATCCCTAAACAGAACACAAAGCATGGTGGGTGAATCAGGAACACATGGGAGGTGGCCCATGAAATAGAGTCTTGACTCTCGAGTAAAGCAAACCCACTTCAAATCCGTATTGGTGCTTCAAACACTATAAAAAAATCTTAAGTGCTTATAAATGCCAAATAACGAAGGAAAAGGCTTAGGGATTCTGATTAGCTTGGTGTGTACGCCACAGTCAGTGGCCACGCTTTGTGTTGTCACCAAACTCTGTCCAATGTGTGAATGTGTCTTCATCCGGTAGTGGTTCTTTCTGGTTTCATTCGTGCCTCGTATTTGCAAAATAATTGTTCATCCGGTGGTGCTGTTGAGCATGTGGATGTGGGACATTTGCAGTTTTGACATCAATATGGGCCACGTTTAGTCAAAACAAAAAGAGTGGGTCCTCCCAGTATTGGGCCCCTTCTTGTGTTGGTTGTTACAGGGTGTCACGTCATGAGTATGATAAGGGTTTTTTTTATCCTTTTTTTTTTTTTATTGTTTTTCAATTAAATTCTATAAATACCCTTATCCTTTCCCATCCACTAAGTTGTAGCATTTTTTTCCTGATTTTTATAGTTACGGAAACTATTCCATAATATATATAAAAAATTGAATACATTACAAAAACTATAATTTTCGTAAGACATTCAAATTTTCAATACCTTATCGAAATTATAATTTTCATAAATAAATTACGAAGATCATTTTGTTTAGTATTAGTGTTTAAATAAATTACATTAAAAAATGATTAATCAGCTTGAAATGCAGTTATTACTTTGAAAACATATATGTATTATTAAATGTTCAGAGAAGTACGATACTAAGATAATGGAAGAAAAAGACAACATTTTTTTTCGATTAGTCACAATTTTTTTAATGGTGTTTATATACGTAATCTTTTTGTATTATCATTAAAATTTCTTTTCAAAGAAACATTTTTTTATAACAATATTCTTCCTTCATTTTTTTTTTCTCCACATGCAATCATTTTTTATATCGACCTTTTAATATTGCATAAATATTGTGATATTTCGCCTGCATAGCACATGTAACAGTATAAAGTGCATATTTATAAGAGAATTTGTACTTACTATTTACACTTATGAGTCATTATTTGTATTATAATATCAATATCAATAATAGTTATTAATTTAATATCTGTTACATTTTGTGATCGACGGTTCAGACAAAATAATTATTTTAACAATTTTTTATATATAATTTCCCACAAAAAAATTTAAACCAAAAACATAAAATTAACAATTAAATATTATTTGATGAAATCCTAAAAAATTAACATATTCCTTGTGAATGGCATGGGCCCATACACTAGTAATTTCACATTGGAACAAGATCTAACTAAATTAGTACACGTGATTTTGTGTTATTTAATTTTGAATAATACCAATAAATATCCTGTGCTTTACATGAGTTTCTAAAATTTTAATATTTATTGAATTATTATTTATTAACAAAGGTTTTAATAGTGTGTGTGTATATATATATACACATGTGTATGCGCGCGCGTGTAATATTTATAAATTTCAATTTTTTAAATTTTTTTTTTTCTTTGACCGGATATCCCCACAGGTAAACTTTGAGAATTACTGACATGCTTTAGGCAAGTAAACCTAGACGAATGCAAGTGATAATAGTGGTGAGATCGAGTATTATTCTCTAGGGTCGTACACAAGTATCACTTCACAAATAAGAGCACTATCTAGACAATTGTTTGGAAGGAAGGGAGCTCAATTTGGGTTTTCATGCAAGAATTCAAATAAAGCAAGATAAATGTTTTGGAATTTTCTTAAGTGGTAACCAACAACAACTAGATAACGAGAGATAAACAAGATTAAAAATGCTAGGGATTCGATTTCGTCCAATTATGCACCAGAGTTCCTCATAGACAAGGTATCCTTTGAATTGTTAAAACCCTACCTATTCTAATTCCTATTGGTTGGTTGAAGGGACAACTCCCTAAGTTAATTAACCCTTAATTCCTTAAGTGATTAATCTTATCAAACTCCATTTAATTACCCTAATTCCTTAGGTCTAATTAATTAAGTTGATGATGAAGCTTTATGTAATTGTTTGGTAAACCACATTAATCAAATAACTTATTCCTAGATTACCCAACTAATGGTACCAATTACAAGAAGCAAAACATCATTAATCACTACTTTTAGCATATCAATGAACCGCAAAACACAAGAATGATGGCCAAACATCTAAATGTCATTAAAATTCGTAATCAATGCATCAATAACCCATAGTTCATAGAAATAAGTCGAGAATCAACAAAACCACAACATTAAATGGACTACATCATATCCCTAGCTAAGAGGAATTCAACTAGACATGCTAAACCCTAGAAAACAAGAAAATAACAGAGAAAACATATGAAACTCCATGAAGTAGAAGGTAGATGATGAAAGATTCCTCTATCTTCTCCTCTCCATCTCCAAGAAATTGCCAAATTAGGGTTTTTGGGAGAGAGCTATGTGCCCAATTGCTGAGTAATACGCCCAAAATGGGAAATGAGGGTTAAACACCCTATCAAGATTTTCACCTGCGCTAGACGACATACTTCCTTCATCTAACGACAGACTGGCTGAGAGTAAGTGATTTTACTGGCTTCTAGCGCCCAACGCTGGGACTCCTGCGCCCAGCGCTAGCTTAGAAGAGAGCATGTTGAGATCTTCTTTTCTCAGGATCAACCTTCTTTAATCAAGCCTCAATCTTCATGCTTTATTTCACCATTGTTCACTTCATTCTTCACGGTTTTTATTGAGTCCTAAAAAGATGAAAGATAAACCTAAAATAGAATGCATTAAAAGAAAAACTGATTAAGCTGAAATTAACCCCCATTACAAGGAATTAACCAAAAACACTCACAACAATGAACAAGGTCTCAAATGACTCAAATGGGGACAAAACAACGACAAAATTATGCAAATGGGAGTAAAATCCACTCAAGAAAGGCACAATTACTTCATAACCTAGAGGATTATCAATAACCCTTGGCCTGATGGTTGTGGTTATGTAAAGCCCTCCCTAGATTGGTGACTCCACGATTCGAAACCTGACATTGCAGGTGAAGGTCGTCTTTGATCGCAATACACTATCATTGTGCAAATACATGCCAAACTCACTAACGGACATACCAACGACCACACCGTCGCTAATGAAAAATTTTATTACCGACGGTAATGAGGAATATAATCCACTAGCTCATTACCGAAGGCTAGACACGTCAGTAATCACGCAATTATCGATGACTTTATTGCCGTCATGAAAAAGCCGTTAGTAAATCAGCGAATTCTTATAGTGAAGATTTAATTGGTATGCACTATCAGTACTGCAAATATTTTTTATACTGTCAATCAATTATAAATTATCACATCATTAAAAATGTTTGACTCTTATCATAATCACATTAAAAGTCACAGATAAGATGATGCATGATTGATTAGCAGTGTAAAAAACTTTACATTGACCGTGTATCAAACTTAAACTCATGAAAAATTATACGGTTTATAACATTAACTTTTAAAAAGTAACAATTTGAGAAAGATATGATAGCAAATAATTATTAATTGAATTAATTTTAGAAAAATATCAATTTGAAAAAAATGTGATAGCAAATAATTAATATTTGAATTAACTTTAAAAAGAAAACAATTTGAAAAAGATGTGATAGCAAATAATATATACAATCTAGAAATTAGTATTAGTAACTATAAATAATTGTTCTGAACATTAAAAGAATTAAGTATAAAATAGGTAAGATTTGATAATTATAACAATTAATTAGCATATTTGGAATGTGTTTTGAATATCTATCATCTATTATATATACATTTTAGAATGTACCTCATGGAAAATTTTCTGAGGTATCATTCTATCAGAGTTTACACATCAGCAAGGTAGATATCATCTCACGTGTCGCTAGGGCAGAGATTCAAGGGCTGAATCACCATTAACAATTCAAAATTTGAAAACATTCATTGAAATCCTACATTAATCCTAAAAATCGAAATCAATCACATATTAGTAAATCAATTAAGAACTGCTAGCAATCAGCAATTATGTTATGCGTTTGGAAATTAGGAAAATATGAATTACATAGATTTCGCCATTATTGAAATAAAATGCATCACCTGAATTGATGTTATTCGCATTCACTATGTAAAATACGAGTATCACCTAATTTGAATCTCAATATTACAGCAATGAATAACATTAATTAACATTAGACCAATGCTAATAGCATTAATATTACACCCTAATATGCGTATACAAGTATAACCTAATTTGAATCTCAATATTACAACAATTAATAGCATTAATTAACATTAAACCAACGCTAATGACATTAATATTACAGCCTAATATGCGTATATGAGTATCGCCTAATTTGAATCTCAATATTACAACAATGAATAACATTAATTAACATTAAACCAAATTGAATCCTGAAGAAGCCAATTAATATGACTAATTTAAATTCCAGCAACTCCTAACAGCAAAATTACAATGTGCCATGTAGACAACTACGCATTCCATTGTTATTGATTTGTGCATCAACATGTTTGCAAATATCAATCACAAAATTTTAGCATATATCAATCAAATATGCATATATTAGACATGCTACAATTTACGCATATATGAGATCATTCTCCAATAATCTTCACGAATCAAGTCTTCCAATTCCGAATTATAAATAGGTATATTGATAGCCAGATTAGTTACACAAACCTAACATACTCGACTGTATTACCGTTATTCTGCATTTCATAGTTCATCCGTTGCTCGATTTGTTCAATATTCAATGGCAGCCCAACATGATTTTGTCGCTGATGTTGTACCCTGAGATGAGAGCTTTTCTTTGGTTGTTAGGGTTCTAAGGATGTGGTCAGTTTCTGATTTGAAGAAAGCAAAAAGTCCATTTTCAATGGAGTTAGTTTGATGGATAGTCAGGTATGTAGTCACACAGTTTTTTTACTACTATATAATAGTTTGCAACCAATAATTCATAATTAACAATATATTTGTTTTTGAAACAAGGCGACAAGATTGCAGCAACAATCAAGAAGACCTTGTAATAAATTATTAGAGAAGGATTGAAGGAAGGGTCCATTTATAATATCTCTGACTTTGGTGTAGGTTCCAACATCCGGAGCTTTTTCGTGCATGTGGTCATCAATTCAAAATTAACTTCCTTTTTAAAACAATGGTGAATCGAGTCAGAGACGATGTTGTTCCAGAAATGATATATTCTTTCACCGTGCCCTCGACTATTTTCTAGAATGGATTTGATACCAACTATTTGGTTGTTAAGTAAATTTATAAGACAATGTGACCCTTTTATTTATTACATGATTACAACATAAATATGACATTGCAATCCTTTATTTTGTCCTACAGATGTCAAGGGAATCCTAACAGGTTTTAGTAGTGAACGTGAGTATGAAAAGGAAAGAGTGAAAACTCTATTCAATGTCATTGAGCTTGATAATGATGGGTTAGTTTATAATTCGATTTCACATTTAGTCAAATTATTCTTTCTATATTACATGCATATATTTCTAAAAATACATTTACTTTGCCCATATATATACTCAAGTGAACCCTTTTTGGGAAATTCGTTGATGAGTGAACTTCTTTCTTGCTGCTGGTGATATTGTTAACGTTTAAGTAACAGTACCTTTTTGTAAACGCTAAGGTTTTTAGAGGTCAGGAAAATGTTCTAAGTTTACTGTATTTCAATACAAATTTTTGTACTCAAATAGATTAATTTTTTTTAGCTATACATAAGTAAAACTGTTCTTCAAAACTCCATCTATGCCAGCAAAGCTATTTTTAAACTGGAGCTTGCAGAAGCTATTGAGCTAAAGAATATGTGATTTCTTCCTACAAACTTATTGTAATAAATTAACATCTAAACACAATGTTTAATTTTTTTTAAACCTATACTCATCTGTCAACATAATGATGAGTAGGATAACTCACCTCAGCTCGCTTGATCCGTCGAAGGCGGCGCGTGCGATGACAGATCCAAATCCTTGAAAGATTTATCAACCGCGATGAGATTTATGAAGTATGCTTAACCAAATTTATCAAAGTTGAAGGATACATCCTTCAAAACTTTCTTCCTTTTTTCAGACTTTTTATCGAAATTAGTCACATACATAAAATGCAAAAGAGATCAAGTACAAGATTTGCTACTCGGTGGACATTAAACTTATCTCTTCTCCGTTTTTTTTTTTTCCTCACAGTAAAAGTTACTGCATGGATGGAATTATCCCTTATCTTCTAATATTATATTTTTATTATAAAAACTTATAATATCTTTATTTTAAAACAAAATATATAAGTGTTATCATTTAAGCACTCTAATGATCCGTAAAAAACGTACTCTAATGATGTGCGAGATAAACAAATAGTGTTTTTAAATATTATTACCTAACTTATTGTAAAAAGTTTAAAATTTTATCTTTGAAAGAAATCTAAATAAATATATATTAAAAAATAATTAGCCTATATATTTACAAATGTCCTCTCACAAAATATTTTATATATTGTGCAATGCGATAATTTTGTTCATAATTTCTGCCATTCAAAATATATATTTACAAATGTCATCTCATAAAATCTTTTTAATTTATTTCTTTGATTTATTATTGATCGATACTGCATAAAATTTATTATGTCATCTTTAAAAAAGGTTTGATTTCTTTTTTTTTTTTTTTTGGATTTGTGGTTTATTGATATCGCACAAAATTTACAATAACATTCCATAACATTTAAATTTTTTTAAAAATCTATATTTAAATATTTTATATCTAGAATTGTGACCATAAGCATTTTATACAATATCTAAAAACCATCTAAAAACTTATCCATATCATGGTAATTTATTGGTTAATATATTTAAATATCTATAATCATGATTCATATCAATTAAACTCTACTAAAAAAATTATTTGAAGTTGTTTACAATTTTGAAATTGTAATAAATTAAAAGAATCAAGCAATGCATAACAATTAAACTCTATTGACAATATATATATATATATATATATATATATATATATATATATATATAATTCAAAAAATTTTCATGATAAATAATGTGATACTATTTTAATAAAAAAGTTTTTTATTTGAAATTTCAATCAATCATATAAAATTATTCATAACAAAAAATATACCATGTGCATGGCACAAGTTTCAACACTAGTTTATTCAGATTTCTTTCAAAGATAAAATTTTAATCCTTTTACAATAAGTTATAATATTTAAACACACTATTTGTGTATCTCTCAGATCATTAGAGTGCCTTTTTTTACGAATCATTAGTGCTTAAATGGTAGGAAGTGAGCTACAACCCAAAGACTCGGAGGAATATGGGTGAGACCCTTTTCCAAGAGATTTATTTTGCATAATTATATATTATTGTTTTAAAATAAAGATATTTTAAATTTGTTATAATAAAAATATAATATTAGAAGATAAGGAATAATGCTATCCACATAATACAATGAAGCAGTTTCTTCGGTGAGAAAAAACAGAAAGAAACCGAGAAGAGATAAGTTTAGGGTCCACCGAATAGCAAATCTTGTACTTGATCTCTTTTGCATTTCATGTATAGTGACTAATTTCGATAAAAAGTCTGAAAAAGGAAGAAACCTTGAAAGATTTATCCTTCAACTTTGATAAATTCGGTTAAGCATACTTCATAAACCTCATCACTGTTGATAAATCTTTCAAGGATTTGGATTTGCCGCCGCAAGCACCGCCTTAGGCGGATCAAGCGAGCTGAGGTGAGTTATTCGACTCATCATCTTATTGACAGATGAGTATAGGTTTAAAAAAATTCAACATTGTGTTTAGATGATAATTTATTACAATAAGTATGTAGGAAGAAAACACAGATTCCTCAACTCAATAACTCATGCAAACTCCAGTTTAAAAATAACTTTGCTGGCATAGACAAAGTTTTAAAGAACAGTTTTACCTATATATAGCTAAAAAAATTAATCTATTTAATTACAAAAATTTGTATCGAAATACAGTAAACTCGAAACATTTTCCTAACCTCCGAAAACCTTAGCCTTTACAAACTGCTACTATAACGTTAACAACATCACCAACAGTAAGAAAGGAGTTCAGCTCATCAACGAATTTCCCAAAAATGGTACACTTGAATTTATATCTGGGCAAAGTTAATGTTTTTCTGGATATATATGCATGTAATATAGAAAGAATAATTTGACTAAATGTGAAATCGAATTATATACTAACCCATCATTATCAAGCTCAATGACATTGAACTTTGTTTTCACTTCTTCCCTTTCATACTTACATTCAATACCAAAACCTGTTAGGATTCCCATGACATCTGTAGGACAAAATCAAGGATTGCAATATCATAGACATGTTGCAATCATATAATCATATAATAAATAAAAGGGTCACATTGCCTTATAAATTTATTTAACAACCAAATAGTCGGTATCAAATCCACCAGGGAAAATAGTCGAAGGCATGGTGAATGAATATATCATTTCTGGAACAGCATCGTCTCTGACTCGATTCACCATTATTTTAAAAAGGAAGTTAATTTTGAATTTATGACCACATGCACGAAAAAGCTCTGACGTTGGAACCTACGCCAAAGTCAGAGATATTATAAATGGACTCTGCCTTCAACTCCTTCTCAAACTTATATATCAAAGTCTTCTTGATTGTTGCTGCAATCCTATCACCCAGTTTCAAAAACAAATATATTGTTAATTATGAATTATTGGTTGCAAACTATTACATAGTAGTAAAAAAACTGCATGACAACATACCTGAATATCCATCAAAACTAACTCCATTGAAAATGGATTTTTTCCTTTCTTCAAATCAGAAACTGACCACATCCTCAGAACCCTAACAACCAAAGAAAAGCTCTCATCTTGGGGTACAACGTCAGCAAAGAAATCATGTTGGACAACCATTGAATATTGAACAAATCGAGCAACGGATGAACTGTGAAATGCAGAATAACGATAATACAGTCGGGTATGATAGGTTTGTGTAATTGATCTGGCTATCAGTATACCTATTTATAATTCGGGATTGAAAGACTTGACTCGTGAAGATTATTGGAGAATAACCTGATGTATGCATTAATTGTAGCATGTCTGAGATATGCATATTTCACTCTGATTTTGATTGATACATGCTAAAATTTTGTGATTGATAGTTGCAGATATGTTGATGCACAAATCAATAACAATGGAATGTGTAGTTATCTACATGGGCACATTGTAATTTTGTTGTCAGGACAAGCTGGCATTTAAATTAGTCATATTAATTGGCTTTTTCAGGATTCTATTTAGTTTAATGTTATTCATTGCTGTAATATTGATATTCAAATTAGGTGATACTCATATATGCATATTAGGCTGTAATATTAATACTATTAGCATTGGTTTAATGTTAATTAATGTTATTCATTGCTGTAATATTGAGATTCAAATTAGGTGATACTCGTATTTTACAAGGTTAATGAGAATAACATTAATTCAGGTGATGCATTTTATTTCAATAATGATGAAATATGTATAATTCATTTTGTCCTAATTTCCAAATGCATAACATAATTACTGATTGCCAGGAATTACTAATTGATTTACTAATCTGTGATTGATTTCGATTTTCACTATTAATTTAGGATTTCGATGAATGTTTTCAAATTTCGAATTGTTGATGCTGATTCAGCCCTTGAATCTCTCCCGTAGCTACACGTGAGATGATACCTGTCTTGCTGATGTGTAATTGTTGAGAGAATGACACCTCAGAAAATTTATCTTGAGGTACATTCTAAAATGTACATATAAATAGATAATAGATAATAGAATCTAATAAAAAAGAATTAGCCCATAAATTTACAAATGTCATCTCACAAAATCTTTTATATATTGCGCAATGCAATAATTTTGTTCATAATTTCTTCTATTCAAAATATATATTTACAAATGTGATCTTATAAAATCTTTTTGATTTATTATTGATCGATACTGTACAAAATTTACTATGTCATCTTTAAAAAAGTTAGATTTCTTATTTTTTGGATTTGTGGTTTATTAGTATCGCACAAAATTTACAATAATATTCCATAACAATTAAACTTTTGTTAAAATCTATATTTAAAGATTTTATATCTAAAATTGTGACCATAAGCATTTTATACAATATCTATATAATAGATTTAACATAGTAATACTATCTTTTATATACTACAGTAAATTAAGCATTATCTATTTATAATTTAATATTGAAACAGATTACATGATTTTTACTAATATTAAAAAAGATTTAATTGAGTAGAATTACCAATATAAATATATTTTATATTCTTTTTTTTTGTTAAACAAATATCTTATATTCTTTTTTTTTTCACTGAAAATATTTTATATTCTTAATAAATCACAAGTAGTTAAATCATTACATTTTTACCAATATTCAAACCATATAAAAACTTATCCATATCATGGTAATTTATTGGTTAATATATTTAAATATCTATAATCATGGTTCATATCAATTAAACTCTATTAAAAAAAATTATTTGACCATGTTTACAATTTCGTTGAAATTGTAAAAAATTAAAAGAATGAAGCAATGCATAACAATTAAACCCTATTGACTATATATTTATAGATGTCTTAAACTTGTCTGTATATTATGTGAGAAAGTTAGACATGTCATGTCTAAGTGTTTCCATCAGAAGAACCAATCCTCACTGACTTCAAGGACTAACAGAAAAGGACTCAAGAAAATCTAGGTACCTAAATCTCTGATCATTCTTGTTGCAAATGTCCTTAATAAGACAAAGAAAACATCCATCAGGGTACCTGAACAATGGATTCTCACATCACATGACAGGAGAAAAGTTTATGTTCCTAAACCTCCAAATTAAAGAAGGTGGACATGTTACCTTAGGAGGTAACCAGAAGAGAAAAGTGGTTGGTATAAGTAAAATTGGTAAACATCACTTACCATCCATCTCTAATTTCCTCCGAGTAGATGGTCTAAAACATAATCTGCTTAGCATAGTCCATTATGTGACAGTGGATACATTGTTTCCTTCACCAAGGATGCTTGCATAGTCAAAGGTTTTAAAAGTCTGCTTTAAATACTTGTCTTTGACTAGTTCAAAAAATCATCAGACGAGTCAATTGTTTGATAGCTTTTGGAAGTGTCTGTTCCCTTTTGCTTTCAAAAGAGTTTATGTTTTGAAAAAAGTTTCGGTAAACACAATTCAACTCTCTTTCTGTGTTTACATTTTTCTATTTCACCAAATACTATATGAACCATGTCCCAATCAAGAACTTCTACAAAGAGAAAATAGCATTAAAGGAAAGCAAAGGTAAACTTCTTACCAGACCCAAATTTGGCTGAGTTTCATAGTCATTTTTTCGGTTTAATGAACCTTTTAGTCCCTGCAAAGTGTGTGAGTTTTGGTATTTTTCTTGCCTTTTTTCATTTGTTTTCGTCTCTACAAATTCAAGATATTTGGTTCTAGTTCCTGCCATTAGTAACCTATCGTTAAGTACTGACGTGACTAACGAGATGCAATATCATCACTGTCACCTGTATTAAAATATTATTTTTAATGCCACATAGGAAATTCATTTATTTTTATTTTTTAATATATTATTATTATTATTATTATTATTATTATTATTATTATTATTTAGGTTTAACCAACTTTTTAGTCTCTGCAAAGTGGACGAATTTTGATTTTCGTCCCTGCACCTTTTTTCGATGGTTTCCGTCATTGCAAGTTCAAAACATTTGATTATTATAATCTACTATCTTAAATAATAATGCTGACTTAATTAATGCACCCAACTTAAATGCTTCAAGTTAATTTATGCAAGAATTTTTATTGTTTCTTGGGTTTCCTTCAGAAACCCGATGGTACTTTTGGAATAAGAATGTTCGTGAAAGCCTCCCAAGCAGTCCCTTCAGCCATATTGCTCATTGCTATCACTATTCTTTGTATAATTTGATCATCATATAAGAAAGCGAAGTTACAAAGAATCCACATAAACCTTGCATGGAAATCAACAGGAACAGGATACCAATATTATCTTGTAATTCAAATAAGTGGTTAGTTAGTTAGAGAAGTTAGTTAGTTAGTTACAAGTGATTTGTAACTATGAGTGTATAAATAGAGGTGAGTGCAAAGGAATAAAGTAAGTGAAGTATTATTCAGTAATCAATTTTCTCTGATACCCGTCTATGCACTGTTCACCCGTCTACACTTAGTAATCGTTACCCGTCAGCATATTGTTCAACCCGTCTTCACTCGCCTGTGCACTTACACACTCGTCTATGCGTTGAGAGTGTGTTCTGTGTACTGTTCACCCGTCTGTGCTGGATGTGTGTGTGTTCTAACAATTGGTATCCAGAGCTTATTCTTTCTTGGACCTAAACACGAGTGAAGTGAGGTAAAACACGAGTGAAGTGAGGATATGGGCTCCAATGGCAATTTTCCTGCGCAAATGCCAATGCTTGATGGCAAAAATTGGGATCGGTGGAATGTGCAGATGCGAGCATTGTTTGGATTCCAGGATGTGCTGGAAATCATCAAGAATGGCTACCCAGAAGTGAATGAGGGTGTCACCGATGCTAAGAGGGCTGTGTACAAGGAGAACAAGACTCTGCATCAGTGTGTCGATTTGGCTAATTTTGACAAGATTTCTGGGGCTGCAACAGCAAAACAGGCCTGAGATATCTTGGAGAAATGTTACACGGGTGGTGAAAAGATCAAGAAAGCGAGACTGCAAGGCAATATGAGCTATTGCAGATGGAGGATCAAGAGAAGGTGGCTGATTTCATTGCAAGAATCAGAAACATCACCAATATGATGACAGGGTACGGGGAAAGATTATCTGATCAGAAGATAATTGAGAAGATATTGCGCACCTTGCATCCTCGATTTGATTACATAGTGTGTGCAATTGAGGAGTCTAAAGACATTGCAACCCTGAGTCTTGAGGAGTTGCAAGGGACTCTACAGGTTCGGGAGATGAGGATGAATGAGAGAGGGGCGATTGAGAAAACATCTGATCAAGCACTGCAAGCTCAAACCGATAAGAAAGGGTTTGATCACAAGAAGAAATGGAGGAAAGGAGGAAAGGGGAAATTTGTGAAGAGTTCTTGGAAGGGTGATGACAGGTCTGAATCCTCGAGTAAAAGGGGAGGAGGATCTGCCAAAACTAAAGGAGGATTCAAGAATTTTGATAAACGCAAGGTGCAGTGTTTCAATTGTGAAAAGTTTGGTCACTTTGCAGATGAATGTTGGCATGGCAAAGGCAAATCGAAGAAAGCAACTAATGAGGAAGCCTGTGCTGCTCAAGAAGAGGATTCTGATGTTGATCCAGTTCTACTGATGGTGACTACAAGTGAGGAATCCTTTCAATCTGAGCTTTGGTATCTTGATACGGGTTGCTCAAACCATATGACTAGTCACAAGGAATGGTTGGCTAATCTAGACACAACAAGAAAGAGCAAGGTTCGATTTGCAGATGACAGAACCTTGAATGCTGAAGGTATTGGCAACATCGTGATCAAAAGGAAAAATGGGAAATCAGTCTTGATTTCAGATGTTCTGTATGTACCAGGTATGAGAAGCAATCTTTTGAGTATTGGCCAACTGATTGAGAAGGGTTTTACTGTGGTGATGAAGGATGATCAAATGGAGATGTTTGACTCCACTCAACGGTTGATCTTAAAGGTTCCTCTCTCGAAAAATAGGACCTTTCAGATCAATATGCAAGCTGCTGAGATTCAGTGTTTGAAAGTAGCTCCACATGTTGAGGACTGTTGGCTTTGGCACTCAAGGTTTGGACATCTGAATTTTCGAAGTTTAAATGATCTCTCTTCCAAACAAATGGTTGCTGGCCTTCCCATGATTGCTGTACCAGAGAAGATATGTGAAGTGTGTATGGCAGGAAAGCAACCCCGAAATTCTTTCAAGTCACATCTGCCAATGAGAGCAACAAGTGTGTTAGCAGTTGTGCATTCTGACATTTGTGGACCATTTGAGGTACTTTCACTGGGAGGTAATCGGTATTTCATTTCATTTGTTGATGAATTTAGTAGAATGATGTGGTTATACCTGATTAATACAAAGAATGCAGCACTTGAAATCTTTAAAACCTTCAAGAAGCTAGTTGAGAAACAAAGTGAGAAGTCCATCAAGATTTTGAGAACTGATGGAGGAGGAGAGTATACCTCAAGTAATTTTGAGCATTTTTGTGGAGAGAATGGCATTCAACATGAGGTTACAGCCCCTTATACCCCTCAACACAATGGCTTGGCAGAAAGAAGAAATAGAACAGTGCTTGATATGGCAAGAAGTATGCTGAAAGAGAAAGCTTTACCACATCCCTTTTGGGGTGAAGCTGTCTCTACAGCAGTGTATATCCTGAATAAATGCCCCACAAAGAGATTAAAGGAAGCAGTGCCAGAGGAGATATGGACTGGGAGGAAACCGTCTGTGAGCCATTTAAAGACATTTGGAGCACTATGCTTCAAACATGTCCCTGATTAGAAAAGGAGGAAATTGGAGGACAAGAGTGAGTCCATGATTTTGGTGGGGTATCATCCGACTGGTGCATACAGGCTATATGATCCTATTAAAAAGAAAATTGTGATTAGTAGAGATGTGATAGTGGCTGAAACTGAATCTTGGAATTGGAATCAGAAATGCAGTAGCAGTAGCAGCAACAGTCTGACACAGGTGTCCTCATCATTGTTAGATGAGGAGCAAGTTCAACAAGAAGGTGAACATGGCATACTGGGAGCTCGGACAGGTGTTCAGACAGTTCAAGTCAGGCCACACAGGCATAGACAAATGCCACCTAGATTAGCTGATTATGAGCTGTTCTCTGATAGTACAATAGCTCATGATGGTGATCTGGTGCATTTTGCTATGTTTGCTGATTCTGAACCACTGAATCTTAAGGAAGCTATGAAGGAGCAGGTCTGGAAAAATGCTATGATTGAAGAATTGAAAGCCATTGAGAGGAATCAGACATGGGAATTGTCAAGTCTTCCTACCAACAAGCACCAAATTGCTGTTAAGTGGGTTTACAAGTTGAAGCTGCATCCTGATGGGTCAATTGCTAAGCACAAAGCAAGGTTGGTTGCAAAGGGTTTTCTGCAAAAGGAGGGAGTAGATTACTCAGAAGTATTTGCACCTGTGGCAAGGATAGAGACAATTCGGTTGGTTGTTGCTCTAGCAAGTGCAAGAGGTTGGACTCTATCTCAACTTGATGTCAAATCTGCATTCCTAAATGGACCTCTTGAAAGAGAGGCATATGTCTCTCAACCACCAGGATTTGAGATTAAGGGGAAGGAAGAAATGGTATACAGATTGAAGAAGGCACTTTATGGCCTAAAACAAGCACCCCGGGCTTGGAACAAAAGAATTGATTCATTCTTACTTCAACTTGGATTCAGCAAGTGCTCAGTTGAACATGGTGTTTATGTACGATTTTAGAAGAACAGGTCAGAACTATTGTTGCTGTGTCTCTATGTTGATGATCTACTAGTGACTGGTAGCAGTACCAAAGAAATTGAAGAGTTCAAAGTGGTAATGAAGGCTGAGTTTGAGATGACAGATTTAGGAAGGCTGACTTACTTCCTTGGTATGGAGTTTGCTGCAACAACAGCAGGGATAGTGCTGCACCAAAGAAAGTATGTGAGTGAAGTTTTGAAGAGATTCAACATGAATGGTTGCAATTCTGCAGCAACACCTGTGGAGGTTAATGTGAAGTTAGAAAAGAGCAGTGAAGAAGAGGCAGTAGATGGCACTTTGTTTAAGCAGATAGTTGGTTCTCTGAGGTATATCTGCAACAGTAGACCTGATATATGCTATGGAGTGGGCATGATTAGCAGGTTTATTGATGATCTGAGGAAACCACACTTGATTGCTGCTAAGAGAATTATGAGATACTTGCAAGGTACATTAGAGTTTGGTGTTCTGTTCCCTAACAGAATTCAGCAGCAGGGGAGTGTTCTCATAGGCTTTTCTGACTCTGATTGGTGCGGAGACAGAGTTGATAGAAAGAGTACATCTGGCTACATTTTTCAGTTTTTGAATGCACCAATCTCTTGGTGTTCAAAGAAGCAGCCAGTTATTGCTTTATCATCGTGTGAAGCTGAGTATATTGCAAGCTCTTATGCAGCTTGTCAGGCTCTTTGGCTTGATTCACTGCTGAGTGAGATTCAGGTTGAAGTAGCTAAGCCTATGAAGCTGATGGTTGATAATAAATCAGCTATTAATCTAGCCAAGAACCCGGTTTCTCATGGCAGGTGCAAACACATAGAAACCAGGTTTCATTTCCTTAGAGATCATGTAAGCAAAGGAAGACTCGAGCTAGTCTATTGTCCTACAAAGATACAAGCTGTTGATATACTGACTAAGCCGCTGAAGTTAGATCGATTTGAAAAGCTTAGAAATGATTTAGGTGTTGTATCTTTTGAATATTTGAATTAAGGGGAAGTATTATCTTGTAATTCAAATAAGTGGTTAGTTAGTTAGAGAAGTTAGTTAGTTAGTTACAAGTGATTTGTAACTATGAGTGTATAAATAGAGGTGCAAAGGAATAAAGTAAGTGAAGTATTATTCAGTAATCAATTTTCTCTGATACCCGTCTATGCACTGTTCACCTGTCTACACTTAGTAATCGTTACCTGTCTGCATATTGTTCAACCCGTCTGCACCCGTCTGTGCACTTACACACTCGTCTATGCGTTGAGCGTGTGTTCTGTGTACTGTTCACCCGTCTGTGCTGGGTGTGTGTGTGTTCTAACAACCTACACCGTCCCAGAATAGTGTAAACATTAAACCACTTACCAATTAAGAATTTGTCACCCCAATTTTAATTAAGCCATGAATCCTCCTTTTTTTACTGAAGGTATAAATCATATTTCTAGTCTTAGTTAGCTTCTAATGACATGATGACATAAGTTTGAAAAAACCTACCAAGTTCCACACCCTCATAGGTTCCGTATTCAGCAACAAAACCATGATGAGAGTCCAGCATGGTTCCACGACCGATACAACCTCGGATTAAAAGTACATACATACCATCTGGACAACGTGATGGCCCAAGACGAGGCTAAGCGAGCAGATTCCCAGGGTCCTTCAATGATTGGCCGCACGATTGGGAACATGACGGCGACAGGAGAGCACAAAAGAGCCACTGAGAGACGGGAACACGGTGGCGACAAGAGTGCTTCTGCATTTTCTGAGTTTCACTCACGGAACTGTCACACGCCCTAGGACTTCGTGAAGAGAGCTGTGTGCACATACTGGATTACGGGGTTCACTTCTAGTGGACAAGATAATTATTTTAGTGTTAATCAGTCTCTATTTTGGTCACCAATTCCAAATTTCTTATATTTAATTAATTAAGGTTTAATTATTCGACAGGTCCTTGAATTATTTGAGAATTTTTAAATAGGTTCCTGAACTAAAAAAATTTGTAATTAAATCCCGAATTTTGATATACTTTGTAATTGAGATCCTGCACTTTAAACGTTTGTAATCAGATCCCTGAACTTGTTAATAGTTTGTAATTAGGTCCCTGAGATGTGAGACATTTTTAAAACATTTGCTATTGTGGTGATCCAATGGTTCTATTAACCTTTAAGACCGACAAGAAACCTCTAAAGAGATTTATATGGTGATCTAATTACCAGGTTCTTCTTCTGCCCCATGAACCTAATTACAAATTATTTACAAGTTCAAAGACCCAATTACAAACGTTAAAAGTGCATGAACCCACTTACAAAACATTTAGAAGTTCAGGAACCCAATTACAATTTTTTTTTAATTTAGGGACCTATTTAAAAATTGCCAAATAGTTCGGGAACCTGCTGAGTAATTAAACCATTAATTAAAAGTAAATTAATTACTTATCAATTTAGTAATCGATAATTTAATCTCAAATTTTAATCAAATAATTGATCTCTATTTTAAGCACTAATTCCCAACTTATTTTTAATTAAATGTAAAATAATTATTTATCAATTTAGCGATCGATATTCGATCTCAAATTTTAATCAAATAATCAATCTTAACTTTAATCACTAATTCTCAACTACTTGTTTTTAATTAAATGTAAACTAATTATTTACCAATTTAACAACAAATATTTTGATCTCTCATCTTAATTAAATACTCGATTTCGATAACTGATTCCCAACTTCTTATTTTTAATTAAATGAAAATTAATTATTTATCAATTTAGCGACCTATATTTCGGCCTCTAATTTTATTTAAACAATTTGTCTCTATTTCGATCACTAATTCCCAACTTCTTATTTTTATTTTAATGCGAAATAAATTTTTAGCTATTTATCGACCAATATTTCAATCTCTAATTTTTTTTCTTCTCAAAATCGATTTCTATTTTGATCACTAATTCCTAACTTCTTATTTTTAATTAAATGTAAAATAATTATTTAGTACTTTAGTGATCGATATTTCGATTTTTAATTTTAATCAAAAAATCGCTCTATTTCAGTTTATAAAATATGTCTACGACCGATTTTGAGATCAATTAAATTTCTGTCAAGAAATCTATGAATTCAGTCTCTAAATTGTCTGTACAATGACTAAATTATTTCGGTCTCTAAGTCAATCGCTAAAGAGTGAATTTCTTATAGAAATTGTTGTCAATTTCAAGTGTGAGTAAGATGTAGATGACGAAGTCCTAATTTGGAAAGCACTTGAATAGTTGAAGACTATATAAGTCAAAAAAGACTCATAGACCTAATGCCTAAAGGTTTTGAGTCAAGATTGTTGAGTCTCCAAACGTCTTATGCGCTTTTCTAGTTTTGATGAACCCAAACATTTGAATACTGATTTAAACGAACCTTATAAAGTCTTCTACCAAGTGTATTTAGCGTGCAATTATCTTGTTAAATAAGTCAGGAACTTATATGAAAAGCATCTACATAAGGCATATGTTACCCTTCTTCTCATAGCAAGCATCTGTGTAACACCAACTAAGCGAGCGTTTGATTGGCCAAGAGAGCATCTGATAGAGCCTATTGACTAGAAGACCAGTATATTCCTAACGTCTGCTCAAGAATCTTCACGAGCAAAACATTCAAGCGTACACAAGAGTCTGAAAGTAGGATAACTGTCAAGACTAAACATAAGTCAAAAGCGTTGACACACGCTAATAACAAAAAAAAAAACTTTCACCTTTTTTAATGCAACACAAAATTACTTTATCCCATCTAAATTGGAAGTTACACAAACAGAGTAAAACCAGTTGTTGCAAGTACAAAAGCTTTTTTGCTGCATCTCTGATATTACCGCATCGCTAATAAAGCACAAGTCTTATACATCTAAGTACTACCAACGTTCCTCACCATTTAATGCATGCTCAGAACGATTATATTTCATTAATGGAGTCTAATTGCTTGACAAAAGAAACCATTGAGAAAGAATGTTTTAGAACAACTTTATTGTTGTAAAGCTTATATAAAGAAGACTTTGAAGAATTGCTCAATAACTAACAACGAATGTATTCAAAGATGAAGCTATTACTCTGAGCATTTAATTCTTCATTCTTTGATCCTTTCGTATTTCTCAATCATTTGTATTTATTAGAGAAGTTATTACGCAGTCATACCAATCTTCATATTTATTCACTCTTTGAGTGTTTATCTCGTTGACTTGCAAAGTGTAAAACAAACCATTTTCATACACTACCACTACTGGAAAATACCCTTTTCACGTCAGGGATTTAACATCAGTTAATGCTAAACAGATGTTAAAAATGGACACGATAGCAAACTTGTAAATAAAATGTGTATGGAACACACTTTTAACATCTGTTCCCTAACAATCGATGTCAAAACTGAAGACGCATTGGCAAACTTGTAAATAACTGGTAGGGGGAAGAAACTTTTAACATTGGTTGCCTAGCAACCGATGTCAAAAGAGACGTTTAACATCGGTTGACCAAGTAACCGATGTTAAATGTCGTTTAAATAATAACTTTTAACATCGGTTTCTTGGCCAACCGATGTTAAAAGTTATCAAAACTTATAACGTTAACATATGTATTTAAATCATGTCTCCTCACTCCCGCGCCCTAACCCTTGTATGCTCTCTCTCTCGAAACCCCTCTTCTCTGCTACTGTCGCACCACCGTCGTCTCTGTCTCCTCAAGCCACCATCGTCTCCATCACACCTCAAGGTATGCTGGCTTGTTGTATCCTTTTTCTTCTCTCATTAGGTTTCGGTCTTCTCTCATTCTCATTCTATTCTCTCACTTGGATCAGCTTTTCAAAGTGCCAACTAACTAGTATTTGGCTATTTGCATATGAATCCAATAGGTTATGCCTCTGTTTGGTATGCTATCTTCAATTTTGAGTGTGTTGCCTGATATTTAGGGGTATTCTTCACTTGGAACTTCTATTGTGTTGGTGTTTTTTAATTTCTAACACATGGATTCATCAAGAAGTTCTATTCAAGGGATTTGCAAAGTCATTGGAGAGCAATGTTGAGTGTATAGTTTCATTTTTTTTAACAGGCTTTCCTAGTCTACAAACTCTTCAATTAGGGTATGATTGCTCATACATTAAAGGGATTTGCAGAGTCATTAGGGTATGAGTGCTCATTTATTATAGGTTGGGTTTTGTCTCGAGCTTAAGGATAGGTTAGGCTATTAGGGTATGATTGCTCATACGTTAAAGCTTAAGCTTTAGGACAATGACATGGAATTGTGTCTTGATTTTTATTAGGCCTATATATTAGGTCCAATAAGCTCAAATATCGTTTCAAGTATCCAACTAACGTTAAAGCAATTAAGCCTTTAGGAGAATGCCATGGAAATGTGTCTTGATTTATATTAGGCCTACAATTTCAAATATTGCTCTTCCAGTCTCCCTTCTTATGCTTATATTGTATAAATGTGTGTATATCTACAGAACGTGGATATGGATCGTAATTGAATGGTTAGTAGACGCATAATTGATGAGTATCGGAAAGGAGTGAAATGGAAGGAACATGTATGATCAGACCTCCATTTTTCAATGGGGTAAACTATCTCTATTAGAAAGAAAGGTTTCTTTGGGTAATCATGGGTACAAACTCAATTTTGTGGCCTCCGTGAATGGTCCCTATAATCCTCTTAGTGCTGTTGGAGAACCTAAATCTGAAGCTTATTGGACTGTAGATGAAAGAACCAAATGAGATCTAAACCACAAGGCAAGGTATGCACTTATGTGCCCCTTGAGCGCAGATGAGTTTGAAAAAGTCTATGCATGCGACTTTGCCAAAAAAATTTAGGATACCGTAGCCAATCTTCATGAAAGAACCTCTAAGGTTATAGAAACAAAAATAAGCATCCTTTTCAAACAATACGAACTATTTGTAATGGAAGAAAGAGAATCCATTCTCAATATGATTGGAAGGTTTCAGACAATCACTAGTAGTCTGAAGTCTCTTGGAAATACCTACACCACACGAGAATTTAAATAAAATTTTGAGACGTCTTCCAAAGCCATGGAGACCCTTTGTTACTATAATGACTCAAGCCAAGGATATATCAGTCCTAATAATGGATGATTTGGTCAAAACTTTGAAAGTTCATGACTAGGAGCTGAATGAAGACAACCCCAACAAAAAAGGGAGGTCCATTGCTCCACTACTAGAAAATCAGCGATTAACGTCGGCCAAAAACCCATGCTACAAGCCAAAAGCCGACGCTAGTCAGCTATGCGACGATGTCATGGCCTACGCTTTATGCTTCGTCGCTACGTTTAGCGGAGGGCTATAATGGCCGACGCTGACAAACCGACGCAAATTGACAGCTAGACCACATAGGAAATTGCTAACGCTAAGTTAGCGTCGGTTGAAGCCTACGCTAAATCAACGCTATGGCACAATTGTTTAGCGTCGACAGTTGTGCCATTGCGTTGGTTTAGCGTGGGCTTTGGCTGATGCTAACTATTTTTTTTTTTTTACAGTTTTTATAAATTAGTAGTTGTTAGAATTACAAAACCTGAAAATGTAAAATAAAAATATAAAACTCAACAAAGACATTAAATACCAAAATCAACATAAAATTTAACTTGAATAGTAGTACACATCAAATATTTGTGTTGAGATCTTTTGGAAGTCATGGCTCCCCCAATAGTCAAGAAGACCATCCCATGCCTCATCCCCCCATCCAATCAGACTTAATCAATTCTTAAGGTCTATCCCTGCAGGGCTGTGTTGAAAATTTAACTTGAATAGTAGTACACATCAAATATTTGTGTTGAGATCTTTTGGAAGTCATGGCTCCCCCAATAGTCAAGAAGACCATCCCATGCCTCATCCCCCCATCCAATCAGACTTAATTAATTCTTAAGGTCTATCCCTGCAGGGCTGTGATAGAACTGGATAAATCCACACAAGTGCGCTGAATATACTTTTGTTTATTAAAGATGTTCTCTGGGGAAAACTCTACCAAACAAAGATACAAGTTACATGTATAGAGAAATAGAAATTACTGAGAGAAAGAGTACAGAACCACTAGGAATTCGAGAGCGTAGTCCCTCCCTAACCCAAACCACCACAAACTAACTAAATGGTTCCTTCTATCCCTCCTACTCCTATTTTATCAGTTATAGTAATTCAAACTAAGGCAACTACATAGCAGTTATTACATACAACAGTTACTAATAATAAAAAACTACTAATATTATATATTTCCTACCTTCTCCTTTCTAACATAAGTCTTAGTAATAGGAGGACTATTACTAACACGCTGCAACAGGGAACACAGGCCCAGGGGAATAAGTCACATATATAACCAACTTCAATCCCCCACCCCTATGAGACTTCAGACCCCAACAAAAACAATCAATTTTAGCAGATAAAAGAGCTAGAATAAAAGTTACATATTATTGGCAATAACAAGGGGAAATTTTTGACAAAATCAACAAAGAATCCACTTTTACAATGATTTATAACTAGCTCCAGTGCAAGGCGCCAAGACCATCTACGCATTATAGTTGTTACGATATTAGGGTAATTAAGTTATTAGTCTCATTGGGCTGGATTTTATTAGCAGTATTTGACCTAATTATTAGTATTAATAGGCTCATTTGGGTAATGTTTTGCAGCAAACCATATCAATCTAATATCATTTTTTCAGAATATTATTGAGAGCTCCTTTCTCTCTTTAACTCCTTTTTCTACCTAGAAACTAATGGAAAATCTCAGGATCTTCCCTTAAACATTACAAAGCCCCTTTTCCCCTATCTATATGCAGCAGTATGTCATTCATAAATATAATTTGAGAAGCAGAATATTCCCTAAATGCCTTAACATCGATACCTTCCTTTCCTCAGCAGCAGGTGTTGCGGTCGTGGCACCAGCAGGACCATCAACGGCAACGGCAGCACCAGCAACATGTTACTATTACCATTTTAAAATTAATCATATTCCTCTTTCCATGTGAGAATAGAAAAAAGGAAAATGTAACAATATCGGTGCTAAGGGAAAACGTAACAATATCGGTGCTACTTTTTCTTGTCATAAGCAGCTATATTATGGGGCTCACATTCAGGACTAAACAAACGAACCAGCAAAGTTGTGCTTGAGCTTACAGTTACAACTCCACAAGCTGCCCAACGAAGACTCCTAGGAATTGTAACTCGAGGGCCTGCGCAACCAACAAAGACAAAACTTGATGAAATTTAATGAAAAGACTAAGATATTGAAACCATGAGCTTTTATCGAAAAAATTAAAATGTAAATATATGCTCACTACAAGTGAAAGTACAAAAGGATAAATTACAATCTTACAACATTTTTTACATGTAGCAAAGACACGGTTGGAAGGGAAAGACAAGGGAAGAGCTAAATGCTATTTAAAACCTCAATCATTTGAGGGAAACCCCATCCCATGAGAAACACAATTTTGTTCTAAATAAGAAGCAAAGCTAAATGAAAATGATAGTAAACTTTTCTCCCTTCTTTTTCTTCTTCCTTTTTCTATCTGTTTCTGTGCTACATTGAGCAAAAAAAGAACAAGCTTGAATAATTGAAGAAGCTGCTAATATCCAGGAGTGTATCACTTAGTATTTAGGAGGATGAAAAGAGCATCGGTTAGTCAGTTACTTACTCAGTTCAGTCGCAGTGAATTGAGAAACTCTAAACTCTAAAGGCAGGCTCCATAATCCTAAAGACCAGACCATAAAGGTTGAAATAGCATTTTGTTTAAAGTGTTAAGAAAAAGGTCCACAAATGGTGTATTTTCTTTAATCATCCTCCACAGTAGAGCCATGTTATCAGAGCAATTAAGTGACTATGCCAGGTTTGAATAATTAAAAAATGGGCATAACAGTAAGCAAGGGTTGAAAAGTTGTGACCGTATGCAAACAAGAAATTAATAACAGGAAACATAAAGCATCAATATTGGAAGAGGTATATCAGAGAACAGAGGACAAAAACAATTAAAACATATAATATAACCGAACTTTAAAAATTTGCAGCTAGCAGAAATACAAATAGAACAAGAAAGAAACATGTGCAAAAAGTAGAACAAACCATAGTGCAATCGGCAAAGGATCCAAAATCCTAATGCTCCACCAACACTATAGATTCCGGCTGTGTGTCTCATAAGCCTAGAACAAGGTTTTGCATCAGACCTCATAAGTTCACCATTTAGCCTAGAAAATGCCTCAGCGACATCGTATTAATTTACCTAAAATGCATAGTTATTGTCAAAATCCTAAGTAGTTATCAGTTAGAAAATAAAGATTGTTCACTTGAATGACTCTAGTAGCATCTTTCAGAGATAAAGCAAGTTTCAATTTAACAGCAATTAAATCACATAGTCAATTTGTATCGAATTGTTAGTCATTTCAATACAAAAAAAGAGCACGATGATAAATGGGACATTTCCTCGAACAGTAGGAGGGAACAATGAGAAATGGCAATTATAAACCTAAAAGTCGTTGATGTAAAAGGAAAATCAAACAAAAAAGAAGAGCAGTGTTTATTTAAATAACCATTACTGAAGTCACCTTTTCATCGACGTTCCTCTTATAGACAAGCTTGGTAATCTTATCCGCCTACAAAAAAGAAGGGGCGATTGTTATGGAACGCAGAAAGGTTTCAATGAAATCGAGTTCTTCGGGGATTGGGATTCCATCATCGTGGATGATCTCCCAGTGGCAGGGCTAGAGTTCTTCGTTGACGGATCAGTAGCCAGCGAGAGAGTGAGCCGAACTCGAAAAGGGAGCAGTAGATGGAGAGTTAGAAACCCTAAGACTAAGAATGAAGCTGCGAGAGAGTGTTTGGATTATGTTTGGAATATGAGCATCCCATACTCTAATCAAGAGGGACAAATACCCAAATTCTATGGTTCATGACAACCATCCCTAATCCCCAACCCAATTGAGGTTCATGACTAATGGTGGAGGAGAAGGTGACATACCTGAAGGCGAATGGAGGTGGAGGCCCAGACCGCGATGGTGGAGCAGTGCGCAGGGAAGGGAAAGCGGCGATGGTGGAGCGGTGCGCATGGACGGGAGCAGGGCCAGCAAGGCGGTGGTGCGGCAACAGAGAGGGGTTTTTGATAGATGAGCTTTGTCACACAAAATGAAGAAAAGGGCTGCAGGTTTGTGTCTCAACATTAGCGTCGCCCAGCAGACGCTATACTTAATTAATACT
This sequence comes from Ammopiptanthus mongolicus, assembly GCA_039655645.1. Classification (NCBI taxonomy): domain Eukaryota; kingdom Viridiplantae; phylum Streptophyta; class Magnoliopsida; order Fabales; family Fabaceae; genus Ammopiptanthus; species Ammopiptanthus mongolicus. The sequence continues at coordinate 80,688,471 of CM077347.1, forward strand.
TAATTAAATTGCATCGATGTTAATCAACTATAGCGTCCGTCCGGCCTATGCAAAAGTAATGAAAAAATAAAAAAAATATTTGTAGCGTAGCGACGGCTTAACGTCTAAAAGGTCAATACTAATTTCCGAAATTAGGCCGACATTAAGAGTGCGTTTGTTTAAGCTTTTTTCATGATAAAAATCATTTTTTTAAGTTAAAAATCATTTTTAATAATTTTTATTGTGTTTGTTTAAACTTTTTTATAAAATCAGTTTTTTAAAAAAATCATTGTATACAAACAAGTTAAAAATTATTTTTTTTAAAAAATGATTTTTATGATTACAAACAAACATGAAAATAGCTTTAGCTTTTCTTCAAAATCTCTAAAAAATAATATCTAAATTATTGAATGTCAAAATCATTTTTTTTTTTAATCCGTAACAAACTCACCCTAAAAGTTTACAGCTAACTGAGTATTTACTTGTAGTGCTCTCATGGCAGAAAAGAAGAGCAGTAAGGAGACTCTGAAAGCTTTGAAGGTTGAAGAGTCATCGGATGAACCAGATGATTGTGATGAAGACTCTGTTGATGGGGAAATATATCTCCGCATCAAGAAGATAAAAAAGCTCTGCAAGAACTAGAATCTCAGAAGAGATAGACCCTTTAGACGTTTCAACAAAGATAGAACCCACAAAGAAAGTGGACCTTTCAAGAACAGTCACATTGTTTGCCACGATTGCAAGAAGCCATAACATATAAGTCTAAATGTCCTCAACTAAAAGACCAACCTCAAAAAAAGTTCTTCAGAAATAATAAGAGAGAAATGATGGTCACGTGAGAGGATATGGATGGTAGTTCATCTGAAAGTGAAGAAAAAGCTTAAGAAGAAGTCAATCTTTGCCTAATGGTAAACATAGTGTAATATCCCAAAAATCTTATATCTGTCTTTTTTTTAACTGCTTGTGTGAATAACATGACTTAGAACATAATCCGATTAATAATAACCATAAAAATAGTTAATAATTGAAAATTCATGTTTGAATTTCAATTATGAGCTTATTAATTATAAAATGTTGTTTTGAGCCTGATATGTTGTTTTGGGTCGGAACCGATAAAAATATTATTACTTTAATCAGGACCGCTTTACCTTCGGATGCGTGCCAGGGTCGGAGAAGAAATTTGGCCTGGGACCGGGAAGTTGATTTGGCCCAACGCCGAGAGTAGTTCATGACTGCTTTTCACGCTTCCCGAGACGTTGTCACCTTTTAATCAAATCATTTCATCCTTACTTTAAATGGAAAAGCAAGTTAACCATTTGTGGTTAATCTTGCCAACTTTCAATGTGAGCTCAACAAGTATATCTCTCTTTAATTCTAAGCCATTAGATTCCTTACACTAATCACATAAACTATGCCTTAATCCATTGGACAAAGAAGCTTCTACTTTCTACAAAAATGGATAAAACACTTTTTCTATTTTTGGTTAATCTTACCATCTTTAAATGTGAGATCAACAAGTGTTGTCCTTGATTCAATCTTAACCATCCTTTTTCTTACAATTAATCAAATCAAAGTGTCATGCAAATTTGATTAATTTGATGAAGCAAAATTCTTATCCTATGTGCACTAATTAATGCTACACGGTTTTAAAGTGTAGTATTACACTTGAATTCTTTTAATTATTTTCTTTTGTAATCAAGATACAAATATCACTACTATCATCTTTGAATTACAAAATATCTCCATTCATACAATTTATGGTATAAACCAAATTGGACATTTTACCAAAAGTGGCAAGTTATCACCTATACATCAACTTTCTCCTAATCACATTCCAACAATCTTTCCCTCCCTTTTCCCCTATGTAGTTGTCGCCCACCTCCCCAAAAACCACCACCATATTTTGTTTTGCACACTAAACTGATCCATTCCTCAAAATTTCACTTATCTCTCTAAAATTTAAAATTATATGTTGATGATATCCTTTTAGCGAGCAACGATATAGGCTTATTGCACGATTTTGCTCTGATACCACTTGTTAGATTTAAACTCAATAATCATATACAAGGCATGCTATTATAAAACTTAATTGCAGAAACATCATAACCATATAAGCATTTATCTCATTTATCAAGAACAACCATAACTTGATAATCTTAGGATCTACAACATGTTGTCTTATCAAAGATTATAGGAATACCCGAATCCATTGCTAATGATCAATGTGCGGTAATCCTAAAACACGAAGAGGAGGAGAGAAAATATAGACGAATAATAAACACTCGTTGGCTTGTGGTTCTTCCTCAACCGGGAATCCTTGTGCCTTAGTCGCTCTTTAGATGGAGAGAAGATGCGGTATGCCTTGTTGTCCAGTGTATATGGGACCATAGCCTATATATACGGTGATAGCCAATTAGGGTTCCTATTATTCCAAAATGGGCCATCAGTGACATTCACCCATATTTTGCCCATATCAAATAATTAATTAATTAATTAATTATCATATCGTAAATCTGATTTACCTTATCTATTAATTTGATCACATATCAATTAAGGTCCCTAATTGATAAATAGCTAATATAATTAATTGGCTATATCTGCTCACATTATGACATTGGAATATAATTAAAATAAAAATATTCCAACAATCTCTCACTTGGGCAATATATCGTACCAATTATATCAAAGTTCTTTAGGCGCGCTTCCGAATGCTATTTATCTTTAGACTTCCCTTTTACAATCTAATTCACCTCATACATCAATAATGGGACCACCAAGGCTGTCGTCACTAATGTCTATTGTGACTAAACCTCGATGACCACCATATCAATGCACTTGATGACATAGATCGATATGGATAAGTGGCATCAAAATTTCATGCAATGTGATCTCTAAATCATGCCTATTTCCAACTTATCCAACTTAAGTCTTTAGTGAGATCATACCAAAGTTCCTTAGGTGCAAATTAAATATTTGCACATAACCAAAAGTTAAGACAGTTATAATAAAATAACCTCATAAACTTTATTTCTGCAGAAAAACAATCATAACATAAAGTTTGTACCAAATCCAAAAACATGGAAGAAAAATAAAGGGAAAAATTCCCACTAATCTAAGGCCATCTCAAAACCAACACCCATGCGAGCAAAATACTCATGAAAGACCTTAGGTGTCAAGCCTTTGGTTAGTGGGTCATCTAGCATAAAGTCTGTCCCTATATGTTCTACTGAAATTTGTTTCTCCTAGACTCATTCCTTCACAACAAGACACTTGATGTCGATGAACTTCGACCTTGTAGAACTCATGTTGCTGTTTGAGTAGAGGACAACTGCACTATTGTCACAATAAATTTTCAAGGGTCTCTGGATGCTCCCAATGACGCGTAGGCCTGTGACAAAGCTCCGCAGCCACAACCAATGATTTGATGCCTCAAAACAAGCCACAAACTCCGCTGCCATGGTCGAATGAGCCACTAAAGTCTGTTTGACAAACTTCCAGGAGACGGCTCCTCCAGCCAAAAGGAAGATGTAATCAGATGTGGAACGCCTGCTATTCAGGCATCCTTCAAAATCGAAGTCAGAATATCCAATGATCTCCAAGCTGTCTGACCTCCGATATGTAAGCATGAAGTCTCTAGTTCTCTTCAGGTAGCGCATCACGCGCTTTACCGCCGTCCAGTGTTGCATACCAGGGTTGATGATAGCCTTGTCCACTTTGGAATAAAACTTTCCAAGTTGATCCTTTGTGTCCAAGATAAAAAAAACTCACATCCAAAGGCATAAAAGTAAGATATGTTTGGGCGTTCTTCATTTCCGCAATTCATAAGGAGTCTTTTTTAGGAAAGCTCTAATGAGTATTCTGTTTTGCATATAGCAAGCACTCTTTGTTGCCTCTTCCCATAAGTATTTAGGGAGTTTGCTTTCATTGATAATTGTTCTAGCCATCTCTTGCAAAGACTTGCTTTTTCTCTCCACTACTCCATTGTCACTTTTGATAGCAGAGATGGCTTTTTAACCAAACAGGGGCATTTTTAAAAACAATTTATCAATTTGGGGTTATTTTGAAACTATTTATCAAAATGGATTTTTCTACCATGCAAGCATTTTTCTAATTTTTTTGACTGCTAACGTGGAAGGCGCCACATGGACTGGCGCCTTCCCTTTTTTTAAAAAAAGAAAAGTATTTGATACGTGGCGCATGGTAAATGGTTGGTTAGATTTTTTTATTTAAAAGAAAAAGATTGCAACTGCACCACGTGGCACATTCTTGTGGAAGGCGCCACGCGACGCTTTCTTAATTTTAGTAGCTCCTAGAGGCACATGGCACTTTTTGATTGACCAAATTCAAATTCAATTTTTTTTTTAAAAATGCAACTTAATGGGCATACACAACACCTTCTTTTATATACAAAAGATTTGTTTGTACTCAATAAGTAGTCGATGTGGGACTTAATTCCCACTTCAGACAACCAAACACAACACTTTTTTTTATAGACAAAAGATTTGTTTGTACTCAACAAGTAGCCAATGTCGGACTTAAGTCTCACTTAAGACCACCACACACAAAACCTTCTTTTATAGACAAAAGATTTGTTAATACTCAACAAATAGTTGATGTGGGACTTAGTTCCCATTCCAGACCACCTCACACAGCAAATTCTTTTGTAGAAAAAAGATTTGTTTGTACTCAACAAGTAGTCTATGTGAGACTTAGTTCCCACACACAACTTGTTTTATGGACAAAAGATTTGTTTGTACTAAACAAGTAGTCGATGTGGGACTTAATAAAATACAAGACAAATGTTTTCTGTCTTTTATATATGTAAAGCAATGGTTTGTACCCAACAAGTAGTCGATGTGAAACTTAATAAAATACAAGACAAATGTTATCCCTGTTTTATATATTTGTAAATATAGCATGTAAGAGAGTATTCTATAAAGTGTCATGTGACGACCCCACTTACGTAGGATAATCCCATTATTCCATTTACTTTATTAACTATGCCTTAACGGTATTATTACGCGCTTATTAAAACAAACGTAGCAAACGATAAAGCATCCAAACGTAAGCACATATAAAAATATAAATCAGAGTATGAACGCAATGGGAAAAGTAAAACATGTACATGCAGTAATATATACGTGGTTGCCCCATCAGGGCTACAGTAGGGTATACATACGACGGTACACGATAACTGGAAGAGAAAACATATACATCAAGGGGACTCATACTCTCAACTCGCCTGCTCTCCCCACCCCTATCAAAATACATAAAAATGATCTCACCTCACGTCCTACAGTAGACGCACTGACGACATCACATCCTCAGTGATGTGGATGTCCGGAGCTACCCTGCCCCTCTCCATACGTGCGCTTGTAAACCCACAAGGCCACGTAGTCGGAAGAGGAACTAAACACAATGACACGCCTACACCTGTAGGTCCTCAGACACTGCTCAGATCTCCGCTGTCGTCCATGTAGCACAAATCCTTGCTTGCGTATGACATGAGATGATGTTGGGGCTGTCCATATGAAGTCCCGCTCATGCTACCTGGGTGGGTGCCACATTTGAGAGAAAGTGAGAAAAAGTGTCACTCTATACGATCCAATAATGTCTGCATAAGGTGGAGTGTCGCTCTGGAATAGCAAGTTCACGGGGTCTGGTGTACATGGTAAAAACGTAGAGGGGTCCACCTGCCACCCTCGATCATCGTGGTAGATGATCTCAAGCTCGTCAAGCACCAGCATCCGCGGTGCTGCCTGGAGGAAGGGATGTATCCTCGGGTCCATATGCGTCCTCCTTTCTATTTTCTTTTTCTTTTTCTTTTTCTTAGTGTATTGGGCAATCTCACAATCTCTTAGTGTATTGGGCAAAGATATTTAAGCACTCAAAATTCTCAAAGTAAATACATTACCATAGGCTTGTCCATTGACCAAATCTCCACAATATGATTCACATGCATGTAGAAGAAGAAAGGGGTCTTTCATGCGTTATAACGGGGCCAAGGCTTTGATGTTAGGTGTCATAGAGAAAGAAATGGATATTCAAAGGGCTAAACCAATGCAAATAAAGTAATAACCTCTTGAAGCATAAAATAGCATAAAGTGCAATTGGCACTTTTTCACTAATTTTTCAAGAACCTACTACTTTTCTTCAACTTTTCCGTTCCTTTGCCATAAGTTTTCTTTTTCTTTTTCTTTTTCTTTTTGAATAGAGAGAGAGAGAGAAGCCTTTTTCTTTACTACCAGCTTATTTCTAACACTTTTTTTCCGGAAAGAGATTCACAATAACACGTTCCTACTAATGCTCCAATATACTTCTAAGAGGTCACCAAGAACAATTTTCAAATTTTTGAATAGGGACCAAAGAAAATATTTTTATAAGGCTCAAATTGGGCAATAAGAGGAAGTGTTTAACAAAGTAATGTGGGCCAGAAAATTACCTAAAAATGCCTCAACCAGATTTCTATATGCATATAAGTCAAATTCGCCTCAAAATGGTCTTAGGACAAGTTCTAGAACATATTCACCTGAGAAATCACACTCATCAAAGAAAAAAACGATAAAATCAAATAAATTTAGCAATGTAGCTTAACCCCTAAAAAAGCCCAAATTTCACATTTAGAAGCTAAGTCTACTGAAAAATTTTCAAACAAGGAAATTTCTGCTAATTTTCAATTTTCAAAAGACACTTTCAATTAAACTTATGAGACTATCAAAGTAATTCATCAAAAAAATTGTAAGGGGTTTCCTTAATTTTCAACATAAAAGGAATTAAGGCAGTTAATTGTATGCAGCAATATCATCATGAAAAATATGTATATTTTTCCTTCTCACACTTAACATTTGTAGTGTCCTCAATGCAATACAATTAATTATGAAATACAAGCGTAGAGACGAAGAAGAGAAAAATTTACAAAATAACCACTTGATATAATAGCGTAAACGCTTAAAGTATCAAAGTGGGGTGATCATTGTGGAGGAGGAGGATGGTCAAAATGTTGTTGCATCATCTGCATCATCAGAGCCATCTATTGGTCCTGGCTATCAAATCTCCCAAAGACATCTACACGAAAACTGTTGGAAGCTCTGCTCCTGAGAATCTAGACAAGCATAAACTCCTATCTCAAGCTGGTCAAAGCGGGCAGTAAGCCTCTGATAGTCATCCTCATGAACCGGTGGGGTAGACGGGCCATCCATAAGTATCTTTGCATATGGGGCCTGCTCCTGCCCCTGATGCTGCTCCTATTGGTCATGCTCCTCGTCTGAGTCCTGAGAGGCATCCACTCCAGCCAGTCTAAGCTCTCCATAAGACCCACGGGTCAATATACTCATCGACAGCAACATCCTCTCATCAATCGCGAACATTGGGCTGATTTGTCGGGCTCGTGGGGTGCAACTGCTCCATGTTACGAGCTAGCTGGGATAAGAATGCGCCCATCAAAATGAAGCCTCTCTTACCCGGCCTCTGTATATGACCCACGTGCAGGCAAGTCTGCAACAGGATGTAGCCGGCATTCAGCAGTCGAGCCTGGGTCATGCACCATAAGATAAATAAGTCAATCAGAGAGACCCCACCAACAGTAGAGTAGTTGCTGGTGATAGAAAGAGTCAGCCATCGATGAAGCACTTGAAGGGGTATCTTAGTGAAAGCAAAGGATTTCACCAGGCGGGGGTTATATGGCTCAGCTTGCCCACCTGTGATCAAAGCCCAAAAGGCCCCAACTGAGAACTCAGTCGGGATCTCCAGTAGTGCAGCCTGATATCTGTCTGATCGGACTATCTCTATCGTCTCAAAGCCGAGGCGAACATTAAAGTCCACTAGTGTCATCCGCCATATGCGGTTGTGCAGCTGAAAAGAAACTCTAGGCTCCTCACCCTCGACCTTAGAGTCATAGTAGCGACAGGTCGAGAGGAACTCCAGAGTTAGGGATGGCAACGGGGCGGGGCGGGTACGGGTAGTCCTCCCCCATCCCCACCCGTGCTCAAGCAGGTACCCGCTAAACTGATTTTTATCGGATTTTACGGATATCCACGGGTTTTACGGATATCCACGGATATATTAAAATTTCAATAGTGAATCATTTTACCAATTCTCATTTAATTATTAGCAATATCTCTATATACAAAGATTATATAATTACATGGTGTTGGACACATTAAAAAAAAAAAAGAAAATACCTAATATTGGAATTATGAGCATTGATTCACCATAAAAATCCAATATCATGGATATCCTATCCATATGTCAACATACAAAGAGTCCAACAAGCAATTAATTAAATGACCATTGCTGGATTGATTATCAATTATCACTATATTTGATTGATGGAACTCTAGAACAATAGCATAGAAATAATGCTCTTCTACCAAACTTATTGACTAAAAACATTAAGATTACTATAGTGTCATCGAGTACGGGTACCCGCGGGTGCGGGTACCTTAATACCCGTCCCCACCCAGTAACAGGCGGGTACCCATTAAACTCCCCAAACGGATATCCGTTACGGATTTTATCCGCGGATATCCACGGATACGGGTAAAATTGCCATCCCTATCCAGAGTGGGCTCCCGATATCCTGGGGATCTGATACCAGCTACTCACTCCTACTCAATATTCTGCAGTAGATAATTGACCCTAGGAGTGAGTCCATTCATGAATTAGGCGATTGTAAGGTCTTACCCTCTGTTGGAACCTTCCTCCTCGGCCTCTCGGATTGTTGCTGCGAATTGTCCACCACTTTTTAAATGAACAGAACAGTTATCACACAAGATAACTCGCGTATCGGACACTCTACCCCTTTTTCTAACACAGTCGGTATCCAATGGAGATCCAACTTATCAATCCAGTACACTTCCTTGACCACACAGTCCGATATTAGAATCGAACTGCTCTGATACCACTAAATAAGACGACCCGTCATCCCATTAAAGAACCTAAGATATTAACTAAACCTTAAACCGTATTATAAATGTTAGCATGCTTTATTAAGACGAAGCGAAGCGGAAAGATTAAAAACGTAAACAAGGCTATGCCAAACCACACACACATTAGAGTAATGCAGTTCAAACATAAAGGATACATACATGCATCGGTTGCCCCATCAGTAGGGCTACAGTAGTAATGTATTCATGTAGAGTATATCGGTACAAACTATAAGCAAAATACATCAAAAGACAAAGAGAAAACTCTCAGACTAACAGCCCTCGCCACCCATCCTCTCGAGGCTAGGGTTCGTGACTCCTCCACTAGCATCAGGCTCGTAAGGAGTGTCATCCAACTCCTCAGCAACTGGTTCCTCCACAGGGTCTTCCATAAAATAAAAGAAACACACAGAGAAAAAGGCAGGGAGATAAGAAACATGCATCATCAAACATGGGAGAGAGGCAATAGTACAGCATATAAACATGTAACACATAACACATAGAAAACATGCAACAAACCAACAACCGTCTCTTGAGTCATACAGCACAACCATATCAAAAGTCATTCTCTCAATCAAACCTCTACGAGGGATACTAATCCCTATATGCATGTCGGCATCCCTATATGCATGTCGGCTGATTTCATCACATCTCCAGTTGGACATCCCCGTCGGGATTAATAACATCACATCCCCAATTGGACATCCTCGTAAGGATCAATAACATCACGTCCCCAATTGGATATCTCGCCTCGGGATCGGTGGTACACATCTTGCCCCATTTGGGCATCCCCCATTGGGATCAAATATGCTATGATATGCAATGCTATAATATGCAACAAACATCCATCACAGGTTGATACCGAAACCTCACACCTAAGCACTCGGCCACAGCCACGATGCATTGCATCCACATCGACATCAACATCATGACGCCTTGCATCCACGAGTCACATATCCATGGTCAGGACCACAACGGTATCAGCCCGAACAACATCACAGTCTCACCATACTCTCATCAACAATCATCCAGCCAATCACAAGAATAAAATATCACAAGAATAAGTATGCCAATATAGATATCATCACGTTGACAGATAAACAGATAATCACATAGGCTGTTCAACATAACAGATCAACAGATAATCACATAGGCAGTTCAACATATCGGATAAATAGATAATCACATAGGCAGTTCAACATATGAACCTCAACAATCATATCGTCTAGCCTAGAGTATCATCTTGGCGGTGATAGCCCAAAGGTACCTACACCTAGGGTCCAGGTACTTTGTCCAGGGCTCAACCTCTAGTAGAGTTTAAGTTCCCCTACATATGTATACATTCTATACTACGTTTGCCTTCCCGACGATAACAGTTCTTTCTCCCCACCTGAACAGTCTCCTGCGTGCTTTCCCATGCAACACTGACTGCGGCTCTGCAACCGGCAATCGTACACGCTTCCCAATGAGCACAACACTTAGCTCTAAACCACTGCCAATGATACCCCCGGTACGTACGTTGAGCCAATAATCACCCCGAGCACATGCACGGGATCCAAAAACAACCAAAAACTCAGAAATGACAACAGAATCAACAATAACCAATCGAAGAACAATGAATCAATGACCACAAGAACTCAGCCACGATAATTTGAAGGAGAAATACTCACCAAACAGGGCTGTCACGCAGCCTTAAAGGCCAAAGCATGGCCCTCGTGCGACTTCTCAAACGATCAATAGCGCAGAAACATCCGTAAAAGCCTAAAACGCACCAAAACGATGTCGGGATCAAGAACGAGGAAGAAATGGAATTGAATGACTAAGGTAAATGTTAACACCGACTTACCTTGACGATACTCACATAGAAAGGTATTAATGCGAAGGTGTCGAAGCTACGAACCCGAATACGCGATCGGTTTCAAATTCTCAAAGTAAATACATTACCATAGGCTTGTCCATTGACCAAATCTCCACAATATGATTCACATGCATGTAGAAGAAGAAAGGGGTCTTTCATGGGTTATAACGGGGCCAAGGCTTTGATGTTAGGTGTCATAGAGAAAGAAATGGATATTCAAAGGGCTAAACCAATACAAATAAAGTAATAACCTCTTGAAACATAAAATAGCATAAAGTGCAATTGGCACTTTCTCACTAATTTTTTAAGAACCTACTACTTTTCTTCAACTTTTCCATTCCTTTGCCATAAGCTTTCTTTTTATTTTCTTGTTCTTTTTCTTTTTATTTTTCTTTTTGAATAGAGAGAGAGAGAGAAGCCTTTTTCTTTACTGCCAGCTTATTTCTAACACTTTTTTTCCGAAAAGGGATTCACAAATGCTCCAATATACTTCTAAGAGGTCACCAAGAACAATTTTCAAATTTTTGAATAGGGACCAAAGAAAATATTTTTATAAGGCTCAAATTGGGCAACAAGAGGAAGTATTTAACAAAGTAATGTGGGCCAGAAAATTACCTAAAAATGCCCCAACCAGATTTCTATATGCATATAAGTCAAATTCGCCCAAAATGGTTTTAGGACAAGTTCTATAACATATTCACCTGAGAAATCACACTCATCAAAGAAAAAACGTTACAATCAAATAAATTTAGCAATGTAGCTTAACCCCTATAAAAGCCCAAATCTCACATTTAGAAGCTAAGTCTACTGAAAAATTTTCAAACAAGGAAATTTCTGCTAATTTTCAATTTTCAAAAGACACTTTCAATTAAACTTATGAGACTATCAAAGTAATCCATCAAAAAAAATTGTAAGGGGTTTCCTTAATTTTCAACATAAAAGGAATTAAGCCAGTTAATTGTATGCAGCAATATCATCATGAAAAATATGTATATTTTTCCTTCTCACACTTAACATTTGTAGTGTCCTCAATGCAATACAATTAATTATGAAATACAAATGTAGAGACGAAGAAGAGAAAAATTTACAAAATATCATTATGGAGGAGGAGGATGGCCAAAATGTTGTTGCATCATCTGCATCATCAGAGCCATCTATTGGTCCTGGCTATCAAATCTCCCAAAGACATCTACACGAAAACTGTTGGAAGCTCTGCTCCTGAGAATCCAGACGAGCATAAACTCCTATCTCAAGCTGGTCAAAGCGGGCAGTAAGCCTCTAATAGTCATCCTCATGAACCGGCGGGGTAGATGGGCCATCCATAAGTATCTTTGCATATGGGGCCTGCTCCTGCCCCTGATGCTGCTCCTATTGGTCATGCTCCTCGTCTGAGTCCCGAGAGGCATCCACTCCAGCCAGTCTAAGCTCTCCATAAGACCCACAGGTCAATATACTCATCGACAGCAACATCCTCTCATCAATCGCGAACATTGGGCTGATTTGTCGGGCTCGTGGGGTGCAACTGCTCGATATTACGAGCTAGCTGGGATAAGAATGAGCCCATCAAAATGAAGCCTCTCTTACTCGGCCTCTGTATATGACCCACATGTAGGCAAGTCTGCAACAGGATGTAGCCGGCATTCAGCGGTCGAGCCTGGGTCATGCACCATAAGATAAATAAGTCAATCGGGGAGACCCCACCAGTAGTAGAGTAGTTACTGGTGATAGAAAGAGTCAGCCATCGATGAAGCACTTGAAGGTGTATCTTAGTGAAAGCAAAGGATTTCACCAGGTGGGGGTTATATGACTCAGCTTGCCCACCTGTGATCAAAGCCCAAAAGGCCCCAACTGAGAACTCAGTCGGGATCTCCAGTAGTGCAGCCTGATATCTGTCTGATCAGACTATCTCTGTCGTCTCAAAGCCGAGGCGAACATTAAAGTCCACTAGTGTCATCCGCCATACGTGGTTGTGCAGCTGAAAAGAAACTCTAGGCTCCTCACCCTCGACCTCAGAGTCATAGTAGCGACAGGTCGAGAGGAGCTCCAGAGTGGGCTCCCGATAGCCTGGGGATCTGATACCAGCTACTCACTCCTACTCAATATTCTGCAGTAGATAATTGACCCTAGGAGTGAGTCCATTCATGAATTAGGCGATTGTAAGGTCTTACCCTCTGTTGGAACCTTCCTCTTCGGCCTCTCGGATTGTTGCTGCGAATCGTCCACCACTTTTTGAATGAACAGAACAGTTATCACACAAGATAACTCGCGTATCGGACACTCTACCCCCTTTTCTAACACAGTCGGTATCCAATGGAGATCCAACTTATCAAGCCAGTACACTTCCTTGACCACACAGTCCGCTATTAGAATCAAACTGCTCTGAGACCACTAAATAAGACGACCCGTCATCCCATTAAAGAACCTAAGATATTAACTAAGCCTTAAACCGTGTTATAAATGTTAGCACGCTTTATTAAGATGAAGCGAAGCGAAAGGATAAAAAACGAAACAAGGCTATGCCAAACCACACACACATTAGAGTAATGCAGTTCAAACATAAAGGATACATACATGCATCGGTTGCCCCATCAGTAGGGCTACAGTAGTAATGTATTCATGTAGAGTACATCGGTACAGACTATAAGCAAAATACATCAAAAGACAAAGAGAAAACTCTCAGACTAACAGCCCTCGCCACCCATCCTCTCGAGGCTAGGGTTCGTGACTCCTCCACTAGCGTCAGGCTCGTAAGGAGTGTCATCCAACTCCTCAGCAACTGGTTCCTCCACAAGGTCTTCCCATAAAATAAAAGAAACACACAGAGAAAAAGGCAGGGAGATAAGAAACACGCATCATCAAACATGGGAGAGGGGCAATAGTACAGCATATAAACATGTAACACATAACACATAGAAAACATACAACAAACCAACAACCGTCTCTTGAGTCATACAGCACAACCATATCAAAAGTCATTCTCTCATATCAAACCTCTACGAGGGATATTAATCCCTATATGCATGTCGGCATCCCTATATGCATGTCGGCTGATTTCATCACATCTCCAGTTGGACATCCCCGTCGGGATTAATAACATCACATCCCCAATTGGACATCCTCGTAAGGATCAATAACATCACGTCCCCAATTGGCTATCTCGCCTCGGGATCGGTGGTACACATCTTGCCCCATTTGGGCATCCCCCATTGGGATCAAATATGCTATGATATGCAATGCTATAATATGCAACAAACATCCATCACAGGTTGATACCGGAACCTCACACCTAAGCACTCGGCCACAGCCACGATGCATTGCATCCACATCGACATCAACATCATGACGCCTTGCGTCCACGAGTCACAGATCCATGGTCAGGACCACAACGGTATCATCCCGAACAACATCACAGTCTCACCATGCTCTCATCAACAATCATCCAGCCAAACACAAGAATAAAATATCACAAGAATAAGTTTGGCAATATAGATATCATCACATTGACAGATAAACAGATAATCACATAGGCAGTTCAACATAACAGATCAACAGATAATCACATAGGCAGTCCAACATAACAGATCAACAGATAATCATATAGGCAGTTCAATATATGAACCTCAACAATCATATTGTCTAGCCTAGAGTATCATCTTGGCGGTGATAGCCCAAAGGTACCTACACCTAGGGTCCAGGTACTTTGTCCAGGGCTCAACCTCTAGTAGGGTTTAAGTTCCCCTACACATGTATACATTCTATACTACGCTTGCCTTCCATAAGATAACAGTTCTTTCTCCCCACCTGAATAGTCTCCTGCGTGCTTTCCCGTGCAACACTGACTGCGACTCTGCAACCGGCAACCGTACACGCTTCCCAATGAGCACAAAACTCAGCTCTAAACCATTGCCAATGATACCCCCAGTACGTACGTTGAGCCAACAATCGCCCTGAGCACATGCACGGGATCCAAAAACAACCAAAAACTCAGAAACGACAATAGAATCAACGATAACCAATCGAAGAACAATGAATCAATGACCACAAGAACTCAGCCACGAAAATTTGAAGGAGAAATACTCACCAAACAGGGCTGTCACGTAGCCTTAAAGGCCAAAGCACGGCCCTCGTGCGACTTCTCGAACGATCAATAGCGCAGAAACATCCGTAAAAGCCTAAAACGCACCAAAACGATGTCGGGATCAAGAACGAGGAAGAAATGGAATTGAATGATTAAGGCAAATGTTGACACCGACTTACCTTGACGATACTCACATAGAAAGGTATTAATGCGAAGGTGTCAAAGCTACGAACCCGAATACGCGATCGATTACAAATTCCGATGACCGGAACCACCTTAACCCATGCTTCAAAGTTTCAAGGATGGCTTTTTGTAAGTGAATTTCCCTTTGGGGGAGGGTACTTATAGTCGTGGGAGAGGAGGGACAAGGGGTCCAACTTTATTCATTTTAGTGGCAAAAGAGTCATTTCACCTAGGAACAAATTTGGAATTTTAATAAAAGACTAGGGACATAATTGTCCCACCACCTCCAAAATCACAAAATATCTAGATATTTTGTTAGAAGTAATGTTGATGGCGATGAGTCATGCGACACAAACGTAATTTCCTCAGTTCCTAGAGGCAAAAACGATATTTTCTCGCCCTAAATATCTTAGTTATTTGTAGAATTCTAATGATGACGTGGTGAGTCATGGTGGTGACCCACCCTCTGACTCACCATGCTCAGGTGACTCGTGTCCCTCATCTGGTATCCGGTTTTGTCCTTGCACGTCCGTTTTCGACTCTGTCGATTTTCCGATTTAGGTTTTACGCCCGAATAATGCGTAAGAACTTATTTATTTTGAAAATTTTCAAAATTGCCAATATTTTTGGAAGCGAGATATAAAATCCAACCGTTTCATTCTCGAGTCAAAATTAGGTTTTCTGATCGGTAAAATTTTACTGTCAGTGAAAATGCAGACTGGGTTCCGTCTGAATTTTCAACCCAAAATTTAACTGTTGCTCTCTACGATAATGTAGAGTATAAATATTATCTTGGTTTATTCAAAATCATTTTCTAAATCTCAGATAAAATACAAACTTATTTATATAAATTACCGATCTTAGAAAGCAGTAAAAATCGAAGTGTTACAGTTATGAATAATGATCCCTCAAGGTTTTGATGTTAACAAAAGGATTAAATTAGATGAACAAAGAGTTTTGTTGGACTAATGCATCTGGTTAAGTGTGCAGGAATGTAAGTCCAAAGACTTAATTAAGATCATAAAGTCTATTGTTATGTTAATATACGATTAATGGACTCCGTCTCGGGCCGTGATCATATCTGACTAATTAAAAGTAAACATTGTGCGTCCAAACGAATCTATATAAAACATGCAAGTGCAAACATCCAAACGTTTGATAACTTACTCTTATGTTCATTGGACTAATGTATGTAAAACACAAAAATTTTAAATGTAATAGCTGTTGAAAGAGCTTGCTGAATCTTCCAAGAGTTGTTGAAAGCAAGGAAGCTGTGGAATCTTATGGTTTATTTGGGAGATGGACAAGTAATGTAAAATTTTCCTGCCCTCCAAACTTTCGTTGAAGATGGAAAGAGAAGCAATTTGACTTCTCTGGTGAAGATGGAGCACAAATCTACGTTGGGTTTTATTACGACTCGTATCCTCTCTTCTATGTTTTATTACAACTCACATTCCGGATTTTATTGAGTCATATTTCTTCCATCTTTCACACACGAGAAAGGGAACTCGGTCAATGAAGAACATGGCAGATTGAGAACGAGAGTTGATAAAATTTGGAGTGTGAAAGATAAGAACACATAGGACAATTATTTATAGGAGAGATATTATTGACTTACAAAACGACAGCATTGATGAATTGAGAAAATTGTGTGTTGACTCTCCCGTTTGTATGCAGAGATATTATTGTTCAATAACTTCATGGATTGTTTCAACTAACGTGCAGAGAGTTAGTCACCTAGAGGGTTTTGTTTTGAAATGGATGAAAGATAACGTTAAGTGCTATCATAGTTATTCCTTTAACAACATTTTCTTAATAAAAACTTATTAAAGTTATAACGTATAATAGCGCGTCTTTGACGAAATGCTGTAAGAGGTGAAGCGCGATTTTTTAGAAAAGGTATTGGGTAATAAAGATAACAATTATTTGAGGAAACACTATTACAAGTTTATATGTTAATAGTGTTAATTTCCTTAGGGAAGAGCTATTAAAACTTTCGCACATTTTTTTAGAGCACTTCCTCCTAAAATCGGTATTAAATGTACACTATTAAATCCTGAATCTGGCGTAGTGCACACATAGTTAATTAATATACCTTGTGTAGATGCTTTTCATATGAGTTCATGTTTTATTTAACAAGATAACTGCATACAATACATTTGTCAGAAGTCTTTATAAGATTCATTTAAATCATTATTCAAATATTTGACTTCATTTTAGAAAAGCGCACACGCTTGGAGACTCAATCAAGCGTAGTTCCATGCAACTTCCAAATATCAACTCTTTTAAAAAGGGGCCGACAAAGAAGGTAGTCCTTTTGTAGGTATTAACCTACATATGATACACTTAATACACGACCGGACTATTGAAGAAGCTAAACATGATTAATTAAACGAATGGGAACGAAAATATCAAAGTACGTTACATCATCATGATCCTAAATTCATCAAAACTGAGCATCCCATCCCCATCGAGGTCGAATCTAGCGATCATAGCTTGACACTCATCTATTCTCCTACCCTCTCCCAATCTTCCAAGCATCCTCTTGAGACTCTTTGGTGTTATGCAACCAAACCCTTCCATCTCATACATCTTAAAAGCCTCTCTTAGATCATCCACTTTCTCTTCCTCTTTCCCTCCTTCAACAAACCTCACAAAATCATCAAACCCTACCAACCCATCACCGTCCGAGTCCAGAAGCTCCACCGCAGCCTCAGCCTCCTCCAGTGACAACTTGCTGCCAATGGCCTCCACACATTGCTTCAGCTCCAACGGTGATATCTTGCCATCTCCATTTCCATCAAAGTGATTGAACATTCGCGCATACTGTGTCACCTTGTCCATCTTGTAATCAAAATCTATGTATGCACGGTACCAAGGTATAATATAAGTCTCTATAGTTACCAAATCAAATGGTATAGGAATGTAAAAGAAGAAAATGAAGATTGAAGAAGAAAGATGGTTGGAAATGCATATGGGTGCAAGGTTTGAAAATGGGGAGAGTTAAATATATGGTTGTGGCATGGGTTGATGTATTAACTTGAACGACCAATTAGTGTGAGAGCGCAACACCGACTATAGATTTCCCATGTTTTATCGTAAGCAAAGGGCATTAGGAGCCGTCAGAGACACTTGTGCCACAAACACGAGTTTACATTCAAATAGTTAGAGAAGTGAGAACACTGAAAAAGGGACCCAAGTTGACTACGAATATTAACAACCCACTCTGGTTGAAGTTTCTAGGGGAAAAAACCTGCCAGAAAATACAATTGACTTAGAGTGTGTTTGTTTTAGATTATTTGATCATAAAATCGTTTTTTAAAATTAAAAATTATTTTTAGTGATTTTAATTATATTTGTTTAAGATTTTTTAGGAAATTAATTTTAAAAAAAAATCATTTTTATGACTAAAATGAGAAGCTATATATTCCATTTAGCTTCTCACTAAAATCTGATTATATAGAAGAGAGAGAAAATATGTTTGTTACAGATTATGAAAAATTGATTTTCATTTAATCTCTAAATTATTTTATATGAAAATTATTTTTTTATAATCTGTAACAAACTGACTCTTAATAAAGCTTAAAGCGGGGGTAAAATTAGAAGTTTCTTAATAAGAGAATTAAAGAAGAATGATATTTTTTTTTTGTTGGTTACATAAAGTTTAGATTAGGGGAGCACACGTCTCATTACAAGATCAGAGAATACTACCAACCTCAACGAGAATTTATAGTGAAATTTACATATCGCCTAGTCGCCTACCAATAGGACAAACCTGAGAATCAAATCCAAACCACAGTGAGTACAGGCGGAAGGTTTGACAAGATGTGCCAACCCCTTTTGATAAGAAAAATGGTATTTTATTTATGGATTAAATTAAAGAATTTATTTTTTTAAATCACATATAACGTTTTTTATATTTAAATTTTTTGGAATAGTCATTCCTATACTATATGTCCTCTCCCTTGATTTTCAGTATTTACCTTTCTTTTTTCACATTGGTATGTGAAAGTATTTTAACACGTAGTTATGTCATTTCTAGTTTCTACACTTCAAATTTTATACTAATAACATTTATCCTTTGAATTTGATTAATGATTTAACATGTTTTCCTTTTTTTTCTTTTTTCTTTCTTGGTTTAGGTGTAGGCTGTGCTATATAAAATGGTTGAGGGTTCAAACGCCCTTGTTACGTTGTTCATTGGTTAAAAGTAATAACACATCATTTAATTAAAATTTCAAAAGACTAAATTTAATTAAAAAACATAATTGTGGTAAAGCTTAATTAAGAGGACAGAGATACGGGTGGACATGGGTCTGAGCTAACTCGTTGACCCGCTCAACCCGACCCAAACCGGAAAATTTGGGTTGGTTTTGGGTCGTCAAGTCAGGTCGGTTTTTAGGATAAGGAAACCGAGGGGATTGGGGTCGGTTCTCGGGTTACACTTTTACCAACCTGACCCAATCACACTCCCATTTTTTGCATTGTCTTGAGCCACCCTGTTGTTTCACGTTTTCATTTCAAACCTCCGTCCTCACTTTTCACTTCTCTACTCCATTTCTTACTCAATCACTTTCTTCTTTCTTTGTGACTGCAACCGCCAACCGCCCCTTCTGATCCCTCTCTCTCTCCATTCTCCAACGACAAACCAACGGCGGCGCTCATCTCTCTTTCTCTCCAACCACAGGCACGACAGCGGCATAAGCCATCTCTCTCCATTCACGAATCGCGTTAGTGAAGGAGGCGCATTACCGAAGAGTGAGGAAAAGGCCATGGGGTAGATAATTAAGTAGACAGCGATCAGAGATCCAACCAAGAAGAGCCGGGTTTGGCTTAGAAGTCCGAACCTTCGACACCGTCGAAGCCGCCCGCGAGCATTTACGCCGCTTGAGCCCTCGCTGTCGCCTCCCTCCACTTCCCTTTCCACCACCAGTTCCCACCGCTCCCTTTCCATGAACGCGATCTTAAGCCTGTAAGAGAGAGAGAGGCTTCGATCTCGTAGGTTCCACCACCAACTCAAATGTAATATGGTTTGATCACCGTTTCAGTTTGATCTGGATGAGAGTGATTGTAGCCCTAATTTTTTTGGTCCTTTTTTATTTTCTGAATTTTTATTTTTTTATTATTTTAATAATAAACCTGAGACCTGACCCGAATTTGGTCAGGTTGATTCGGTTTGGACTACAAAACATTTTTCCAAAAACCCAAAACCCGACCCGACCGACCGATCAACTTTGATTGGTTCGAGTCGAAGTTTCCTTCAAACTCGACCCAACCCAACCCGTGCCCACCCCTAGACAGGGCTCGAGCTTTCAACAACAAAACCCTTAGGTGTAAGGTAGGTACAAAATTTCATGGTAGAAAGGTAGAATAAACATCAATAACCATATTCTCTCACAATTTTCTTCACATATTTTATAACCATTGGTAAAATCACTTTTGCTTTGCAAACAACAATGAGTGGATGATAGATGATAAAAAAAGTGGCGAGATAAATATTTTATAATAAACATTTCTCTCTAGGGGTTTTCAAGACCCGTGTCGATTCGAAACTAATTGTGACGGATTTGAGTCTTAGAAATTAAACCTGATGTGTTTTTAAAACAGGTTCAAGTTATATCTCGGGTCGTCCCTACCCGACCTGGTGTCCCACGTTCTTTTAAATTTTATACGTTTTTTTACAATTAGGTATAAGTAATAAGATTTATTTACTTAAATTTTGTATAACATGGTAATATCCTTATATTAAAATTTATTTGTTTTGAAATATATATTATAAAATATACTTTATTTTTACTTTTTACTTCTTTAATTATATGATTTAACTATACAAAATGTTCAAACGTATACATTATATCAACTTATCGGGTTGAGTCCGTTTCATCCGAGACATTATCGGATTATAATTGGATCGAGTTCAATTCTAAATAAATGATTCTAACAAAAAAATGAGCTGGGTTTGAATTAAATCAAACTTATCGATGAACACCCATATTTTTCTTTTCTCGATATATTACAAGTTGAAACAAAAATTTGAAGAACTATAGTATCAAAATAAATTGGTGTCATAAATTAAGATCTTCCGAAGCATTTTACTGCCGTCAGATGAGACAAAATCATATTACGAAATTAGATACGAGACTTCGCCCAATTTTTTGTTTTTTAATTGTGAAATAGCTAGGTTTTGACGTTGTCGGTATTTGGATTTAAGTAAGAGGAATTGACTACTCAGAGGTTGGAAGACTTCCATGCACAATTAACACATGTAGTTTGTCAATTGCTTATTAATTATAGTATATGATATATCTTAAAGGAAAAAGGTAGAGTTGACTATTAAAAATTAACAATTATAAAATTAACAATTAAATCTTTATAAAGCACGTTTACATTTACAAATAAAACATATAATCATGAGTGCATACTTTTTGAGTTTTTCACATTATAAAAGATTATTTACTCTTAAAGCACATTATTATTATTTTTGGTAAGCACTCTTAAAGCACATTATACACTTTAAAAATCTACATTTAAAGTTTCCAAATGCTGAAACTATTAACAAAACTCAAAGGAGTAATTATAATGGAAATTTAACATATATATATTTGCATGTAATCTTGATTTACGTCATTTTTATGCTACTCTTTGTTGGAACTTAAATGTGTGAGTTAATACATAATGATGGTGGGAAAGTGGTAATGGGAAACAACAGCATTTGCAAGATAGTAGGTCTCGGGTCTATCAGGCTCAGGTTTGATGATGGAGTGGAGAAGGTTCTCTCAGGGGTCAGACATGTTCCAGACTTAAAAAGAAACTTAATTTCATTGGGAATGTTGGAGGAATCCGGGTGCTCTTACAAGGCTGAGAAAGGGACATTGAAAGTGATAAAAGGATCTCTAGTGGTTATGAAGGGGTATAGAGATCATGGCATTTATATTCTAAGAGGCAATACCATCACTGGAAATGCTGCTACTGCTGTTTCTAATGACAGGACTGGTTTATGGCATCATTAACTTGATCTTGAGGGCTTCTAAGTGACTTGTATACCTCAGCTTCATGAAATTTAACATCCCTACTGATTATGCACTTTTTATCCTTGGGGCACCAAATTCTATACCCTTTAACACCATTAGGATATCCAACAAAATAGCCTTTCTTGGCTCTAGGAACAAGCTTACCTTCATTTACATGGTAATATGCTGCACACCCAAAAACTTTTAGATGATTGAAATTAGGAATTTTACCAGACCAAACCTCTTGAGGAGTTTTGAACTTAATAGCAGTGGAGGGACTTAGATTTATCAAATAACAAGCTGTATGAACAGCCTCACCCCAGAATTTAATAGGCATACCAGCTGTAGAGAGTAAGCATCTCATTCTCTCTAAAAGTGTTCTGTTCATCCTTTCGGCTAGACCATTCTGCTGAGGGGTGTTTCTAACTGTTTTATGCCTAGTAATTCCTTGTTCTTTGCAGTAATTTGTAAACATATCACCACAATATTCCAAACCATTATCTGTTCTAAGATTTTTCACTTTCCTATTAGTTTTATTCTCAACCATTACCTTCCATTCCTTAAAGGTTTTGAAGGCTTCATCTTTACTCTTTAAAAGGTAAATCCAAACCTTCCTACTACAATCATCAAGAAAGGTTATGAAGTATTTGTTACCTCCATGAGAAGGAATTCTGGCTGGCCCCCATAGATCACTATGTATATAATCTAGTATTCCCTCTGTGCAGTGCTTGCCAGTGCTGAATCTGACCCTGTGCATTTTACCAAAGATGCAGTGTTCACAGAATTGCAGATCACCGATTCTGTCCTCACCAAATGCTCCTTGTTTTTTCAGAATCTGCATACCTTTAGAGCTGACATGAGCAAGTCTTTGATGCCATAAACCAGTCCTGTCATTAGAAACAGCAGTAGCAGCATTTCCAGTGATGGTATTGCCTCTTAGAATATAAATGCCATGATCTCTATACCCCTTCATAACCACTAGAGATCCTTTTATCACTTTCAATGTCCCTTTCTCAGCCTTGTAAGAGCACCCGGATTCCTCCAACATTCCCAATGAAATTAAGTTTCTTTTTAAGTCTGGAACATGTCTGACCCCTGAGAGAACCTTCTCCACTCCATCATCAAACCTGAGCCTGATAGACCCGAGACCTACTATCTTGCAAATGCTGTTGTTTCCCATTACCACTTTCCCACCATCAATCTCCATGTAACCAATGAACCAGTCCTTGTTTGGTGTCATATGAAATGAGCACCCAGAGTCAAGAACCCACTGATCACTTGTGATAGTAATGGCTGCCATTAACACATCTGCATCATAGTATCCTTCTGAAGCAACTGACACATTTGCAGCATCATCATCTGTCTCATATTTCCTTTTAAATTTTCTGTCAGGGCAATCCTTCTTGAAATGGCCTTCCCTTTTACACACAAAGCACCTCTTCTTGCTCTTATCCTTATCTTTAGACTTGTTCTTCTGCTTCTGTTTTGAGCCTTTTTTCTCAAACTTCCCCTTTACAAATAATCCCTCACTGCTGTGTTCTTCTTTGACTTCGGTTCTTCTCTTTAATTCCTTTGATATCAATGCTGATTGGACATCATCAAGACTCAAAGAGTCCTTGCCATACACAAGAGTGTCGCTCAAATTTTCATAAGAGCTTGGCAGAGAGCTTACCAAGAGAAGAGCTTGGTCTTCATCATCAACCTTGATGTCTATGTTCTCAAGATCAAGAATGATCTTGTTGAACTCATCAAGGTGTTCTTCCACAGTTTTTCCAGGTTGCATCTTGAATGTATAGAGCCTTTGCTTCAGATAAAGCCTATTGGCCAAAGATTTCGTCATGTAGAGATTCTCCAGTTTTAACCAGATCGCTGCTGCAGTCTTTTCCTTCGAAACTTCCCTCAATGGCTTGTCTCCCAAACTCAGGATAATGGCGCTGTGAGCCTTATCCATAACGTCCTTCTTCTCCTTGTCAGAGAGTGTCGCGGGTAGTTTGTCTGCGCCTGCCAGAGCGTCGCCGAGCCCTTGTTGCACTAACAAGGCCTTCATCTTGAGACGCCATAGCCCAAAGTCATTCTTGCCGTTGAATTTCTCCAGATCGAACTTCGTTGCTGCCATGCCTTCACGAGTCCTGTGCTCTGATACCAGTTGTTGAGCAAGAACACCTTCTTCTTGATATGCAATAACCTGAAAATTTACAAAGATCCAGAACCAGTAGTGTGCTCTAATATTGAATCAAATGAATGCAATTATAGACTTAAATCTCAGTTGTAAAGTAAGTTGATTAATCTAGTAAAGGTATGAATGCAGTAGAACAATTGAATGAAATTAAAAGGAGGGGAAGGAACAAGAGAACACCAAGAAATTGTTGACCCAGTTCAGAGTTTCCTCCTACATCTGGGGGACAGAATCCGACTGAAAGATTCCACTATGATCAGAGATTACACCTTGTGAATTCTTCAGAGAACACGAACAACTATCATCTAGTTCTCAGAATTTTTCCCTCACAATGTTTTCTCTCCAACTCTCAGCCCTTAAAGTTTTCTTCTCTTCTATGTGTGTAAAACTGCCAATTCAGATCTACCTTTTACTTACAAGATGAGAGTATATATATATACTCGAGTAGTCACACACTCTACCCCCTCCACTGCTATTAAGTTCAAAACTCCTCAAGAGGTTTGGTCTGGTAAAATTCCTAATTTCAATCATCTAAAAGTTTTTGGGTGTGCAGCATATTACCATGTAAATGAAGGTAAGCTTGTTCCTAGAGCCAAGAAAGGCTATTTTGTTGGATATCCTAATGGTGTTAAAGGGTATAGAATTTGGTGCCCCGAGGATAAAAAGTGCATAATCAGTAGGGATGTTAAATTTCATGAAGCTGAGGTATACAAGTCACTTAGAAGCCCTCAAGATCAAGTTAATGACCAGAAGGATCTGGATAGTTTTGAGCTGGAGGTGGAGCCTTCTAGCAAGACAAATATTCAACCAGGAACACCTCAACTAGCACCAGCAGAATCTGTGTCAGATGCTGAAACAGAAGCAGAAAACACTGAGGAAGACAGTGAAGATGAGCTGCAGAATTATTCTCTTGCAAGGGACAGGGTTAGAAGGAACATCAAGGCACCAGAGAGGTTCGGTTTTGCAGATATGGTCAGTTATGCTCTGTGTTCTGCAGAAGAACTCAGCAGTGATGAACCCAGAACCTTTAAAGAAGCAGTTGACAGCTGTGAAAACCAGAAATGGCTTTTAGCCATGACAGAAGAACTTAGTTCTTTGGAGAAAAATCATACTTGGGATCTGATTCCTAGACCAAAGGGAACTAAAATTGTGGGAAGCAAATGGATTTTCAAAAGAAAGGAAGGAATTCCAGGGGTTGAAAGTGCAAGGTTCAAAGCGAGACTAGTTGCAAAGGGATTCACACAAAGAGAAGGGGTAGACTATAATGAAATCTTTTCTCCGGTGGTCAAACACACCTCAATCAGAATTATTCTTTCCATGGTGGCACATTATGATTTGGAATTAGAGCAAATGGATGTTAAAACGGCTTTTCTTCATGGGGATCTCAAGGAAACTATTCTAATGCAACAACCGAGTGGTTTTGAGGTTCAAGGGAAGGAAGATTGGGTTTGCCATCTCAAGAAATCTTTGTATGGGCTCAAGCAATCTCCTAGGCAGTGTTACTTAAGGTTTGACTCTTTTATGATGAAACATCATTATGTTAGAAGTAAGTATGATTGTTGCATTTACTTCAAGAAATTGCCAAACCAGCAGCACATCTATCTTCTGTTATATGTGGATGATATGCTGCTGGCTTGCAAAAATATGACCTGTATTGATCATCTAAAGAAACAACTCAAGAAGGAGTTCGATATGAAGGACTTAGGTGCAGCCAAGAAGATTTTGGGAATGGAAATTACGAGATACAGAAACAAGGGCAAGCTAATCATTTCCCAAAATGGTTATCTCAGCAAGGTGGTGAAGAGGTTCAACTTAAGTGATGCTAAGCCTACAAATCTTCCTTTAGCACCTCACTTTAAGCTATCTTCTTCACAAGCTCCTGAAACTTCTGCAGATAAGGAGCTGATGCAGCATACACCTTATGCCAATGCTATTGGCAGTATAATGTATGCCATGATCTGTTGCAGACCTGACATTTCACATGCAGTCAGTCTTACTAGCAGGTTTATGAAGGATCCGGGTAAGGAACACTGGGAAGCAGTAAAATGGGTGATCAGATACTTGAAAGGTACCACAAACACAGGTCTAGTCTACTGCAGAAGCAAGGAAACTACTCAACCGGTTCAGGGGTTTGTAGATTCAGATTATGCAGGGGATCTTGACAAGAGAAGGTCACAAACTGGTTTTGCTTTCACCTTATTTGGCAACACAGTAAGCTGGAAGGCCAATTTGCAACATATTGTAGCTCTCTCTACAACTGAGGCTGAATATGTTGCTCTCACAGAAGCTGTAAAAGAAGGTCTCTGGGTGCAAGGGCTGGTCACTGAACTGGGTTTGAATCAAAACTCAGTGTATATTCACTGTGACAGTCAGAGTGCTATACACTTATGCAGAAATCAAATGTATCACGAACGAACTAAGCACATAGATGTTCGATTTCACTTCGTGAGGGACATAGTTGAGAAGGGAAAGATTGAAGTTGTCAAAGTGCACACAAGCAACAACCCAGCTGACATGATCACCAAGATTGTTCCAATTAGCAAGTTCAGGCACTGCCTTGAACTGCTAAGGATCAATGCTGATTAACTCTGCAAACTTGGACAGTTCGGATCTGTACTGATAGTGGTTCTCACTGCCTTATACTCTATATGCCAAGGTGGAGATTTGTTGTATATTGGCATATAGAGTTTAGGCTTGTTTCATATTCTCAGGCCCATGTGCAACGGCCCAGTGGAGCAAGTTTTCTTCTTTGCTCTGTTTCTTACTGTTGCTGTTTTTTAGTTTTTTCTTTTACTCTACCTGTAACCGTTTTCTGTTAGGGGGGAGGGGGTAGAGTGTGTGACTACTCGAGTATATATATATACTCTCATCTTGTAAGTAAAAGGTAGATCTGAATTGGCAGTTTTACACACATAGAAGAGAAGAAAACTTTAAGGGCTGAGAGTTGGAGAGAAAACATTGTGAGGGAAAAATTCTGAGAACTAGATGATAGTTGTTCATGTTCTCTGAAGAATTCACAAGGTGTAATCTCTGATCATAGTGGAATCATTCAGTCGGATTCTGTCCCCCAGATGTAGGAGGAAACTCTGAACTGGGTCAACACATAACAATATGGAAAAAAGAAATACATAAGGGGTAAAGTGAAGGAATCGTTAATTTCTTGTATCTCACCCCTAAGGATGAAGATGAGTTGGGCTAGACTAGACTTTGTCTAAAATAGGTGGAAACTTGTTTTGCAATGTGTAGGCTTGAAACTGACCCATTATTTTGTCATAGCTAGGCTATTTTTTGGGTTTGGCTAGAATTGGTTATGAAAACATAAAAAAGTCTGACGTGCATATTTAAATTCATACCTTACAAGAAGGTCTTCATATAACTCAATAAACTTATATTTTTTTAGTATTTAACTAGTTGTAACATTTATCAAAGTTAATAATTCTATATAAAATAGCTCCATTATATTAATATACAATTATTAAATTATGTAAATATTATAAATTCATAACTACATAAGTAAACGTTAAATAAATAGGTTGACATTATAAACTGAATTGACTTTTACTAAATAAGCCTTTCAAGAAGCCTAAGCCTGATTTGTTTACTAAATAAATCTATATCGTCAAAAATAGGCTAGCCGGGTTGTTGCCCCTCATGGGCTACCTAGCCTATTTCCAAAGGCTCTTAGGGTTAGGGATGCAAAGTGATTAACTTATGATGACGAGTTATGATTTATGTTTATGGTGTATAGACTATATTGTTCATGATGATGGTTTGTATGTTCATTATTAATGATGATGTATCGTTGCTCCTCTTATGTTATCTTTCATGGAGATTTTTTGTAGTTGTGACGGTTAGAAATGTCATAGTTCAATAAGATTTTATCTCATCTTTCTGACATTTCTAGAAAAAGACTCCAAGAGTGGGTTAGTAGCTGGTAGAAGACTCGTTGTCAGACAGTTAAAATACATGACAGTTAACTATTTTAGTATGTTATCTTATATTTTAGAAAAATGTTAACAATACATTCTCTTCAACATACTCTTTATTATTAGATGAATTTCATGTGGGATCCACCAAAAAGTGAGTGTATGTGATTTAGATAGTCTCAAATGAAATCCATCCAATAATGAAGAGTGTGATGAAAAAGATATGTTAAAGAATGTGTTACTAACATTACTCTATATTTTAAGGATTTGTATTATATTGAGGGTGATTTAAGACTTTATTCTTTCCCTCATTAGATAATGCGCCGTGTACGATGTCGATGATTTAAAAAGATTGTCATTTAATACTATTTTAAATTTAAATGTTGACGTTGATAATTTTTTTCCTCATTTAAAGAAAGTTTATTCAATTATGTTTTCCACGTGCGATATATGCTACATGAATTAAGGTGTTACAGATGGAATTCCTAGAATCTTCACCTCTTGAGTCTTGTCAGGATTATTTTTTTTATGAGCAGTTCCGGGACTCCATCCAAGCAGTTGCTGCAGGATAACATGTCCACAACCACAATCAAGCAGAGGAGGTGACTATCATCTTTTTTTCCCCTTAGAAGTTACGGTTAGAATCAAATACCATTTTGTTATAGTTCATTGACTTAGATTTGGTTCTAAAGCTAGTCAGTGTGCCTTATCCTTATAGTGCCTTTTTTGTGTCTTTTATAGTGGAAGCCATTGGAGTATTATTACACGAAGCATAAAAAACTTCTTAATTTTGAAGTAGCTGGCGCGCCTGGAGAAACATGGCAGTGGCTTCTGTCTACATTACATCTTCAGCATGTTAATGCTATTACCTTTTCACAGAAGTTGGCCCCATATATAGTCACACTATAAGAAATTTGTCCTTTAATAACAGATAAAATTTGTTACTAAATATTTAAAATCCGTAGATATATATAAAATTTATATTCACATACGGTCGGTCCAATCGTCCATTATGAGCTACAAATAACAACGAAAAATAACTTTCACTATATGTTTTATACCTACGATCCCCATACATTTACCTACAGTTGTATTTGACTGTCAATAGGTTTTAGCTACTTTTCATATACCTTTACTTACTGTTTGACTGACGTTAATATCTATACCCACAATTTTAATAACCATCACTAAAAATATCCGTAAATATATGAGAGATCAGCACTGCTATTCTGTACCAAAAAGATACTGATGAAACTATACGAAAATGAATTGGACCAATCAAGTTCTTTCTCTGCCGGAAATCACGGGCTAGCATCTAATAAAAATGAGAGAAACTTTCTATATAATACCTTTCACAACCAAAGTACAAATACTCATTGGTACCAAATATCATTATTGATGGCAAATTTATTGTAGCATCATCAATCTTCTATGGCAGGCACATCATTCATATCCCTTCTCGGCATTCTAGTATATGTGATTATGAGAGCCAGAGTTGATTTGAAATTTTTGTTGAATATCCATTTTCATGTATTTCAAAATTTTGAGAATGTAAGGACTTGTTTGGTTTGTTTCTAATTTTTTATTTTTATTTCTTATTTTTATAAATAATTATAACATAAATAATTATAAAATTGATACATTATTTTTATTTTTCTTCTTATTTTCAAAAGTTTGTACGGGAAACATTGAAAAGAATTTTTTGTTTATTTTCACTGTTTCCTATACAAATCTTTGAAAACAAGAAACAGAATGAAAACAATGTATCAATTTTGTAATTATTTATGTTATAATTATTTTTTAAATCAAGAAATGAAATACAAAACTAAAAACAAATTAAACAGCCCTAAATTTGTTATGTAGTGCAACTGTCCAAGCAAAGACAGAAAGCAGACACAATAGTTGTCATTGTATGACCACTAAATTTTACTAGTGGGTCTGTGTTTTCTTTCGCATTTTGTTCCGACTGTCTCCTTATATTACTTTGTTCTTCTAATTAAGTTTAGGATACTTTATGGGCGCTTCTATGGTGAAATCCCCAAAAAAGGGTAAAACGGTGGTTCGTTCATTCAAGTCATTAGATATATTGTTAAATTAATTTTATGGTTCGGGTCTGATGCTCCAGAAAAATTCTTATCTTTACTTGATAATACAGTTACTAAATGTTAGATATTTATCTAATATTCAGGTATATATCATTAATTGTGTATTGGAAGTTATCTACAAGATTATCTCATTCCGAGTGATTTTATATGGTTTAAGTTATTGGGATTAATTACATCTCATTTGGTATGGATTTTATAATGTAGGTACCTAAAGTCTTATTTCTATTTTTATGATGGGCCAAATTAGAAATAAGAAAAGTTTATGTAACACCCCGTTTTTTTTTTAAAAAAAAAAGCTTTTTAATATTAATTAAATAGTATTTATGTGTTTATATTTTATTGGAGGGTCTAGAGAGTGAAATAAAATAAACTGAGACCATAGTCAAGCTCTACGCTATCGTAGGAAGCTATGGTTAAATTTTGGGTCGAAAACTCAGACGGAGCCTGGCCTGTGTTTTTCATTGACAGTAATATTTTACTATTATGAAGACCTAATTTGGACTCGTGAACGAAATAGTTAGTCTTATAATCACGTTTCCTACCTTTTTTCCTAAAATTGGTTTTTGACCTTCGAAAGTGAAAATAATATAAACTATTTAGGCGAATACTCGAACCGGGAGACAAACGGAGCTGCGTATGGATTTATCGGGACCCGCTAACTGATAAACACGAATTCACATCAAGTCAAATCACCTAGGAATGCGTGCAAGAGTCATGATTACTTTTTGAAAATATCAGGACGCGAAATGACCAAAATACCCCTGACTTTCATGGAAATTACCATAAAACCTATGGTGAAATGACACAATTGCCCTTAAGTGAATTTTTTTAACCTTCTTGTCTCTCCCTTTCTCTCTTCCCACGCCCCCTTCACCTTCTTCCTCCTCCATTTCTTTCTTCTTCTCCTTCGTTTCTTTCTTACTTTCTCTCATTTTCTTAAGTTTTCCTTCAAGAAATTTGTGAAGCAAAGTTGCTATTCTTGATCACCTTCCTCATCTGAGTGGTATGAACTCATATTTGATCTCTCAATCTCAACTTTTCTCCCTTATATCTTGTGGTTTTTGGCTATGATCAAGTTTATGATCCAAAACTTCAAAAATCTCTAGAAAATTGTAGAAAAATCCTTTTAATACCAAACCAATTTCTATGAGCTAGATTCTTTACCTTCTTTCATAATCCAAGAGCTTTTAAGCCAAAGTGCTCCGAATCCTCCATTGTTGAGTGAGTAAGGTTTTGGTGGAAGTTTTAGTGTAATGAGCTTTGATTTAGTCTTATCACACTTAGTGAGTAATGAAGCCAAGAGATAGGAATTTTTGGGTATCCCTAGATAATTTTTCTAGCCTTTGGCCGAAACCCTATGGTGAGAAAAGCTTGAATTTTACTTCAAGTTTTTGAGTAAAAAGACTTACTCTAGTGTTGTGCATGCTTGAGGATCATTGTTCCAAGAGTTGGTAGAATGTCAACACCCCTAGCCTATTTTAAAAATTAGAGGCCGAACCCTAGTGTGTAGGAATTAGATGAATTTGTTGGATTTTGATTAATTTCTGATTGTGATTTGCTGTGGATGATCAGACTGTGTTCAATTGCCGTAAAGCGTGCTAAAGTGCCGGCTACGGAGCTGTGTTCAGGAGCTTGGATGGGAACATTGTTCAGGTGGGGAGAAAGAACCGATATCGTCGGGAAGGCAAGCTTAGTATAGAATATATACGTGTGTAGGGGAACCTTAAACCCTACTAGAGGTTGAGCCCTAGATAAAGTGCCTAGACCCTAGGTGTAGGTACTTTTGGGCTATCACCACTAAGAGGATAAGTTAAGTGATTTGATTGATTGAGGTTAATGTGTTGAATTATTTAATTGCTTATCTGTGATCTGTTCTGTTGAACTGCTTGTATGATTAAATGTTTGTCTGGCATTGTGATGATATCTGTACTGGAATAAATTCTGTTGCGATATTTTATTGTGATTGGCTGGTTGGGTGCTGATGAGAGTATGGTAACTGTTGATATTGTTCGAGTTGATACCGTTGTGGTCCCGACCATGGAGCTGTGGCTCGTAAACACAAGGCGTCGTGATGCTAATGTTGTTGTTAATGATGATGTTGATGTTGATGTTGATGTGGATGCAGTGCATCGTGGTCGTGGCCGAGTGCTTAGGTGTGAGTCCCGATATTAACCTGTGATGGATGTGTGTTGCATATCATAGCATTTCATATCACAGCATATTTGTCCCAAAGGAGGATGTCCAATTGGGGACGTGATGTTTTTAATCCCGAGATGAGATGTCCAATGGGGGACGTGATGTATTTTTAATCCTTACGAGGATGTCCAATTGGGGACGTGATGTTATCCCGACGGGGATGTCCAACTGGGGACGTGATGTATCGGCCAACATGCATATAGGGAAGTCAGCATATACACAGGGACTAGTATCCCTCTTATAGGTTTATCTGAGAGAATGACTTTTGAGATGGCTGTGCTATATGACTTAAGTGATGGGTGTCGTCGTGTTGTATCTTTTCTATGTGTTTTGTGCTGCATGTATATATCTGCTATACTGATGCCCCTCTCCCATATTTGATGATGCATGTTTCTTATCTCCCGATATTTTCTCTATGTGTTATTTTATTTTATGGGAAGACCCCATGGAGGAACCACTTGCTGATGAACTGGATGGCACTCCGTATGAGCCCGATGCCGGTGGACGAGCCCAGGATCCTAGTCTCGAGGGGTTGGTAAGTGATCGTAGTAAGCCGGAGAGTTGTCTCTTGGCCTATTTTATGTATTTTGATTACCGTTTGTATTAAAAGCACTTTGTATTTATACACTATTACTGTAGCCCTATTGATGGGGCAATCGATGCATGTATGTGTACTTTAAGTTTAAATTGCGTTACTCTGATATATGCGTATTTTGGCACAGCCTTAATATAAATTCAGTTTCGCGTTTTTAATCTTTCCGTTGCGTTTCGTCTTAATAAAGCGCATTAACGTTTATAAAACGATTAAGGCTTAGTTAAATACCTTAGGTTCTTTAATGGGACGGCGGGTCATCTCAGTTTAAAAGCCTTGACTCTTCATGAAAGACTATGAACAAAAAAGGCATTACTCTTCATGAAAGGGCATGGACTCATTATAAAAGGTTATGGTCCCAAAGTCATGCATAAGTTTTCTTTCTAACATCCCATCATTAGAAAGAAGAGACTCTTTATGGTTTAAGAGGAATTGTGCATGCTTGACTTGGAAGACCAAGAACTAAAGTTTCTTCATCATATTCTCCATGGATTCGGGTACGCTTTTGCTATTGTCTTTTTTTCTCTATTTTTGATGATTGAATATGACTTGTCTTGATTGGATGATAGTTTTCATCTTTGAGTATCTCCCATACTGTTTTTCAACAAGTGGTATCTAGGGATGGCAAAAAAATCCGTACCTGCAGATATCCGGAGGTAAAATCCGTCACGGATCGGATCAGATTTGGATAGTTTAATGGATATTCACAGGTCAGTTTTAACGGATTTTTTTACTATTCGCTGGTTAACGGGGCGGGTACGGATTTAATACTATCTGTGCTCGTGGATACCCCCATATACTAAAATAAATATTTTTTTCCTAATAACCCTAGTTTCTAATCACACACAGGTCACTCACTGGCTTACACCAGCAGTCCTTCACTCAACGTCTCAACTCTCAACCTCACTAGCGCCGCTCTTCCTCCCCCTTCTCTCCTCCAGTCGCGCCCTCACCACCTCTTCTCTCCCCCTTCTCTCCTCGACTCCTCTAGCAACGCGTTGGCGCCGCTCTCCTCCAGCCGCCGCAAATACAGAGCCACTCTCCCCTCCCCCTTCTCTCCTCCAACTAGTGGCGCCCTAACCCCAGAAAATCAGAGAGTGAATGGTAATAAATGTTTTTTTATTTTTATTTTTTTTAGTAGATATCCAGGATATTCGCGGATTTTTCAAAAATCCGCGGATATCTCCTTAACGGATCTCCGTCCGGGCACGAGGCAGATTTTCTCCCTGCGGGGCAGGTAGCGGGTAGCTAGTATCCGTGCCCGCCCCGCCCCGTTGCCATCCCTAGTGGTATCAGAGCCACAAGTTTATGTTGAATCATTAAGAAATAAGTTTCTCAACTCTAATGTATTTATTTGGAGAATGTGTGAATTGTCATCCAATCAATTCACTATTTTAGAGGTTTCATGTTAAAATGGAATCTTGTTCTTTAAAGGCTTTCATCGAATTAGAAATTTTAAACATATTTAGGCTGCATTAATAACATGTATTCACAATGCATTATTATAAAATGTTGGTCATGTTGCATTACTGAAGATATTGCTCTTCAATTCATTGCAAATTATTTGTTCTTGCATTGAAATTCATGAATGTTATGTAAATGTTATAGCTTTGTTTTCTGGAACGAGTTATATTTGCATCATGTATAAATTCAGCCCCTTGAGGATACGGGTTCTACTCCTACAATTTGTGCAATTCTTCATGAAACTGCTATGTTTATATTCAAATATTTTGGTTGTTAAATAATCAAACAATTGGATTTTGTGGTGTAACGGTTGTATGACTGTGTTTTGCACCGTTGGGAACTGAGTGCGATTCCCATAGTGGAAAAGTCTGAAATGTTGTATTTCTAAGTTAAAGATTTTTAAAGTTCGCTTGTTATAGCGGCGTTATGTCATGGCCTAGTGGCTTGATTGGTTGTACTATTTCAGACATGTTTCAGAAATGGTGACGGTTCGATTCTCGCAGTTTCTTTTTTTGGCGTTTTAATTTTATATCTTTTTACTGGAAAATGATTAAAATGATAGAATGTGTACAAAGACCCAAGACCCAGAATTAGGATGTAAGCGCGCTGGCCACTGGGCTACTACTTTGGTGGTGTCCTTTGTTGTTCAAACAATTTATTTAAAGCATTCATAAGAAATTCAAATACTTGGTCATAAGTTTGGATCATAATTGTTTGACATTTTAAATGAGCCAATTAAAACAAGAAGTCGCCAAAGTAATCTCTCTTGTGTAGATTACTCATGAGAAGTGTTAAATGTGTGTATGTGTATCCATGTGAGTATTAATCGGCTCAAAGAAAGGTTAATATTTGGCCGGATTACATGCACACCTGTGATGATAAACATGTGATAATTATAAGGTTGTACCTGTGAATGATAAATCAATCCAAAGATGGGTTTATTATTTAACATGCATTATTGTCAATGTTTGATCATAACAACAAGCGTACAACTACGAATTAATATTACTGCCCAAAGACTTGATATTAATGTTGCACTAGGTATCTTGAGATGAGGTATGTCGTTATTTGAATTTATTAATGATTGAATTTTGATTATGAAGTGAGTATATTTATATTGTTTATTTCATTCTCTCTTCAGCTACTATTGCGACTGTATCTACTAAACTGAATTTAGTTCCAGTGCTTAATGGTACCAACTTTAAAGATTGGAAAGAGAACATTTTAATTTTTCTTGGTTGCATGGATCTTGATCTTGCACTAAGGTTGGAGCAACCTCCTTCTCCTACGGATTCTAATACCTCTGAAGAGAGGAAAATTTACGAGAAGTGGGACCGCTCCAATCACATGAGTCTCATGATCATCAAGCATGACATTCCAGAGGCATTTAGGGGTGCTATATCTGATGGGATAACAAGTGCCAAATATTTCCTTGCCAAAATTAAGAAGCACTTTGCCAAAAGCGTTAAGGCAGAAACAAGCACACTCCTTCAAAGCTTGATTTCTATGAAGTATAACGGTAAGGGAGTATATTATGGAAATGTCTAATATTGCTTCCAAGCTTAAGGAACTAAAGCTTGAGTTGTCTGAGGATTTACTTGTGCATTTGGTGTTAGTTTCTCTTCCTGCACATTTTAGTCAATTTAAGATCAGTTACAACTGCTAGAAGGAGAAATGGTCTCTTAACGAGCTCATTTCATATTGTGCAAGATGAAGAGAGGATGAATCAAGAAAGAGTAGGAAATGCTCACTTGGCAAGTACCTCTAATGACAAGGGCAAAAAGAGGCAAAATGGAGTTACTAATGTTGAAGTTGCTAAGGGTCCAACACAAAAGAAGCAAAATGAGGTTCATGAAAGTTGCTTCTTATATGGCATGAATGGACATGACAAGAAGGAATGTACCAAGTACCACATCTGGCGTGCAAAGAAAGAGTTTCCTAAGTTACCTAAGGCCAAATGATGTTGAAAGACGCATTTATGTGGGAGATGGCAAGTTGGTAAAAGTATAAGCAATATGGCATTTAAGGTTATTGTTAAGTACTGGTTATTCTTTGGATTTAATGGATACTTTTGATGTACCATCGTTTAGACGGAATTTGGTTTCTATTTCTTTGATTGGACAAATTTGGTTATCATTATTCAGTTGGAAACAATCAATTCAGTTTATCTATTAATTCAAATGTTGTTGAAACTAGTATTGTTATGGTGTATGACAATCTATATTTGCATGATATTGTATGAAACCTTGAATGTGGAATCACGTAGCACTGAGCGTAAAATTGATAATGCAAATTCAGGAGCGTTGTGGCACAAGTACCTAGGTCACATCTCTAGAAATAAAGTTGAGCAATGTGTGTCAGATGGAATCCTAGATTCCATTGACTTTAAAGACTTTGATGTCTCTGTTAAATGCATTAAGGACAGATAGACCAAACAAAGAAATTAGGTGCCTAGTCTAAAGCACATTCATGTATAGGTATATCTAGATGAGACAAGGCCTTATAGGCTAAATGAATGGTAGTTGGAACCCAGAATAGTGAGCAACTATTTTATTGTCTATTTTGAATGATCCAAGGGCTTAAGTTTTATGATCCCAAATTAAAGACAATTTTTGAAATGAGAACTATCATGTTCTTTGAGAATATTGAGTTTGGGGCAGAAATAAGGTTATAGACTTTGTTTTTGAGGAAGAATTGGTTTCAATTCTGAAACCAGTTCATACAGTCGCTTCTAATGAAGCAATTCTAGAACCTCTATAAGACATCAAGATGAATTAGTTGTTCCCAAAGAACAAACTCAAGATCCTCAAGAACGTGTGCAATAGGAACAAGTGTCTTTGCAACGATCCACTAGAAAAAGGAGGTGTGCTATTCGATTTGATTGCATAGTATATTTTTCCAACAACATGAGGAAAATGATTGTATGATGAAAAATGATCCAGCGGAGTTTGAAGAAGGGGAAGGAGTCCTATCAGTTTTCGTGAAGCCATGCAAGATTCCAACTCGGAAAAGTGGATTGAAGCGATGACTTGAGAGTATGAGTCCATACAAGACAATAAGGTTTGAGAACTTGTCCCATTACCATAAGGTGTGAAACCCATCGGTTGCAAATGGATATTTAATACCAAAAGGGATTCCAAAGGTAATGTGGAGAGAGGTATAAGGTTCATCTTGTAGCCAAGGGCTATACTCAAAAAGAAGTGATTGACTTTAAAGAGACTTTCTCTCCGGTTTCATTGAATGACTCTTTTAGGACAATCATGACTCTTGTTGCACATTATGATTTGGAGTTTCATCAGATGGATGTCAAGACGGAATTTCTTAATGGCAACATTAACAAAACAATTTATGTGGTGCAACCAGAAAACTTTGTGTCGGGAGACCCAAAGACGATGATTTGCAAACTGACAAGATCCATCTATGGGCTACAATAGGCATCTCGTTAGTGGTATCACAAGTTTCACCACGTAATTCTCTCATTTGGTTTTGAGATGAATATTTTGTGTATCACAGTCTCAGTGGGAGCAAATATATTTCCTTAGTATTGTATGTTGATGGCATATTGCTTGCGACTAATGATATAGGCATGTTGCACAAAACCAAGAAAATTCTATCAAGAATTTTGAGATGAAAGATCTTGATGATGTCTCCTTTGTATTATGGATTCAGATACAATGAGACCAATCTGGTACTCTAGGATTGTCACAAAGGAGTTATATCGATAAGGTGCTCAAAAGGTTTGGCATGCAAGACTATCAATCAGGTGATGTCCTGATCACTAAGGGAGACAAATTTAGTCTCAATCAGTGCCCAAAAGAAAAACTTAAGATTCAGGAGATGCAAAAGATTCCTATGCATCGACTGTAGGAAGTCTAATGTATGTTCAAGTTTGTATGCGTCTAGACATAGCATACATTGTTGAAGTGTTAGACAGATACTTAAGCAATCCAGGAATAAATCGTTAGAAAACTGCCAAACGAGTCATGGGTCTATAGAGAACGAAGAACTATATGCTCACATAAGGAAAATCAGATCAGTTAGAGATCATTGAGTATTCTGATTCTGATTTTGTTGGATGCCAATATAGTTAGAAATCCACATCAGGTTATGTTTATCTATGGTTATAAGGCATCCAAATTATGGAATATGGCTGCGAAATTTTGTCACTGGGTTCTAAAATTTAGATTCTTTGAAAGACCACTACAGTTATTTTATAACCATAAGTTAGTAGTGATATTAAGTTCCTTGTTGTTAAGGAAAGAGTTCAGAGTGACAGATATCTATAAAGCATATTGGCACAAACTCCATGGTTGCGGATCTGCTTACTAAAGGTTTATCCCCAAGGTCTTTCATGAGCATATTGCTCAAATGGGTGCTGTATCACTAGATGATATGTTTGTCAGGTGGGAGCATGTATTTGGATGCTTTTCTGAGGAAGATATATTTTATTATTATTTTCTGCAGAATATAGTTTTGGTATAATTTTCACTCTGAGTTTATTTTGATCTCATTAAAGAATAAAGTTGGACCAGTTGGAAATAGGCATGTTTAGATCACATTACACGTAATTTTCATGCTACACATCCATACTTGATCGATATCATTAATTATATTGATATATGTGACCATTGATGGGTCTAGTTACGATAAATGTAACAAAGATCGCTTTGATCCTATATTGATATGATTGATGGACGAGATTGTTTGAGATGACAGATAAATATAACATTTTTGAGCTCATAAGGTTATTTTGCAATGCATGATTGTATAATGACATATGTGGCCAAAGTGAGAGATTGTTAGATATTTATCTAATATGTGGGCATACATATATCATTAATTGTGTATTGGAAGTTATCTAAAGGATTATCCCTTTTCAAGTGATCTTATATGGTTTAAGTTATTGAGATTAATGACATCTCATTTGGTATGGACTTTATAATGTGTAGATACCTAAAGTCTTATTTCTATTTTTATGATGGGCCAAATTAGAAATAAGAAAAGTTTAAAAGCCTTGACTCTTCATGAAAGACTATGAACTCAAAAGGCATTACTCTTCATAAAAAGGCATGAACTCATTATAAAAAGTTATAGTCCCCAAGTCATATGCATCAGTTTTTTTCTAACATTCCATCATTAGAAAGGAGAGACTCTTTATGGTTTAAGAGGAATTGTACATGTTTGACTTGGAAGACCAAAAACTAAAGTTTCTTCATCATATTCTTTATGGATTGGGGTACGCTTCCGCTATTATCTTTCTTTATCTATTCTTGACGATTGAACATGACTTGTCTTGATTGGATGATGGTTTTCATCTTTGAGTATCTCCCATACTATATTACAACACTAAAATCTTACATAAATAATGGATTAGTTTTTAGATGAATCGATTAAAAGTGCATGAAATGTAAAATTGAATGGATTATTATGAAAAAGAATCGATTATTAAACTAGACAGCTGGTGATGGACAGCTATCAGGTATGTTATTCAATGGCCGAACCCAACTACAGTTTATAGAAAATTCCAAAAGCCTATCATGTTCACATTTTTTTTTTTTGATTCTGATACAGATTTGGCTTGGAGGAAATAGGAATCAAACTTCATTAGCATGAAGTTTCATGGACAAGGTGAAGATTCTAGACCTTGAAAAGGTCTTGGAGCCATTGTTTTATCATTGGAAGCAAAAGCGTCATTCTAAAGAATCGTTTGGTGACTTAACCAAGAAGCTAAAATCCTCTTTATTCGTTCTTCTTTTTTTCTTTAATCTTCATCTTTCCCACCATTTTCTATTTCATTCTTCGTATTTTTCCTACTCTCCCAGAATCAGTCTCACCGTTGCACTGCCCCCACCCTGTGAACCATCTCTGTCCCTTGCTGCAATAGTCACACGACTCCAAGCATCACCACCGAGAACCTCCTCCTCTGCTGCGCCACTATTAGCTGGACTATGTAGGAATGTAATGATTTATAAGATTTTTTTTAAAGATT
Source organism: Ammopiptanthus mongolicus (assembly GCA_039655645.1). Classification (NCBI taxonomy): domain Eukaryota; kingdom Viridiplantae; phylum Streptophyta; class Magnoliopsida; order Fabales; family Fabaceae; genus Ammopiptanthus; species Ammopiptanthus mongolicus. Next base: position 80,728,951 of record CM077347.1, read on the forward strand.
TTTATAATCAAAATTTTATTGTTTGGATTTTAATGGATTTATATCATAAGAATTTATAAGATTTGAAAGAATTATATGGAGCTATAAGATTTGAAAGGAACACATAGTACAGAATAAAATCATAATTTATAAATCAGATTCTATTTCTGTAGTGAAGAATAAACACATAAACTCTAATTACAACATTACATAGCAAAATCTATTTTATAGTGGAGAAAGCAAAATATTCACATGTTTTTGTTCATATGTTACTATATTTATATTGTGAAAAAGGAAATTATGAACTTAAAAAAATAAAATAACTTTATTTTCATAATGTCATAAATATTGTATTCTATATTTTTATTGCTTATTGCTACTAATATATGTCAGCCATCAAGAGTATATAAATTTGATGTGTTATTACTTGCAAATCAATTCTACTCTATACTTAGATAGTGTTTGATCCAACTTTTTTGAGGCTTAAAAACTACTTTAAAGTTAAAGTTAAAAGTAACTGTAATAAGATCATGTTTGGGTAGTTTAATTTTCTTGGAAAAAGTTTGTTTTACTAAAAAAAAAAGTTGTTTTGAAATTATTCTAATATGTTTGACAAATTAGCTTGCAGTAAAAAAAAAAGTTTTTTTAATAGAAGAAAATGGTTTTCAAGAAAACTAAAAATTTTAAGCTTATTTGAAAAAAAAAATTTGATTATTTTGAAACCAATCATATTTTCTCATTTTACCATATATAACTAACTACCAAATAAATATTATTATTCTATACAAACAACTTCATATCTTTTTTTTTTTTTTGTAATTTACTATATAAAAACATTTTTTAAACCATCCAAACAAAATAGATTATCTTCAAATCGCTTTTTAACAAGTATACCAAAACAAAAATTGATTCTCATTATACTCTATTATTCCAATAAATATATAATCGACTATTGAAGTAAATATCTTAAAATCGTTTTGTTTGGTAATTTATGTTGGGTGGAACGATAACGATGGGGAAAGAAAGGGGGAGGGAGGGAGAGGGGAGAAAGGAGAGAGATAGAGGGAGGGAGGAGAAAGAAATGTGAAGACATAAGGTAAAAAGAAATAAGGATTGAGAATCCTGAGAAATCTCATGTGTCAGAGTAAGACTTTTTGTTACTAAAAAATAACTGAAAACTCACACAAAGTCGCACAAAATCCACCTTAGAAAACAATCCATCGAAATCAGAAAGTTTTTGAATATAACAAGCCTTTTGTTACTTGTAAAAAGTCTTGATTGAATACCACTAGATTTGGATTCCTTCTTTCAAAATCTTAATAGTCTTAATTGAATACCACAATACTTATTTAGATTACTTAAAAGTCTTAATTGAATACCACATGACTTTTTTATCATAAAAAATCTTTTAAAATCCTTTAAAATTTCAATCCAATACACCCCCTTAAAAGATTTTTTTTTAAAGATTTTTATAATCAAGATTTTTACGGTTTAAATTTTAATAGATGTATATCATAAAAATTTATAAGATTTGGAAGATTATATGAATTTATAAGATTTAAAAGGAACACATTTGTTTTCATAATGTCATAAATATTGCGATCTATATTTTATTGCTTACTATAATTGATGTGTTTGTCATCAAGAGTATATAAATTTGATGTGTCTTAGCTAAATGTGTACTTGCAAACCAATTCTACTATATACTTTGATAGCGTTTGAGTCGATTTTTTTTTGGGACTTAAAAGCTACTTTAAAGTTAAAGTTAAAAAATAAAAGCTTGAAAAGTAAAGCTAAAGTTGTTTGGTAATTTATGTTGGGTTGAACGGCAACCGTGGAGGGAGAGAGGGGGGAGGGGAGGGGGAGGGAGAGAGATGGAGGGAGGGGGAAAGAGGGAGAGGGAGGAGAGAGAGAGAGAGAGGTGAAGACATAAAGTGAAGAGAAATAAGAATTAAGAATCCTAAGAAATCCGATGAATTAGGGTAAGACTTTTGGTTATTAAAATGTCACATAAAATCCATTTGAAAAAACAATTCATCGAAATCAACAAGTATTTGAAGTTTTTTCTAATACAAAGACTTTTTGTAAGTTGTAAAAAGTCTCGATTAAATACCACCAAATTTGAACCTTCTTTAAAAACTTCTGACAGTACTCATTGAATATAACAAAACTTATTTACATTATTTACCCAGATTGTTCATCTTTTCCTTCATTCTCGTTGGTTGTGTCAACTTAAGCAACATTATACTGCATTTCTCAGATGCCATGTTACTGACCATCGCCAACCAGGTTCTTCAATCTATTTTCTTCGTTGATTCATACATTGCTTCTTACTAGATTAGCAAAAGGGTGCAAAGATTGTAAATTTCCAATCCATTTGTCACAGAACAGAATTTCGGATGTGGTTCTTTTTCCCTGAATAGTGAATACATTGAACTTAAGGCTGCTAGCTTGTGACTTATTGCAGGTTTAAATCTTGAAAACAATCTCACCACTTGCATGGGTAAAATAGGGTTGCGTACTTGTACTCTCCCTAAACCCCAACACGTGGAAGCCCCCACGTGGGCCACCTTGTTTAGTGAATACATTGAGCAATAGTGGTTAATATATATAAGAGGAGTGCTAACAATATACTCTCTTACACTTTTTTTTCAACATATTCTCTCTTGAAATTCATATGGGTCCCACTTGAATTTTAATAGGAGAGAGAGTGTTGAAAAGAGAGTGTTAAAGAGTGTGTTGTTAACCTTTGTCCATATATAATATTATATATCATTGACATCTGCATCTATTACAGGTTCTCGGAGTTTCAAGGCTAATTGTGCTTGAATTTCTTGAGTCGTTTGAATTTTTTTTTTATGAAATGAGTCGTTTGAATTTAGATTCAAATCCAGGATCCAGCAAAATGAGCAACAAAACCTCCCATAGGGATTTGATATTAACAACTCAGAATCTACCTAACCTTTCTTCTTGGGCAATGCTTTAAGTTGCATGTAGAGACTCAAAACACTATTATTTTATTTGCATGCATACTATTCTCACCATCACTTTCAATACTTTATATATATGCTGTGAAAGATGCTTCTGTTTTGCTATACCTAGAGTACATGCATGTAAGAAAGGTGATTTAGGGGTCTGCATGAAGACTACTCACTGTTCATCCACACATCCTGGAGGAGTTCATATCTGACAGGAGATTCATAACGAATTTGTTTCGACTTCAAGCTGGGTTTTGTTAAAACTGCTGAGGACAAGGAACCATTGAATAATATTGAAGATAATGGGGACTTCAATTCATTGAGCTCATCATCACTGGTGTATGACTTCCTGAAAATAGAAGATCTGCTTCTTTGTAGCTGAGATTTGCTTCCAATCTCTCCAACCACACTCACAATGGAAGTTGCTGATGGAGGTGAATATGCAATGGGATCTGCAATGCATGGGAAGTTGTTGACAGACTCCTTTCTATCCTCAATATCATCCTGTATCAAATTAAAAAAGAAAACCAAGAGATCACAAGCCAAATCTTTTGGAGTTTCAGCCCATAATCACTCAACATTGTATATCAAACTGCTATACATAATATGAGAAATATGTGAATTTTATTGTGAATTTTCTTTAGTGATATGTGTATTTTATTTAGGTTTAATAAATCCGTAAGTTTTTCAACTATTTCGAAATTTGTAATAGGAAGCTTAAGAACCCTAATGGAGATGTGTATGAGAACTCAATTACAAATTTTTAAAAGTTCAAGATCTAATTACAAACTTTTAAAGATCAGAGACCTATTTGAAAATTTCTAAATAGTTTAGGGACCTATATATTAATTAAACCTTTTATTTATGTATCTCATACGAGTATATATGGAATATGTCCAAGTTCCAACAAAGAAATCCTACATAAATTGTGAGCCAGAAAAAGTAAAGCGCAAATTTGGTTATCTAACCTCTGAGCCCAGAGCTTCAAAAACAACATTGGGAACAGGATCAGGGCAAAACTCATCTGGGACAAACTTGTCTAAAATCTTCTTAACAAGTGATGCACTAAACATTGGGCATACCTTCAAAAACAAGAAATTTCTTAGCATGACTGAAGAGAAGAAACTTACAGCAAGTTAGCAACTAAATGAAGAGAAGTTCAATTCCATAAGCAAACCTCTTTCCTGATGGATTCATGTAACAGCATATCCTTAGGAAGCATCAGGAGGTCACTTAGTGCATTAAGAAGATTGAAGGATTTGAAGGACGTATTTTGTCTCTCAACATTGGTATAAGGGTCATCTTTATCTTCCAGTGAGTCATCATCATCCATGCCAAATAGGTCAGACAACCATCTAGACCAGTTTCCAACCTGACAAATTCAGAACATAAATGAAGAGAACGTATCACTAAAGAAAATTATATCCACTTACATTATATGGAAAATATGCATAGGATTCAACATATTTTCCATATGATGTAAGTGGACATAATTTTTATACCTCTAGGATCTCGTGCACTAGGACGTCCTTTTTATATCTCTCCAAACCCCACCAGTGCACGAGGCTCCCGGCTATGGAGCTGGTGGGGTCTGGGGAGGGTAGATATAGATGCGTTGATATAAAAAAAACTCTTGAGAACTAAGAAGTTACCACAGTTTTTAGCTGTGCACCGGCTCCGAAGCTTGATTTCCCAGGTGGAATGGGGAGAACCTTGGGATCACTAATAGCATCAGATACAGGATCAGTTGGGATTTCATCAGCAGACTCACGAAGAATAGCATTGAACATAGCCACATCTAATCTCGCCACGCACTGCTCCATTATCTAGATTTAAGTAACAGAAATGTGTTCTAATGTCATCATGATAGAGGCGAAGAAGAGCTTTCATTGACTAAAGTAAGGAACTTAGATACAATATTTATTAATGGATTCAAAGATATCATCATTTTTTAAGGGGGAAAACACATGTTCACATGTTTGACTTTGTGCTTGATAAATTTTCACAAACCATACTTTTACTCATCCTTGTGAAGACAAGGTTTGTAATAAAACATGATGACGTTATTTGATCCGTGTAGTCTATCCCACCTAATGGGAAAGGGCTTTTTGTGTTGTTATTGTTGTGTACTTGTGCTCACCCCTTCTTGGCACTAAGATCCAGTTAAGGTACACCTTATAGCTGCCATTGTTACTAGTTTACTACTATAAATTTCATACATGTTTACCAAGGTTCGATTCCTATGTGGACGGTAATGACTTCCAAGTGAAATGAAAATTTTCATCCTTCAGGAACAATAATAGACCAAAAAGAAACCATATGGAATTTGTTTACAGTTACAAACAATTCTTTTATCCTGGACATGTTCTGATTAAGAGCTAAATATGTTACGTTTCACTTATTGTCCCATAATATCTTTCCAACTCACTTCTGTTCGTTCCTGCTCTTGTTTTGTAATTTTATTGGCAAATGCATACATTCCCCATTATTCTTTGTTTGCACAATCACCCATTTCAAAGCTTTTCACCTTGCCAAACTCACAGAAAAATAACAACTAAAAGGAAAACAAAACTTAAAAGTTTCTTTCAGCACAAAGAAGGAGGTTGGGAGGCAACTAGATAAGACTAACCATTCTAGGCAGCATAGGCAAGCAGCCACACTCATCCCCTCCAGCTCGAATAGGACACAGCCTTTCACAGGCTTCCCTAAAAGCATTCCTCCAAATATCTAGTGACAAGTTTACCTGCTCATGATCACATGAGCTAGATATCCTTCTACAACATTTCCTTGAGGCAGAACCTACATTGGTGTAGGTCAGCTTTGCATCAATAGACTGCATAGGTGGAGTCAGAGTCTGGATATAGACAAGGAAGGATTAATGTTAGATACCAATTGCTTTAGGATTTTTATAGAAGAGAATATATTAAGGCATTACCTGCCACCAGATAGATTCTACAACGCGAGAGAAGATCCAAGCTTCCACCTTTTCCAGTGCTGATATGAATACACTGGGATCATCCCAGTTACCAAAACCTTCATACCCTAATGCTGTATGATTCTTCCACCTTAGTGGGGATGCTATCTTGCCATACCCCTCTCCCTGACTTTTCCTTCTCCTACTAGTTCCAGTAGGATTTGATGGAACCAAATCTTTGATGGTTTGGCTTATAATTGTTCTCAACACTATAGCATTAGACAACCAAAATGTCAACCTGTACCCAGATGCTACAATAGGTCAACTAGCTAGAACAGTTTATGATGAAACTATAATTTCCATCTCAAGCAGCAAGATTCATGAAAACATCAGTTGAACAGTCTCTAACCACTAATCTGACCCATTTATGTTAAGAATTTCATGCAGGATATCCACTTCCACTTTCTTTTAAAATAAAGTCTAGAATAAGTTTATTCTCATTTTAGAAAGTATTTTGCAGAGCAATGTATAGCAAGTTCTGCATAAGAAAGAAGCATTTCTTCATTCCAAAGCTTCTTGTTTTCAGAGTTAACTAATTTGAGACAATAAAAAAAATCACTTAAAAGAAATTAGAAAACTTTTCATGATCATGCAACTTGTGATTCTTAGTAATATCTTCATAATGTTAGTTTGATTAGTGATAGGATAGTTGGAAAATGCTTAGAATAACATGCAGTACGAGTTGTGGCTCAAACGTACCTTGGGACATCATTTCCACATGCCTTTGTAACAAGTACTAATCCTGACACAGAACTTTTAGCTGCCCCAGACCTTCTTCCTTGAAGATTTTCCTTACAAGCATGAAGATACAGCCTGGAAAGTCGCCGAGCTGGGGCATGGACCTTACTCATGGAGCTTCCATGCTCAGCAACTACTGAATATAATGCAGCCTCAGTAGCAGCAGCTTCTCTTAACTCTCCTTCAAGCATCTTTATCTTGTTTTCTAAATGCTCGATTTTTCCATCTAAAGTGGCATTTCTTGCCTCCTTTGGATAACTCTTAGCTTTGTCATTTCTACTGATATTCCCTCCACTGTTTTGTGCATCTCCAAGAATACCATTTTCCTTTACTTGATCATGATGATTGCAACTGAGTGATCCAATATTCCCAGCTGAGTCTGCTGGTGATTTCTCAGACTTCATGCTCTTTAATCTTTCACTTTTGACAATATTGCCACGCATACCATTACTTGATCCACCAAAAGAATATGTAGTACTACTGCTATCCAATAAGACTTGATCTTTGGCATCTTGTGCTACCAATTTTTCATCTTCCATGCAGTCTTGCCATTCCAAATTAGATTTTTCTTTTCCATGTATGTCCTCAAGAGAACCATAGTAAATGTTATCACCTCCTCCCTCCTTCACACAATGTTTGTCAGCTTCTTCACATCTCCCACATAATTTGTCATTGCATTCAGAAGTATCTTGAGATGATGAGTGCCTTGAATAAATGTCAAAAGAACTCTCATTACTGCTTCTTTGAACATCAAATATATTTCTATAATTTGCAACCTTGTCAAGAACATTCTGGTCCAAATTTTCATGACCACTGCTTTGTGTCCTGCTCCTATAATTTACATCTAAATTGTCACAAACTAAAGATGGGGAAGAAGAATCAGCACTTGGGGAAACAACATTCTTTTGGTTTGACAATGAATTATGACTAAGAGAGTTAGACATAGAAGCATGACCATTTACTGGACTCCTGAGAACAGAGGACACATCCCTTGATGACATGTGAGATGAACTCCTCTCTGGCTTCCCGCATCTATCTAGTTGCATCATGTTCAAGTTTTCAAGCCTTGCTTCTGAAGCCAAGGGATGCGCCTTGTCATTCATACCAGTGTTTAGAATTGGTCCATCTGATCCATTCTGCAATTCAATTGCAATTACTATATTGCTTGATGAGGATTTTCTTAATATATTCAGATTTACCCAACAAGAAGTCTGTCTTACCAATTTACCACACCATTGGTAAAAACATTAAAGTATGATTTCTTTTTATTTATTTTGGTTGAACGAAAATATGATTTCTTTCTATTTTCCGTACTTAACATCGAGTCATATTTATAATTTTGTATTGCAGTTTGTTTTGTCTGAACCAGCTTTATTTAACAAACAAAATGCAATGCAAAAAAGTAATTTCCAAAAATTTTTTTATGGAGTGAGACTGACAAGTTCTAAATTGTTACATTCTATCTTTTCATCATACTAGAGGACCATGCAAAATTGCAAATAGATACACACATTCACCTAGTTATAATAAATGTAAAGTTCATGCTAATATCAATGATATATATATAAGTACCTTTTCCAATTTAGGATGTATAAACCCACTGGACTCAATGGAAGTAGTAGCTGCAGCCGCAGATGAATGTGAGGAGACATCATCATCAGTAAAAGAGGTAACCTCAGCTTCCTCAGCATATTCTTCATTCATCAATGCTGATACAGAACCACCACCACTATTGTCCTTCAGCATCTCTTTTGAAAAGCTGTCCTTCAATGAGTGACTTGTGTGATTTTTTTCAACAGACTGAATTTTAATGAACAAAAGTGGTTGATCTGTGTTTCTGTAGCTCCTCTTGCAGTTCATAGATGCACTAATGGACAAGGTCTCTTTAAGTATCCCATAATCTGCCAAGTCTATAATGGCAGTCCCCAACAACTGACCTTTAACATTTTTATCTCTCCGCGGCTCATACAAGTTGAACTCCAAGAAGTTCCTTTGGAAAACATCAGCATCACCACCTCTGACTGACATATCCCTCAACAAAGTTATAGGAAGCCTAAATGACTCATTGAATTCAATTCTTCCTTCACCTATAACAGAACCAAGTGAAGGGGCAACGAGATTGGTAGAACCTGATGCACATTCACCATTCTTCCATTCTATCAATACAGAACGAAGGGATCTTAGAGATTGTGATGGGGGCCATGGCTTAATCTCCTGAATATGAATGAGGTAATCAATTTGTATGGTGCCACTTCTCCTGTTCTTTCCTCTCAAGCCTAGAACCATGGCTGCCAAGATGATGGATCCTCACCAGTTGAACTTTTTCAACTTAGTTGAATGTCTACACAAGCCCCCTGAAGAGAAACAAGCCATGATGTGAGAGATCAAGATTCATAAACTAAGTGCACATAATTTTGACACAAGAGCATGTAAACTGGATTAATATACAAATGTTGAAAGTTCTTAATATATGAGGAGTTAGAAGGATGAAAGATCATATCAACAGAGTGCTTAAGAGAAGGAAAAAAAAAAAGTGAAATAAAAGTTTACAACTTGGAGCTAAAACCCAGTAGAAAATTGATAATTTGGAGCATGAATCTAGTTACAAGTTAAATACACCACATAAAAATCATCATTTTTTTTTTTTAGCAGAGAAAGGAATGCATGCAATAAGAGCCACTGGCGTAATGTAAACCCTTACCAGGAAAAGCAGTGGTTGGTTGAGGTGGTGGTAGATTCAGAAAACTGCAGGAGCTGGTTGTAACTGAAATGGGGTGCCACCATATTTCTGAGACCATAAGATATCTTAATGGAGTCTCTTTTAATTCTTTTATTTTGTTCAAACATTCTTGATTCCAGTTTACATACAGTTATAGCTTGTGAGGCACACCAACTCACGCGAATATATATAATATAGCAGCATCTAAGCAAAGGAGAGAATTTTCATGTTGAGGTGGTAAAAAAAGATTTAACTGTTGTCAAGTTAGATATTGTTTTATGAGTAAATACTCAATTTGGTCCTCGAAATTGTAGGGTCATATCAACTTAGTCCCCCATATTATCAATATTCCAAAATGATCCTTGGAATTACCAAATGTAGCAAATGCATCCCTGACATTATTCACTTAGTTTCAAATGCATTCCTGGCATTACCAACTTAATGTCATTATAGTCTATGCAAATATCAACGGAGGAACGAATCTGATTAACTTTCTGTAATTTCAGGGATCATTTTGGAATATTGATAATGTAGGGGACAAAGTTGATACGACCGTACAATTTCAAGGACCAAATTGAGTATTTACTCAATCATAACTCATTAAAAATATTTAACTCTATAATAATAATAATAATAATAATAATAATAATAAACTTAAAAGTTATATAACTAATGGACGTGACTCCGTTGGTTGCACAGGTTAAGTTTGTGGGGGAGGACTGCAATTCGAATCCCACAAAACATATTCTTAAGAAGGGACGAAAAACCTTAACTGTGATTAAACACCCGAGCAGAGATTAGTTCCATAACGGATCCAAAGGATCTAAGCTTGTGGGATATTCCGTGAATATACTGGGTAGCCAAAAACCCTAATTACAGTGGATTCTAACCATAAAAACTTAAAAGTTATATATAGGATAATTTATTATTGATTCTTTAAATAAAATTTTTTACACTCTCAATACCAATTAAATTCTAATATTAAACAAAAAAAAAAAAAAGTTTGGTTCATTTTGTTAGCTAAGAATATAATTCTTTTTGGTAAAGTACTACGTCGTATGGTGTAAACTACTGGCATCACCACGTTTCCGTGATGTTGATGCCTCGCCCGAAATGTAGACCTTCGTTCAATATCGAAGTGACTTTGAAATTACCACTTCAAAACAATAAGGTTAGCGTTACACGCTATCTCTATCTCCAGTAACTTTTAGAATGCTAAATTTAAGTCACTTTAAATTACATCTATTTTATCATATATATTATAATATAAATCTCGTTAACGAGTCTTAAGGATATAAATTAAAAAATATTTAAAAAGTAAGTTTTGTGAAAAAACTAAATACATAACTTCTTAGAATAATAAATACATCACTTTTCAATAAAATTTTGTTTTTCTTAATTCCTTAACCAATATCCTTAGGATACTTGTTAGCATTCTTCTATAATTTATAATTTATTTGTATAACTTTTATTAAATATATTATACAAAGTTGATTAGGAAATGGAAATTTTTTTTTGCTAGTTGAAGGAGTGTGTTTCCAACTGGAGAAGGTGCCTCCCACCAGAAACATAGATAGTTTTTTTTTACATAAGAATATTTATGATTGATAATTAGAGATTAATCCTCTTTTAAAACATAAAAATCAATAAACTGATTTTATCTTTTCCAATAAATTTTTTCATACACATAAAAAGATTGGAAAGGTGATATGATCAACTATACTAATCCTCGTTGATTATCGTTAGTTTCGTGGGGCTGAACAGAAGATACAGAACATCAATGGTGTTGGTTACTATACCAACAATGCATAACCGCGCGTGAAAAATACGTCACACGAACACGGCACCCTATGCGTCGCTTCTACATAATGGTCTTTGACATGTGTGGTAATTGCTAAACCCATAGTTTACAAAGCTCAAGGAAATTAGATGGTGAGATCTAATCATCGAATAGTGACAGTGGTTTTCATGCACCTTCGCCACCAGCACTGGCGCAGAGTAGCATAATTCAGCTTGGATGTACTTATTATTAATATATAAATAAATATATATTTTTTTAAGTGAAAAAGGATTTCTATAAGGACTGTCACAGTATCGTTACTAATTTAAGGGTTTTGATATCTTGAAATTGGGTACTAATACTTAAAGATATTAATGATTCTAAATATTTTATCACCTTATTTCTTATAACGAGAAATACAAGTTAATCTTCTTTTAGCTTTAGTAAGGATGTCTTGTTCTATTTCTTTAAGGGCCATATTTTCTTTATGTAATATTATTCCTTTAAAATGCTTTATCTTTTTTTTAAGATAATTCATAGCTTCTCTATCTTCGTACATAAGGATAACATCAAATCCTTCTATGAGCGTTATTATTTTTCCTGCCATATGTAATCCTAGCTCTTCAATATATTCTGTCATTTTCTTAATTGATTTTCTAATAGAATTAATTTATTTTCTCTCCAAAGTATATTTTTTTCAATTAATTTTCTAACTTGTTCATTTATATAATTTTCCTTCTTAGTCTTTAATAAGGTAGATAGATATGCATATTCATTCTTAAGTTGTAATTTTATTACTTGTATTCTTTCTTTTATTTGGTTTTAACTCATGCTGCAAAATTTTCTAATTCGTTTTTTTATTCTTTTTAGCATTTTTAATTTATAATCTATTATACCTTCTATTATACAGTTATCAATAAAGTCTCCTGCTTCTTGTTGTTTCCAATATTCTATTTCTTTTCTAATCTCTTTTATCCATTGTTTAAACATAGTAATTGTCATCATGCCATTATCCTTTCAAGTCTCTTTTTTTTATCCATTTTTCTAATTTAAAGTGATGATCTAGCATACTTTTCTTTAATCAGTTATCGTGGAAATTCATAGGTTTAGTATTTTGCCAGAACATTATATCCTTTCGATTCTTGTTTAACCACTGTTTTAAAGTGGCAAATATTATCATGATATTATGATTTCTAGGCGTTGTTTGAATATCTGGATACGAGTTTCAACCGTCTTATTTGATCTTTAATTATGGGGTTAGGATTTTCTTCATCTAATTCCTTTAAAGTTTTACAATAATCTCTTAGATTACTTATTGTTTTATTTATATTGCTAGTTATTTTCATTATCTAGCTCTGATACCAATTTCTTGCGTGGGTTATTTCTTGTGTTATTTGACATTGTTTGGCCAATTTTTATCTTTATCATATTTTATTTTTTTATATACAATGTTAAGTCATTAACTTGATTTACTAATATATTAATATGATCCTCCTTACTTCTATCAGGTTCTATAAAAGTAATGGGCCTAGGTATGTAAAATATTTTTAAAGATTCAGATTTCTTTAAAAAGGTTCCTAATTCAGTTATTTCATTTCTTTGTGGATAATAAATTTTGCCAATGTTTTCAAATAATTGTGGAACATCTTTTCGATCATTATTTCTAAAAGTAATACTATTGTGAGAATTTGTTAAAGCGTAATTGACACAATATGTTACTGAGAATATTTTATCTCCTGGTCTCATTAAGTTTTTCCTTAAAAATTTATGTTCTAATGTTAATGATTGGTCTAATCTTTGTGTATTTAAAGGGATGCCGATATTTGGATGAATTTCAAACTTTAATTTTACATAAGCTAAGTTTCCTTCTATAACTCCTAATGTTTTATCTCGTACATCAGTTATTCTTTCATCATTCAAGATTAACTCTATTGGAGAGTCTATTCCTTCTTGGAAAGTTGTTTTAATTAGGATTTGAACTGCTCCTATGTGTATATATCCTATTTTTCGTCTATGTGCTTCTATTTTTAAATTTTGTCTTAGTTCTGAAATCGTTTTTCGGTTTAATAGTTGTATACTTGTAAGGCCTTGAGCTTCAGTTATATCTATGGGAGTTTCTGTAATTATTTTACCATAGTAAATAATATTTTCTTTTTGAATAAATCTTTTCATTATTCCTCCTAATTTTTCTTTTCCTTTCATATTTGTAGTTTTAGAAAGATCTAATTCATCTTTTTGTATTTTTTGAAATAAACGAGGGTTAATAAGAATACTTCCTTGATAATTTTCATCTTCTTCAGTAATTTGAAGGTGTTCTACGTCATTAGTTTCTATTATCTCAGGTTCCATAATGTTTATAAACGATAAGCTACAGATTGTAAGGATATAATCATACCTGATTAGGATTAATAAAGGGATAGTTCTTTTTGGTCCACTGTTGCTTCCGCCTTGCTGTTTCTAAATGGATGATTAAATGATCTTTGAATATGTGGAGCTAATTGAGACAAGATAATTGGAAAGTATATGGAAGATTTATAAATAAGAAGAGTAATTTATTTGATGGAAGTGGTTACAGGGATGGTATTCGCAGATACCTAGTAGCCTCTAAGGGAGACTAACAGCTTTCCTCAACTTGAAAAAGCTCGGGTGAGAGTTTTTCTCCAGATGATTCACTCTGATTTGCCTCAACATAAGAGGACTTATTTATAACTTAAGGGATTATTAACTATTTATATTATTGACCTTATAGCACGTAAGTGCTTACATCAGAAAACTAATAATTTACATGTTGTCGTCACTGCTTACATCATTCTTCAATTATTGCTTCGTCTTCGGAACCTTTCCCTTGTGGCTGACAGCTAGTAGTGGCTTCTGACGTGGCTTGCTTTATGCATCTCTCACATGCATGATTGCCACTTTCTTTAATTATTGAACAAAGTTTATGGAGGACAACTGGGCAATAATTCATAGCGGGTCCCTCGAATGGATAGAAGGGCATCTCGAAGCTTTTTAGTAAAGCCAAGTCTTTTTCTCTGATGGGCTTTCTGCTTGTCTTGCTTAGAAGCAAAGTATTCGGTCCTTTGTACAGAGTTTTAATAAATGATTCTTTTCCAATGGTTTGACATTAGGAGTATATGCTGGCTAATTGATGTGCTATGAAGTTAATAATTTGATCTTCATCATAGTGTACTCCAGTAGCTTCATCCATTAAAGGGAAATTATTATTGCTGATACCAATAAAGACTAAGTGCTTGGCTGGTTGTTTGGTGGTGAAGTCTGGATAAGCTGAGTAGAATTTTAGGAAAATAGATCTTTCACCAGCAATATTCTTTCGAAACATTTGGACTGCTTCTTTGAAGTGGTAAGGAAATAGATTAATTTCTTCAAGTTTGGGACTTAAATAAAGACATTCAATTAGTCCGAATTGGAACAAATTGAACGCTAAAGTTGATGGGGCTCCAGGTGTAAGTACTGTCTTGGTAGCGAATAATTTTCGATCAACCATGTATACACAATTGCTTTTTTCTTTTTCTGTCCAATGGATTAGTCTTTTGAGGTGTTCATAAAAGTTCTCTTTTGAAAATTGGATTTGGAGTTCATGTTCTTTTCTAGTAATTATTTGAAAATTGTCTAGAGAAGAAGGGATTCTTCCTAGAATTTCCAAGGATTTTCTTGGTTATGGGGATAAAGTAGTGATTTTTGCAAAAGTTCTTGGTCCAAGATGAATTTCTTTACCTTTAGCAATCTGGAAATCCTTTAGAGCTTTTTCTGCTTCTTTCTTTGTTGCATAAGACTTATGAATAACTCCTGGGATTCTGTGACAATGGGAGGCTGCTTTGTGCCACTAGTCATAAATTTCGAGAAATGATCCGTTAAAAATAGCGTAACATTTTTTATTTTCTTCTTTTCGTGCTTGCTGTTTAATTTCTGCTGGGATTGCTTTTTCTAAGAAATTTTCAGCTTCTAATTGTAAGTCCAAGACTTTGATGTCTGCTTCAATCAAGTCTAGTTCTCTTAATTTCTAGTCTCTAAGTGCTGTCTTAAGTACTCTTTGTCTTCTCAGCATTTCTGTTGTTCCTCACTCCATTCTCTTGATAGTATATTTGCAAGGATATTCTTTTCTCCTTTAATATGGGATATTGAGTAAGTGCATTTAGATAATTTCATTTGCTATCTGATCAACCTTCCTTGGTTATAAGTGCCTTTATGATTAATATTTTTAAATCCTGCAACATAAGTGGAATCGGTTCTGACAATAAATTCTTTATCAAGCACATAAATTCGATGTTTTTCCAACATACGAATAAGTGCAAGAGTTTCTTTTTTATGAGTGGGATAATTAATTTCACTATTTGAAAATGTTCCATACATATGTCGACATAGTAATTCTTTCTTTTGTCCAGGGGGTTTTGCTTTCATAACACCTCCCCAGTATTCATTAGAGGCATCTGTTTCAATAATAATCAAGTCATCATCAGATGGATGATATAATTCGGGGAGATTTTTGACATAAGTTCTTTAACTTAGTAATAATTGCTTCATCCTCTTCTGTCAACGACCAGAGGGCAACTTTCTTTAGCTTTTGCTGTAGGATTTTCCTTTCTGCTGCAAGATCTTTTAAATATCCTTCATTGGAAATATACGTTAGTAATCCAAGAAATCTTTGTAGATCTTTTTTATCTTTTAATTTTGTTGGAAAATTATGAAGTTTCTCTAAAACGTGTTTTTGCATTATTATCTTCCCCTTTTCAATCTCTAACCCTAAATAATTAATTTTATTTTGTGCTAAAACAGCTTTTTTCTTGCTTAAGACTACTCCATGTTCTAAACATTTATTAAGAACTAAAACAACCTTATTAAAATGATCTTCTAATTGTTTATTTATAAAGACTAGTATATCATCAATATAAATAAGACAAAAGTCTTTATAGTCTTTGAGGATTGAATCCATTCGTCTTTGAAAGATTCCTGATGATTGCTTCATTCTCATAGGAAGTACATTCCATTCATATTGACCTTGAGGACAACTGAATGTTGTTAATGCCTTGGATTCTTCTGTTAATCTTATCTGATAAAAGCCTGATTTACAGTCAAAAGTATTAAACCAGTGCATATTTCTAATTTGTTAGATAATTAAATCTTTTCTGGGAAGAAAATATGCATCTCCTTCCATTGCTTTGTTTATCTGCTTGTAATTTATTACCATTCTTCTTTTGCCACGTTTAATCTCACTATGGTTTTCTACGTAAAAGGTTGGGGCTGAGTGCTTACTTTTGGATGGCCTAATTAATCCTTTTTCAGTCATTTGCTTAATGTCTTCTGCAAATTCATCTTTGTTTTGTTTATTGTAAATCATAGATTTGCATTTTACTTCTTTGGTTGGATCTTTTAATTTTAATGTAATGAGTTCGGTATTTTTATTATTTATATTTGGATATAAAGGGTTTTCACTACATACTTTTTCTAGCAGTTCTTCATTATGGGCCGGGATCCTTCTATTTGGCTCTAAATTAACTAGAGCATAGCGAATTTTTTGACAAATGATAGTAAATACTTTACCACGATTCAGCTTGCTAAACTCTGATTGTTTGGACGAGTAGGTGCATTGAGAGGAATGGAGGATTGGAATGGAAAGTATCTCACGAGGTTGTATATTTCGAATGTAAGGTGTTCTAAGAGTAATATATTCTACGTATTGACAAAAAGGTGCATAAAGTCGTAAGAAGTTGTTTCCTAGAATTATATCTATTCCTTCTTGTTGATAGAGAGTAGGAATAGTAAATCGTTTATTTTGTATGTGGTGTGTTACTCGTTTGGTTACCCAAAACAAAGGGTGAATTGATTCATCTACTATTTGTATTTTTAATGGTTTTTCTAACCGTTCCCATTTTTCGAATAATGCCTTGGTGGCTAAGCAGATACTTGCTTCTGTATCTATATAAACTTCGGTTTCTTTATTACCTTTTTCAATTATACTTTTGATATAAGTGCTATTCGGATTCTGTTTCTTTTGAAGATAATTCATCATGTTCAGAATATTCATAAACACTATCGTCCGTGTTACTTAATTCTTCTTCTAATGGTTCAAGGCTATATGTTTTGTATATTCGTTTTACTATTTTAGCTTTTTCCTTAAATTCTTTTTCGCTTTTCTTTGGACATTCATTTGCATAGTGTCCCTCCTCATTGCATATCCAACGTCTACACTTCTTTTTTCCTTGTGGGCAATATTTTTTAGGTGTTTGTTGTTTCCTAAAATATTTTTTCTTTATGTTTTTATATGCCTTTTTCTTAGGATAAGTTTTCCTTAGCTTCGGTTTACCTTTATAGTATTTTCTCCTTTTTATGGGTTTATGACAACCATATTTACCAGGTAATTCTATTTCAGGCATGTCACAGCAGATCACATTTTTTCCTGTATTTAGATGTCTTATAGTTTCACGAGTTATACATTGTTCGTGTAATTCTTTGTATAGTATTTGGATAATTCCTCCTAAGGTGTTAGCAATTTCATTCGGATTTAATTCCCATAATAATTTGATTTTTGTATTAAGAGGAAAAGGTAGTTTATCTATAAATACTTCTTTGTATGTTTCTTTTGTTGGAGTATTTAGTTGATAGTAATATTTTTGATATTCACATACAAAGCTTTCTATTTCACACATATCACATAACTGCATTTGGTTTAGGTGTGTCTTAGCCTTTTCAAGTAAAAGTTTCATTACTTCTGTACTAAGTTCTATACTAGCGTATCCTATAAATTCTTGGTATATGAGACTCATGATAAGTCTCGCAAAGTCTTGATTATTGGTTGTTAAGGTTGAATACTGTTGCACTGTTTGTCTGATATACTGTCTAAGTATTTTTGTACATTTCCTATTGTTTTATAAAGAATGCAATTTTTTATTGACAACATGTTCAAGCTATTGAATTTTTCATCGGTAGCGATTAAAAGAGTTATTTCATTAGTCCATTGTAAAAGTACTTCTTCCTTATTCTTTACACAGTCAAGATTTAATATGTTTCCTGTTGATCTCTGTACTTCGTATCTTGGTTTAAATTCGTTTTGAACTTTTGACCATTTATTATTTCTTTTAATATATCCTTTATTATGCATTGTTTCTTTTTCCATGTTTTCCCAAATCTCAAATATTTCCTTTCTTTTTCTTTTTGGTATCAGGCTACTACTTGATTCTCCATGATGCATACGTATTTCGTCAAAATTTGTTTCATCCGACGAGGAACTATAATTTAATACTACTTCTTCAATTTCATTTAAAGGATTAATTGGCTCTGCAACTTGTACTTAATTATGTTCTTCTTCAATTATTTTTAATTGTTCAAGAAGGTGTTGAATTTCTTCTAAGTCGTTTGATCTTTTTATTGTTTCAATGTACTCTGATTTTAACCCCTCCATGTTGTTATTGGAGCTCGTATAGAAGGTTCAGGATTTTGTTTTATCTTGTTTTGTTTAGCTAGTAGCTCTTTTAATTCTCCTTTGGTTATACATTTACTATTTTCTTCTTCTTCGAGTAGTTTTTCTAATTGATTAAGTATTTGTCTGATTTTTCCAAAATCTTCTTCTTCATTTTCTATCTCTTTTCCTTTGTTTATATTAAGTAAAGTTTCATGCATACTTGCTATCTCTGTTTGTCTTTTTTGTATCTTTTTATAAGTATACTCCGCAATTTTGGTGGTAGTTTCTATTAAATGAGTTATATTTTTATTTATTTCTTCTAATATTTTCTCTACTTCTTTGTATTTTTTATCAATTCCTTCTAGTAAACTTATAATTCTCCTTTATTTCTGAGGGTACCGGTACCCTCAGATCTTCAAAGGTACCATAGAAAGTGCCTTCACAAAGGTATTGATTTTTTAGATTTAACTGATATACACTGATTTATAATTGGCTGATAGTGTAAAAAAATTTATACTAACAAATGTCTTGAGGATCCCAGTATAGCAGAAGCTCTTGAAATAAAGATGGGTAATGCAATTTGCCATAGATTTGCTCTTCCTTCGCGTTATGGTGGAAGCGGACGCCCTTTCCCTTGTGTCCACGCTTCAAAATTGGATTGGATAAAAGGCTTATTTGGGCTCTATTTTGAAGGAATGTAAATGTCTGGAGGCCTAATTCCTATTGTTGTCTTATTCTCATGTGTATAGAGAGGGAAATATGGTAGCTCATGGGTTAGCAAAATATGCCCTCAATAATCCTGATCAGTGTTGGATTGAGGGAACTTCCCCAATGGTCTCTATGTGTATTTCTAAAGAGATTTGCTCTCATATTGAATAAAATCTAATTCCTTTTTCCATAAAAAAAAAAATTTAACTCTTGATTTTTATGTTTTAATACATGATAAAAATAAAATTGATGCAAACACGATATGAAGATGTTCTGGATCGGACTATTGGGTTGAGTGGGACCTATCCCAACATTACATGTTGACTAAAGGCCCACTCGATAGAGGCACAACAAGCTCTCGGACAACTTAGGACACATATGGGGATGTCTCACCTCCGACATTAACTCTAGCGTAATGGAGGAATTTCTCATCCTCAGCTATAACCGCACAATCACGCTTCCTTATATAATATATACCATCATTTGAAGGCCTAGGTATAGATTTATCTAATACGCCTTACCTATATCATACCTGGACTTACTTAGGTATTGAAATATCTTTTCGTTCCTACATGGGGTGTGACACCCAAGGCTAACAAGGGCGGGGAGTGATCGCCAGTGCATGAGACAGGGACATGGAGCGGCTCCTGGCAGGCTTCAAGGCAAAGGGACGCATGAATGAACCGAAGGTATGAGACTATACAGTTGAAGGAAGGCTTGTAAGAATGATTGGTACTACCTATACCAACAAGATGCATCTTCTTTTTGGTAGTCAGAACATAAGAACTCCATAATTAAGCGTGCTTAACTTTGAATACTTGTGGGGTGGGTGACCTTCTGGAAGTTTCCCAGAAAGCGTGTGAGAAAGGACAAAGCACGCTGAAAGGACCTGTGTTGGTTTGTTGGGACAGTCGGCAATCCTGAAAGCAGTTCGGGCCGTTACAAATGGTATTAGAGCAAATCTCTCCCAGTATGATATGGTTCGGGGACGAACCAGATAGAAGTTGGTGGGCATGTGACGCCTGAGGCTGACGAGGGTGGAGAGTGATCACCGGTGCATGAGGCACAAATAAGGAGTGGCTCCTAGCAGGCTTTAAGGCAAAGGAACACATGAATGAATTGAATTCATATCAGAATGAGAGGGATCTTGAGGCTGTGCAGGTATGGGACTTTACAGTTAAATAAGGGCTTATAAGAATTGATTGGTACTACCTATACCAACAAGATACGTCTTCTTTTCGGGAGCCCAAAACACAAAAACTTCATAGTTAAGCGTGCTTGACTTGGAACACCTGTGGGATGAATGACCTTTCGAGAAGTTTCCCAAAAAGCATGTGAGTGACAAAGCACGCTGAAAGGACCCGCGTTGGTTTGGGGAGACAGTCGGCAATTGATAATCTGCTATTTAATCTATAATTGTGACTTTATCTGATTGGATTTTACTCCCAATTGCATGAATTTGTCTTTGCTTTGTCACCTTTTTAGTTAATTGTGTCTTTGTTAGTATTCTAAGTCTTTTTGCTAGATTCTTGTAGTTAAGGTTAATTTTTAGTTTATTTTGTCCTTTTTTATTTTAATCTAACTTAGGTTTGTTTCTCTTTTTTTTAGGATATAATGAGGTGGAAAAGATTCAAGCGAAAAGTGGAGTTTATCAAGAATATTGGAGCTTTTGTGAGGAAGAAAAAGTGAAGATTATGAAGCAATTGGCCCTGGATGCGGGGAAGCCAGCGTTCAGCGCTGGCAACCCTGATAGGAGCTGCTTTCTGTAAGGTCAGGGCTAGACGCAAGAAAGCCAGCGCCCAATGCTGGAACCACTGATAAAACTAGCTCTCTGCCATACCAACGCCAGACGTAGGGAAGCCAGTGTCCAGCGCTGGCTCCTTGATGGAAACACTCTTTGTTTTGCTGGCGTCCAGTGCCAGCAACCTAGCGCCCAACGCTGACTGTGTTTCTTGACAGAGTATTTAAGCAATTTTTGCCATTTTGGGAAGCATCCAGCATTTGCTAAGCACGAAATTTACCCTAAAAAGTGTGTTTCTTAGACTTGGAGTTGCTGGAGCTTGTATAGAACACCATTCATGGAGCTTTCTACATCTTTCTTTTTTATTTCTTTCCTTTTTATTGTTTCTGTAACACCCCGATTTTTCATGCTTTCTAAGGACGATAAACTCAATTAATGAGTTTATATTTTTATCTGTGTTTTAGAAAATGATTTTGGGAAAACTAAGATCATAGTCTTGTTTTATAAAATCGTAGGATCTTTCGGTTAAGTTTTGGGTCGAAAACTCGAACGAAAACCGATCTACGTTTTTCAGATGATAGTGTTTTCTACTATCACGACCTAATCTGGACTAACGAACGAAACCATTAGTCTTAGAATATATTCCTCTATCTTTTTCCTAAAATGTGTCCTGACGTCCAAAAATATAAATAATATGTTATATTCGGGCCGATAATCGATCGAGGAGGCGATTCGAGCTGTCTTAGGGTTTTTCGAGACCCACGGTCAGATGTTTTTCATACAAAAATTGTATCAAGTTATTTGAGGAATTCATACGAGTGTCGGGACGATTCCAAATATCGGGATGTGAATTGACCAAATTGCCCTTGGTTAATTTTATTACCAATTTACCTTTCCTATTATTAAACTAATAAACCCTAAATATCTAACAACTTTTACCCTCATCCTCTCATTTTCTTTCCCTCATTTTCGGCAGCCCCCTCTCCCTCCAACACTCCATCTTCTTCCTTTCTCTTCTTTCTCTTTTCTTCTCAAAATCTCCATTTGTGGAGGTGGAAAGCTTGAGTTTTTGTGGAGCAATCTTCACCAAACTTGGAGTGGATCATCATAGGAGGTAGTAGTTCAACTCTATCTCTCTCAATCTCTCCTTTCTCTCCTCATATTTTCATGATCAAGGATGTTAGGGTTTTGTCCCTAAAATCTTTGAAAATCCATGAAAAATTGTAGGAAAATCGTATCTGTACCAAACCAGTTTCTATGGCCTAGGTTCATGACATACTTGTATGATCCAAGAGCTTAGAGCCAAGAAATCCCTATAGCTATGTTTTCTAGATAGGGGCCGAAACCCCCCTATGGGTGTAGGGTAGGGTTTTGGTTGGTTTTTGATGATCTGATCTGATATCTAGGGCTGTCACACTTAGTTAGGGTGTTATCCAGAAAATGAGAAATTTTGGAGCTCCCTAGCTATTTTTAGTGTAATAGGGCCGAACCCTAGGGGTGGTGCATTAGGAGAAATCTTTGTTTTGTAAGTTAATGCCGATATGTTTTACGTGTATGTAGTGATCGGCAGCGTGTTGGGACGAGAAACAAGTTGATCGGGTGTTCTGAATTGAACTGGGAGCTACAAGAGGTAAGGGGATAAATCTGAGGAATTCCATTTCCGACAGCTATGTGCTGCATCGGTGTTTGTATTGTATTTGTATTGTATTTAAATAGTTATATCTGATGTTAGTTGATTTCTTGATTGACTGCTGTTGATTGGAATATGTATTGATGTAACTGCTGATATAGTTGAATGCATGTTATACTTGCTAAATGGTTATATGGATGTATAGTGTGCCCTGCTGTGGGATTTAGGCATTAGAGGACCTAATCAGGATCCGACATCGTGTAACTTAAAAGCTTTAAAAGTCTGAAATGTGTTTTGATAAGAAAAAGTGAAGTTTAAAAGCGAATAGGGCATTAGAAACCTTCAATATGTCTTAATTTGATAAGTAAACCCTTTTGAGTAATGTGGTTTCCGAAGTCATACTGAGTTTATTCAAGAAAAATGAATTTGTGCAAGTTTTGTTTTAAGTTCGTATTTTATCGAAAAACAACGAAAGAAAAAGAAATGGTCTCTGGACCAAGTTTTGTTTTATAGAAAACCGATCCCGATGACTTTGTGTAAGTATCGGAGATTTTGGGTTTTTGGTTTTCGAGTTTTCAAGGAAAGTGGTTTTAAAGCTTAAAGCTTAGAAACTAGAAACCGAGACGTCGGGGTTCTAGGGTTCTGCAGAACACGTGGATCAAGGATCCGTGTTAGTCGTGGTCCTGTCGGCTTAGGGACAATCTTTGTGGTCGTGGAAGCTTGAGGATGTTTTTATAATCTTGAATCCAACGTCCTTGACTGGTGCATCGGTTAGGGGTGTTGGGATTTAAGTTGTTTTTGGGCTAAGTGTCCTGTTTTGAGAAAATGTGTTCTTGAGGCTTAAAGAGTCTAAGACATTATGGTGGTTGTTAGCGTTGATGCTACAACGAGGAAACATTGATGCGACAAAGATCAATTATCGGAAACTAGATAGGTTTCTCATGCATTAAATGCGGGGCAGACGTGCCGTGATACGGGGGACCTTGATAAGCAAGGAGAACCTGAGATGACTTACTTGTCATAACATTGTGCCTTGATGGACAATGGTGTCATACGTGTTCTGGGAACGTATTGTGCCTTGAGTTGGACAATGCAGTATGACCGTTTTCTTGTGGAGTACTTCTGATTGCGCCCCCATGTGAGAATCGCGTAGTGTCATGGGATTCAAAGTACTCGTTTTTGGGCCAAATATTGGAGCCTGATCAGCTCATTTCGAATGGTGATGGGATTTCCGGAAATCTAGTAATCTAGTGTGAATATTAGTTGAGGTATATGGAAGTGCCATGCATACGTTTAGGAGATAACGTTGATTGTGGGGTACGAAGCCCTTGTGCATTTACCGTCATTTGTATCTGATGATATATGCCATGTTATATGATGATTTGAGTGAGTCACAGTATATGAGTCTGTTGTGTGGATTGGGCATATAGTTATTGTTTATGGATTCATATATTGGTTTCCCACCCTTGCATGTTTTTGGACGGGTTGTCCTTTGGTATATATTGTATCGTGTTTACAGATGGAGCCGGAGCCGGATCACCTAGCGCACTCCGGGATGCGCGTCCTAGCGTTTGATCGAAGGACAGACCCAGCCGCGTGGGTTATCCACCCAGGGGTGGAAAGTGCGGCGTACACGGGACCAGTTTGCACTGTAAGCGGAACGACGGAGACGGGACCGCGGAAGAGTACTCGGACAGTGGAGACCATCCAGGTGCCTCTCCCTCCCATCGGGCTGATGCTGCAGGCCCTTATGGAGCAGGGTGTGATCGAGTCGGTCGCCCCCGCTGCACAGTCCCCGCAGCAACAGCTACCCCAGACGCCTTCCCTGCCTTTTGTCTTGGTAGCGGGCGAGCACGTCGTGGAGGATGTGGGGGAAGAGGAGGAGGAGGAGGAAGACCCTGAGGAAGATCCTCAGGAAGACCCGGAGGATCATTCTTCGGATGCTTCCGATCCCCATCCACAGGGGAACGGGAATGTAGGTTCCCAGAGTTCTTCCTCTGGTTCCAGCATTGGACTTCCCTCCGGGGATTGTCCAATGGTTTCCATTAGTCGGACCAGCTTAGGGTGTAGACCCCTTTCTTTTGAGGCAGCGGTTTTTGGGTAGTCTGTTAACGGCTACTGATGGCCATAGGTTTTAGAGATATGGTTCCAGACTGTCGCTGCCTAGTTTTATAGCTTTTTAGAAAGTTTAGTAATCATTCGTTCTTTTGTAAAGGGACTTGTTGTCCATCATATATATATGTATATATATACCTTGTTCTAATTATTGTATATGAGTAATCCTGTGTTATCTGGAGTGGTGTTCATACGTATAATTAATGAGAAAATTTTTTGTCACGATTTCCAGAATCTGCTTACACAAAAGATATATTTTCCGAAAGTAAAACCAGCGAAATTTTATTTATCGTTTCACTAAGGGTTTTGAGTTACGAAAGTGGCACTGGGTTTGAGGGTGTCACAGTTTCCTTCACTATGTGCAGCTAAATCCTCTTTTGTTGGGGTTAGATATAGCTAGTTCTAAACTCTTATGTATTTGAGTTGATCATTTAATATAGTTTCTACTTCTTTATGAGTGATTAATTTCTATGCTTAATGCTTGTTGTGACTTGATCATCCATGATTTGATCTTGGATTTGATTTGCAATTGAAAAGTTTTTATTGAATCTAGATATGAAATTAATCACCTAGTAAACCTTATTTCTAGGAATGGAATTTGGTTTATTAGTTATCTTTGAATCTCTAATCTTGATGCAAATCCATTAATTAGGCCACCTAAGGAATTATGGTTTAATTTGGGGGTTTAGGCTCTTTTCACTTAAGGAATTAGGGATTGAGTATTTTAGTAGATTGATATTCATAATTGAAGTATGAAATTGTATTATTTGTCATTTCATTGCATGAGGGGAAGGTATTAGTGAAGTCTAACTCCAACATATTTTCTCTTATAAGTAAAATGGTTCTTGCATATTAAGTG
The DNA here is from genome assembly GCA_039655645.1 of Ammopiptanthus mongolicus. NCBI lineage: Eukaryota > Viridiplantae > Streptophyta > Magnoliopsida > Fabales > Fabaceae > Ammopiptanthus > Ammopiptanthus mongolicus. The sequence goes on from CM077347.1 coordinate 80,754,589, forward strand.
TTTGATAAAAATACAAAAATATCTAATTTCCTCTTGTTTTATTCTTTTTAACATAATTCTTGATTGTTGAGCTTTCGAGCTCCCTTTGATCACAAACAACTCTTTAGATAAAATCGATTTGTGCGTGTTAGTATTTGTCACACAATCCTCATGGGAACGATATCCCTTTTGCCAAAGTCCTAACAGCAATCCTAAAAGCAGTCCGGACCATTACATGGGACGAGCAAGTCCTCGGCCCACGAGAAGGTCTTTCATTCTCACCTGTTGGGGCAAGAGTCTTTTGCCCCTATGCTAGTTAGTTGTGCAGGGGGTTCGACCCATGAAGAGGATCATCCTCCCTACTTGTGGGGCCTGGAGAAATCCCCAGGATCCTCTTCCAATGACAACAGGGCCGAGAGCTCAATGGTCAGGCATTCAATGCCTTGTCTGACATTTATGGATGACGAGAAAATCCCGCTCATGCAGCTAAAGACTATGATGGCAACGGTTACAAGGAAGGCCTATAAGAATAAGGACACAAAGGGGAAGAAGACAAGCTATTACAATATATTCTATATTGATCGCGAGAGCTAGACAAGCTTTTTCGGGATATTTTGTTCTGGTCAGAACACTTTCCAAGTACCACCTTTCAGTCCACTACTAGTACAGATACCTTTGCTGGAAAAAATTTCGTAGAGGTGTGACTCGTGTCTAGGGAGGGACCAAACTTTCTTATATAGTAATAGACTAACTTATATAGTAATAGACTATGTTAGACCTAGGAAGATGAGCAGTACTATCGAGCCAAATAAGTTCACATTGGTTAATGGCATGGGTTGAGATGTCCACTTCCAGATCACAATTCATGAGACTGAAGCATTACTTTAATATAAGGTATATTTTTCTTTTCTGCCACGCTATTTAAAGATGGTATACATTTGTCTGAAATTCAAGTAGGATTTGACACCTCTCCTTCCCCAATTTGACACTAAGTATTCCACTAGATATTAAAGTGTTCATCCACGTCTTGATTCGTTCATCTACAAATCAAAGACAGTTTAATGTAGAATTAAAAAATTCAAGAAAAAAAATTTTTGGTAACGTATTCCTTATAAAGGATGACATTAACAAGTTGTTGTGTTGATCATTGAAAAGTACTGCTATTGTTTTAACAAATTTGCTTGGTAATGCGAAAGGTATAATGTAGAACAAAAATCTGTCATATATGATAATGTTAACCAATTAACGGATGGGACTTTTTTGTATGGTAAGTAAAGGATGGTACCAAGCATATACCTTAAAGAAGAACATATAACCCAATCGTATATCTGTAGAAGGTACCAAGACGGGGTCGGTTGGAGTGGAAATATGCTCTAACACCTAGGAAGAGAACCCGAGTTCGACCCCTAGGAGGTGCTCGGGTTAATTCTCGTGCGTCCACGCGGCCGTACCTGGGATTAGTTTTATAGCCAGTCCAAAGAGTCGAAGCTGTGGATATCTCGGTGGATCCACTGGGGAGCCAAAAGTCATAATTATGGTGGATTCCAAACCAAAAAAAAAATATCTGTAGAAGGATCTTCATGGGACATGAGGAGCTATGGCCACCTAAAAGTTTTGAAAACTTAATAAAAATGCTTAAGAAAATTACTGATATTTTCTCCTGAACATTATCAAACAGAATATCTGTCCTTTGAATAACCACAAGAAAGAGTACATCCACTAGAATTAGGCCAGTTAGCGTGGAGATTGACTCCGGATCCAAACTGAAAGGTGGAAGCAGAATTTACAACACATGATATCTCAAGACTAAACATCCCACAAGAAATATTTTACCCTTGTAACTCTCAGAATTCGACCTTTCATGATTACAATTTCCACTAACTAATTTTTAGGAGCCTTCATCCTAGCAGTAGTTTTGTCAACTTCAAGATTTGCTTCATTTGCATGAAATTACCACTTTTTTTCCTGTCTCTACAAGGTATATGAATCCTAACTAGCTCTGTCCTATTAAACCTCTAGAAGAAAAAGAAAATTTGTTTGAACACATCTATATATTTAATGTTGTAATGGTTAACATCTGATATTTTGTTTTTACCTATAGATCCTGATGACAAGTCCTGCTTTCTATATCTGCATTGTTGGAGAAAGCTATGAATGACTTGAAGCTTTAGTTTTTGTGGCTCCTACAAACTTGGACTTATGATGGAGAATCTGATTTCTGATCTGCATCTGCTGTGGCTTGAACTTGAGCTGCATACTGTAAGTTCCATAAGACATCTTCAAAAGAAGGACGAGATGAAGAATCTGGAGATATGCATTTGGTTGTTAAAGATATTGCAATTGATAATGATTCTTGAGTGCAAGTGGTTAACACTACTGGATCTACAATCTTTCTTCTACCATCTTGACTGCCAAAGGATGCCTGTGGTTCACAACAGCAAGTCTTGGATTCATTAATTAACAATTTCTAATAAGAAAAAAAGGCAATGAATTGTATTCACACCACTATGCGTTTGTTTAAGATTTTAAAAAAGCGATTTTTATATAAAATAATCTAATGATTATTTTTTAGAGATCTTTAAGTAAAAGAAAAAGCTAATTTGCGTTTGTTTACGATCATAAAAATCGGACTAATATCCTAGAGTTAAGGTTAGAAAATGGGAGTATCCTAGAGCTTGAGCTTCTGACTAATATTTGACACAAGAAATCTCAATCCTGTAACTTCTCAAAAAAACTGATAAATGCATGAAATTAGCACAATGAAAATTAATTTTGGGAATTTTCCTTATAGTGGAGAGGAGATAAAGAATGCAAATAGTTTTCGAGTCTGAAAAATCATCACGACATTGCTTATATTCAGTAAAGTAGAAATTTTAGTCATCCAAAAAGAAAATCCAGATGTTCTCAAAATCCTTTTCTAACCTTTTCATTTAGGAAAAATGCTTCTCCTTTGTCAGTTGCTATAGGTCCAACAAGTGATTCTAGTAATATGAACCCAAAATTATAAACATCATCCTCCATTGTCCTTTGGCTGCAAGAAAAAAGAGAACTATTTGTTTGTTATTGATCTACACAAAATCATTTAAGCATAAAAATGGACTTCAAATCCATATCAGATTGGATATTCCATTTTTTTAACACTCAACAATGGATAGTGAAAGCTAAAAATAAAAAAGTGGTGACTAAACAAAAACATATTGGTAAATGTAATGTTCTACCAAAGTAAATTAAGCTACTGTATCCATAGTTCCATACCATGATTTTGGTTTCTCTCCCTTTGCCTGTAAAACACATAGAAAGCAAAAGAGTCACTTGAGGATCAATCATATTAGATCAAGGTTAAAAAGCTATATTGAATTGCTATAAAACATACCTCAAGCTTTTCAATCTCTTCTGTGATGATGGATATACCATAGTCACTTAGTTTTGGAATGCGATGCTCATCAAATAAGATATTTTTTGTCTTTAATTGGTTACTAAAACAACCGGGTATAACACCAGTATGTAAGAAATGCACAGCCTTGGCAACTCCAATTAAAATTGCCAATCTATCAGACCACTTAAGTGCCTTCTCTATAGAAAATTCTGCATGTTTGTATAAAGCAAGATTAGTGGATTAAATCCTTCAAGACAGAAATCTATGACATACAAAAATAATGAAAACAATATGGATCATGTAATAAAAGTGTAGAGGTTATGAAGGTTGGACATGATACAAACATATCATCAAAAAATAAGTTGTCCACCTCTATACATCTCTTAAGGCATAAAATTCTACATGATAATATCCAAGTCAAGCCTAACAACTAACAACAAAAAGAAAGTTAAATCATCAGGTCCTACCACTTCCTAATGGCTTATCATTTTATCAAATTTAACATATGATTATTGTTCAACAGCATACTCAAATGCAGTCTGTTTGTAAATGAAGAGACAATTCCCACACATTATGTTATCATTATAGCGCAGGCCGAATTGAGAGTGTGTGCGTTGGTTTGTATTAAGCTTGAAATTTGCCATATTGTCCAAAAAATTTGACCAATTTGGACTTAAGCATTTCCAGCATATATACACTTTGGTTCTCTTTATTCCAAGCAATGTGGGATTTATTCTCCAACACATTACTTGGAGACGCTTCTCCTTCCTAGCAACTAATTCCGCAATTTCAACCTATAATAATCTGTACAGTCACATCCGAATTAGGATCTTCTCTATATAGTTTCAATTTTAAAAGCCATTAATAACAGAAAAACATTTATGATGCAAACTTGCAAAGAGACAAGGAGGGAAGCAATTGGTGAAACTTATGCACTCTTCAATGTACATATTGTAATGCCATACTAACCTGATAGATGGGTACGATAATTCCCATTTGGCACATACTCATATACAAGATGAAGTTTGTGGTTAGTGGAATCATCTTGTCTGCCATCCATACAATGACCCAAGAGGCTAACCAAATTTGGATGTTGAAGCTTTGAGAGTAAATCCAACCGAGATTTAAGATTTTGAATCGAGCATTTCTTTGACAGAGCCAAAGATCGTATCATCACATAGGATCCATTCTCTAGTTTACCTTTGTACAGCTGAAAAGTAGCAGCAGATTTAAAAGAGGCATTTACAGTGAACACACAAAATGAGTTTGACTCAATTTCCTTATGTCTACTATTATGATTTATGAATATAAAATCACTTGACCTTCTAACAAAAGAAAAGAGCAAAAAACAGTTACTCTTAGTTTGAACATATGAGATCTTTTGGTTTGACATTTGGAGTGGCACAAATGCAATAAAATTCCCATCAAACGTGAAAGCAATTTTTTTCTCGGGTTGGTGAACGTCCATTTGCAACGGAGTTACAAACACAACCTGAATGGTGCAATCATGACATGACAAGGATCTTAGAAATTGCAACTTTCCAGAAAACTAAATGCAGGTTTGTTTACGCGTCAGGTTGGGCACAACGTAAAGCTACCACATTTTATGCTAATACATTTATGATCCTACCATTTAGGACGTGAAAAAGCTCCTAAAATGTGATTGTGTAAAGTGAAACCAAACCCATGCAAAAGAGATTTTAGCAAGAAGGTGTTTGGAGTATTCATAGGGCAACCCCTTCTTGCACTTTATCCACTGTTTGTCCGATAAAAGCATTTAATACAAACAAAAACAAAAGGAAAACCCTTCATTCAGAAGAATAATCACTTATGAAGAATATTTGAGAGCTAAAAACCATCTAATCTTTCAAACAGCACTTTGAGTGGTTGAAGGGTACCTTCCCTATGGAGCCTTCACCAATATAAGTTGACAAGTCAAAGTTTTCTGTGGCATCCTTCAACTCTTCTATTGAAATCTGTCGACAGGTTGGAGTAGTTTGTGTCCCTAGCTTCACTGCTTGAGAAATGAATCCTGAAAGAGGTAGTAAGTAAGACATTACACTTCATAAGTGCATATCTCCAATTAAAATCTGAAGACTTCAACAAGACTAATGTTAAATCAAAACACTATACCATTATTGCTTGAATAAACTAATAAAGCCTGTTTCACATCTATATGCCTCACACCCCCTCACATCACCATTTGGTGGCAGAATCAAATTGTAAGTACATAAAACATGGTGGGATAAGTTGTAATTAGAGGTGGAAACTGTGAAAATGTTAAATTATATGTAAGTGTGTGCGCGCGTGCGTGCATGTGTAACATTACTCTTAATGCCTAGCGTATGTACTTACTGGCATTTGCAAGGAGTTCAGAAGAAACCCCTGTTGTGGAGTTTTCTTGGACAACCTTTGGCAACACATCCTTCCCAGTTGTCTTTCTCAAATGACATTTTTTACATAAGAAAACTCCAAACGCCAAAATCACAATAACAAGTCCAACAATCGTGGCCGCCGCTGCAGCTATTTTCCATGCCTTCCATCCTGAGTTGGATTCTTTACAATAAGACTGTCGTTGTTGAGTCTGAGAATCAACAGATAAACAATTTCCACCATATCTAACAACTCTACTATAAGAATTGTTGGCCAAGCAAGGAGGAAGTCCACCATGTAACTTGTTGAAAGAAATATCCACAAACCCAAGTTTTCTGCCACAACTTAGTTTGTCTAGAAGGGACCCACTTAGCACATTGCTTGCTAAATTCAAATAACTTATGTTTGGCAAAGAGAACAATGCAGATGGGGTTATCCCACTGAGATGATTTGATGAAAGATCTAGATGTTGAAGCTGACTCAATTCTCCAAACTGCTTAGGTATCTCTCCTGAGAATGAGTTGTTGCTTAGCAGAACAGTGACTACTGCTTTGGGCAACAATGGTAGTTCAGAATCTAAATGATTTTCTCTCAAGTCCAGAACATGTAGGGCAGTGAGAGTACTGAGACCAGGCAATCCACCAGAAAGCTCATTGTGGGACAAGGAAATAACTTCAAGTGTCTTGATTTTGCATAGTGAGGAGGGGAATGAACCCTTTAAGTGGTTGCTCTTCAAACTCAAGAAACTTAGATTAGACAATGAATCAAACCAATCAGGCATAGTGGTATTAAAATAATTGCCATCAAGTGTCAGTGTATGAAGCTTTACCATTGTAGATATTTTTGGTGGGATAACACCAAATAAGAAATTTGAGCTCAAGTCCAAAACTTCAAGCAAAGACAACCTGTGAATCTTATCAGGGAGTGGCCCCCAAAGCCCCAAAGACACCAAGGTAAGAACCCTTAAGCTTGTTAACCTTGTCAGTGTGGTGAAAAAAGAATCAATGGAGAAATTCACAGATAATGTCTGATTGGGATCTGCAAAACCATTGAACCTTGATGCCTTCACAGATTTATCACCCATAATTTTAAGCTCAGTTACTGAATTATCCTGACATTTAATGCTCATATATGCAGATGAAGAAAGAAAACAAAGGTCTCCATAGTAATTTTCCCAAATTTGCAAAGAGGAAGGGTGCTCTAGATAATTCCTTAACTGTAACAAGACTTGTGTCTGTGCTTCTTGTAGCTCATGGGTGTTTGGGATGAACATAAACAAAGAAAGAACCAAAAGATAAAAGTAAAATTGTCTCATTGAACCAGCTTGTAGCATTAGGCACCAAATTTGATGAAGGTGCACATCTAACTTGGCACTAGTTTTGGACTACTAAATTCAAACACCCAACAGGTAATTAACAAGTCAAAACTCAAAAGACTCAAAAAAAATATCCTTCAAACTTCAAAGATTTTCAAGGGCAAATTAGACATTTGGTTTCAAAAGCAAACAACCCAGAAGAGAATTTTGTTGAACAGGTTCAAATATTATATAACATGCAATGTAAGAGAGAAAGAGACAAAATTTTGAAAGATGGTTAAAAACCATGAAGGAGAGAAGGGTGTAACATGGAGAGTTTGTTCACAAAGAAAAGAATGTAAATTTACATGACAGAGCAGTTGTGAGGAAAAACAAAGAAGGACACACCACTAGGAAGGTGGATTCAAAGGTGGTGGTAGCAGAGGAGAGAGTAAAGAGAACAAACAGCACCTTGGGAAGTGTAATAAATAAGCATTGACCAGTGCAGAATTTGATGCTTCAATGATATGGACTTGTGTTGAATCAAGAGAGGTGAGGTAGTTGAAAATGCAGTGCCATGGAACACTGACAAGGCCAAGGCATTTAGTGCGTTGTGTGAAGTGGTCTTACTGCCATTAATGGAGTCGGTAGCTATGGGAGATGAGAAGAAGAACAGGGGAGGGAGCATAGCAGAGTCATGGCCACATGCATATACATAGTCAACAACAATTATCAAATGGATGATAACTAAATCCTAAGAAAGGGACGATGATTAAGAAAAAAAATACGGGTAAAACCATTATAATTGAATCAAATGATTTAGTCTTTTCGACTCATATAGTCAACCACACCTAGGAGGACTTTTTTTTTTTTGTATAACACCAAACAAGACTTTGATTATTGCTGTTGATATAATATTAATAAAAATTAATAAATAACTTTTAGCCGATGCTGAATACACTCGTTAACAAATGCTATTTAAATATTGTAAGAAATATAACAGAAGGTTAGTCCAATTTCATATGTACAAAATCGGATGTCCTTCGTAGTCAAATCAGGAATTAATCACGTAGTCGGTTCAAAAGAATAAAGGAGATGACATTTCGATGGATCCACTAGAGAATCAAAGATCCTAATTATAACGGATTTGGAACAAAAAAAAAAATTGAGAGCAAACCGAGACCAACTAAACTCAAAAACTAGCTTTCCGAATTATCTACTGAAAAAAAAAAACTAGCTTCGTTACTACAAGTCTATGAATTCAACTCACGGGCTGAAGTTTTGCATTTCCTTATTCAAATAGGTATAGCAAAGATTTGAATTATATAGGTAATGCTACACACTTGGCGAATTGTTATAAAATATGTATCATCCATATCCATATTAATCTGGATTTGATAACTCCAACAACCAATAGTCCAATACTGAAATTTCTTTTGTTCAACGTACGATATATCCTTCTAATTTAACGTATTTGAAATAAGTCCTGTGATATCTTAAGATCAGTGAAGTCAATAATTTCATAAATCATAGATAGAGGGAACGTGAATCTGTCATTTTGTCAATGAATAAATACTCAATTTGGTCTCTAAAATTATAGGATCGTATCAACTTAGTCCCCCACATTATCAATATTTCAAAATAATCCCTGAAATTATAGAAAGTTAATCAGATTCGTCCTTCCATTGGTATTTGCTTGGACTATAATGACATTAAGTTGGTAATGTCAGGGATGTATTTGAAACTAAATGAATAATGTCAGGAATGCATTTGCTACATTTTGTAATTCCAAGGATCATTTTGGAATATTGATAATATAGAGGATTAAGTTGATACGACCTTACAATTTCAGGGATCAAATTGGATATTTACTCTTTTGTCAATCATATGGAGGATCCAAGAAAAGGATGACTTGAAAAAGGGTAGAGGGGTAGAATGGGAAAAACACCGAAGAAGCAACATTTGCCCGTTAAAACGGCAAGGGGAGAGGGCCCATTACGCAGTGGACAGCCTGTCGTATATATGACACCACGTTCCTCTTTAGAATCCCATCAAAGTTTGAAAATGAAATTCTTCTTTATTGTTTTTTTTTTTTTTCTCATTGTTCTTTCTGTAGCTGTACCGACTGGACCCGCGCGACCGCTAAACTCACGAATTGAACTTTTAATGCATGTTTGGCATATCCCGTAAGAGTTTTTTTTAGGGAGAGACATATCTTGTAAGAGTATTTTCACATATAATTTTTTTTTTATGAGTTCTATCCATTGTTTTAAAAGTCAGATTGGACCGGCCGATTCAATTGATTGGATCGGGAACCGATCTGAGGTCCGATCCGTTGAATCCCAAAAGTCGGCTTGTTTTAGAACCGATGGGAACCGATCAAGAACTGGTCAAACCAGTGAAAATCGATAAAAAATCGAGAGCCGGAATCGTTTTGAACCGGTCATTTATAAATTTTTTTTTAAAATTTTTTTTAAAAATTATAAAAATATATTTGTTAATCAAATAAAGGTCCATTGATTTTACCACCAAAAAAAAAAAAAATATCCATTGATAAGTTATAAAAATACATAAACATGAAATTTTATTATTTATCCTTCTTCATTGAGTTTTTATCTTATGAAATATGCAATATGATTATTTTATATGTTAATTTAAAATTTGATTTTTATTAAATTTATTACTTAATATAATATATAATATTAAAAATATATATTTAATTATCATCGGTTCAACCATGGGTCAACCACGGTTGAACCATTGAACCTTGAATCAGTGCCTTCACCGGTTCAATGACTAGGCCGGTTTTTAAAACATCGGTTCTATCATATCATTTTATTACTTTTTATTTATACTATTTTAAGCAACTTTCTAATTCAATGATACAATTTAGTACAAACTAGTTCTTATTATTCTCTATTTATTTAAGAATGAACTGCTTATAGAAGCAATCGTTCTTACATATGGATGACATATCATATTACTTCATTGGTGCAATCCACCAAGAATCCGTTCTTATTTTTAGGAATTAATTAAGCAACTCAGATTGAAGTTGCCTAAGCTTCAAAAGTGAAGTTTGAGGCTTCAAAATTAGTTTTGAATTTTTTAACATATTTGGCATTTTCAAAATTACTTGGTTATTACCAACATGTGGTTGGTCCGAGTGGTAACGAGTTCGGGCCCCTTAAGCAAGTAGTCAGGAGGTCGATTCCCGACTCTTGCATATAGAGAAAAACCTGATTGGGAGGGGATAACCCTTAAATATCGTACAGGTTCCCCGACGGAGATATGTTTATGACGGCGGATATTTAGTACCAATAATATGGTTACCGGAAAAAATATTACTTGGTTATTATTTGGTTTGGGCTCCAAATCTTGATTGAAGAAGAAGTGAAAAAAAATTTAATTAAAAGAGTTCGTCAAAACTCTGTTTGAATTTTCAACTATTATTATTATTTTTATTATTATGATAATGCACTTAACTTAATAAATTATAAAATAAAATTGAAGGGCAATTTGATAACTACACATCTAAAATTCAATTTGAATTATACAATCGAAACAACAATTTTAATTATATCAAAACTACTTTTAATAATAAAATATCCAAACATGTATCAGTTACTACAAACTCACATTTAGGATTTTGGTTAGGCTTAAAAAAGTGGTTCTCTAGAACCATTTTTGGAAAAATGATTTATGTAAAATTAGAAGCTATTTTGCGTTTGACTACAAGTGTCAAAAGTAATTTTACTTTGAAAAATGATTTTAAACTGTTTTGATGTAATATTGGAAAATTGATTTTTCTTCTTATGAAATTACAATAAAGGACATAAAAACTTTCTAAAAAAACATGTTTGGAAAAATGAGTATTTTTAAATATGTTAAAAATTAATAATAAAATTTATAATTATTATTAATTTAAAGGGATATTGTCAAAAAATTATGAAGTGATTATGTCTCCTCTTTGGAAAAACATTTTTCCTAGAAGTTGGAAAACTCAGTTTCTCTTTTTTTTTTATAGCAACACATTTAATTCATTTCATTCAAAATATGTTCGGTAATACAGGTTGGAACATAATCAAAAACATGGTGACTAGCATACAATCTTGCCTCTCTAGCCAACAAATTAGCGACATTATTTTCTTGTCTCCTGATAAAACTAATCCCATAGATTTCAACAAAAATAAGCTGGTTCTTGCACCTAGATAAAATAGCTCCAAACTCATTGAAATAGATTTTCTCCCCACGAATGCCTTCCACCACTGGTTTACAATCCAGTTCTATGGTCACTTTGGGAAGGTTCATCCCTCTCAACCACTTTGCAGCTTCCAATAAACCCACCGCTTCTGCATCTTGCGCTGGAGGCACCCCACAAAACCATAAGTTTTGAGCTTGCACAAACTCACCCCTATCATTCCTCACACACATGCCTACACCAAAGCAATATTGATCTTTAAAAATTGCGGCATCCAATTCAGTTTCTCTTAAAATCGTGTTTTTAAGATTTGATATTTTTAAATAAGTCTAGTCAAACAAACTTAAAAATGTCATAATTAATTTTCTTTGGGAAAAAACATTTATTTTTAGGAAAAAAGCTTAAACAAACGGGCTCTTAATCAAAAGTTTGAAAACTCAATTTAAGTTGGTTCAGTTCATGTTGATAATGATCTTTCGTGTTGACTCAGTTAAATTTGAGTTATCCAAGTGAATCGTGGAGACGGATCCAACCGACTAGTTAAATCATTTTATATTTTTTACCTTGGTCTTTAAAAATAAAACTTTTAGGGTTTAGGTTTAATTACTTTGTTGGTCCCTCAGTTATTTGGGAAAATTCAAATAGGTCCTTGAACTTTAATAGTTTGTTAAATTAGATCGTTAAACTTATAAAAATTTATAATTGAGTCCTCATATATACATCTTTGTTAGGGTTCTTTAACTTTTTATTTGAGTTTCGTTAAGTGATTCATCCACTCGTGCATTTGTGTTTGAGAACTTTATGGAAGAATTCAAATAGATCCCTATAAATTTTGGAAAAGTTCAAACAAGTCCCTATACATTTTGACAACCCTAATGAAACTCTAATAGAGATATATGAGGGGCTAAATTACATATTTTATAAATTTAGGAACACAATTACAAACTTTTAAAGTTGAGAGACTTATTTGATTTTTTTCCAAAAAATTCAACAACCAACGGAATAATTAAATTAAACCTAAGATTTAAACATAAGAAACCTTTTCTTATGAAATGCACTCTATTATTAACTAGATACATGCTCGTGGGTAATGTTGTTAATTTTTAAATTTATATTATTACTTAATCAATAAATTATATTACCACTAATATATTTTAATATTATATTTTTATATGAAATTATTTTATATAATATTCTTTAAAAATATTTTTTGTTTTTTTTTTTTAATTTCGTAGTTTAACTACTTGACTTATGGTCTACCTCATTAACCTAACTTAAGGAATAAAACAAATATCATATACGAGTACCATATCACACCTTCTGCTCTTCAAAATGTGTTTTATTATTTTAGCAGTAATAATAACCACTCCAAGAAATTTGTCATATACATACGGAAACTTTTAGTGACAGTCGTTAAAACTGTAGCTATAGGTAGTAGTGGCAGTCAATCAGTAGGTAGACCATAAATAAAGCCTATTGACAATCAAATACAACTGTAGATAAAAGTATGTGGACTGTAGATAAAACTTATAGTGATAATCATTTTTCGTTGGTATTCATCGCTCATAATGGACTGTTGGATCAGCCGTAGGTGAAAGTATATTTTATATGTACTTACGGATTTTAAACATATAATGATAAATTTTGTCTGTTACTAAAAGATAAATTTCTTATAGTTAACTAATACAACCAATAAGACCCAGTAAGTTGATAAATTGTTATTAGTGGGGGACAGAAACTGTGACATAAAAATAGGACGAAAGATTTTCATCCCTTAAAATTAGGGGTTTCATTCTTACGGTATAGCTATATGTAAGCTCCTTTCATTTTTAATTTTTATTTAAACAAAATGGAAAAACTCGTCCACATCATTCATACCAATATCTTTTGGTACTAAATAGTCGTTCTCTTGATTTATACTACACAATATGGCTGCCGACTACTTTTCTCTCTTTGTTAACACTTGATCATTGATCCATCAAATTTCATACCTACATATAAGTATAACCTACATAAACTTTTGTCTAGCTTCATTCCATTACTCTTGTTGCCCCTGGGTTTTTGGTAGACTTGCATATTGCCCTTGAGTTAAACATGTGAAGGGATTCATTTATCATGGACACTGAATTTAATTATAATGTAACCGCTGTATTGAAAGTTCTAGATAAATTAAGTCAACAAAATTTCGTAAAATATTGGTATAAACCTTGCAGCAGTCTGGAAAGAGTCTAGTAAATTGAAGTTAGTTGTAAAAATAAGGTCTGAATTGGAACTACTATGAAAGTGGGAAAACTCTGCTCTAAAGTGAGTTTGTCTTTAAAATGAGTAAATCAGTGGTGTATTCACCCTTAGACCATTTAATAAGTTGAGATTTCTTTGCATTTTATCGAATAAAGAATGAATTTCTTTTCTTATTTTCACTCTAGAAATAAACTTTCACAATAATGTAATAGAAAAAAAGAGATCGGAGAGGATAGAATAATAACTAATAATAAGAAATTAATCATTTGGTCTCTATATGTGACACTGATTTTGAATTCCGTTCCTATACGTGAAAAATTTTGAAATCAGTTTCTATATGTACAATTATTTTTAATTCGGTCATCGTCATTTATTAATGTTATAACGTCGTTTGTTAGAGTTAAAGTATAGAAACTAAATTCAAAATGATTGTCACATATAGAGACTGAATTCAAAATTTTTCGATCTCTATATGAGATAGGCCTTCTATGTTGCACCTCCAAAATAGTGGTGCATGGTGCACCTTACACTAGAATTAATCTGGACCATTGAATTCGCCATGAAGTAAAAGTTGAATTCAACTCTTTTAGTTTGGTCAAATGGATGAAAGTAGTTGGTCAAAGTTTGTGTATTTGCACAAAAGGGACTTGTATTCTTATATTTACGACGACAATATATTTATTTTAAGAAAAATAAAAAACATCAAATAAGTTTTTCATTAAAATTTCATAGCGCCCTCCCTTCCATCTCATCCTCCCTCCCTGGTCAACAAAATAAAAATGCAAAAAACAACAAACATTCACTCAGGCCAAATTACAAAAAAAAATAAAATAAAGGTGTAAATACGAAAATTACAAGAACCAAATTGCAAATACAGATTTTCATGTACATTTGACCCACATATATACCTTTAACTGGTCAAATTTTCAAAGTGCAAAAAGTGTTGACAAAGTGGTATTTTAATTGGCTCAAATTGTATTAAATTTATGGAGCACCATACTCCTTATTTTATGCTGGTGCAACTTAGCTCACATCATATGTGATAATCATTTTGAACTTGGTCTCTATACATGATAATTATTTTGAATTACGTCCCTATACTTTAACTTCAACAAATGGTGTTATAACTTATAACATAATAAACTAAGAGGACCAAATTAAAAATAATTATATATATAGAGACTGATTTAAAAAAATTCATATATAGAGACCAAATTCACAATCAATGTTACGTATTGGGACTAAGTGATTAGTTTAATCAAATTAAAAGTTGTGTTTTTTATTTGACTTGTTGATTGATCTCTTGATTAATGTGTGTATATAGATATATTAGTTCGACCATCGATTGAACCGACTGAATCGATTGAACCTTAAATTATTTTACTTTTCTATCATCGATTAGATCGATTTTTAAAATATTGATAGGATGGATTGGATTCATGATTAACATTTGGATTAGCATGTTAACATCACCACCTCGAGTTTCCCATTTGAACTAAACTAATCATATAAGTCAAAAGGAACATAGGTTCGTTGATGCTGGGACAAGACAAAGACCACTATAAGATACTTGATAAAAGTAGGCTATTACTTTCAAGAAAGTGCTGCTTTCACTGAATTACATATAGACAACTTCTAATTGTCTAAGGATGCCACAAAACCAGTACGCCAAACGCAACTATAGGAATAATGTCTTAAAAGACGCTACAAAATAAATGGATAAGGATGTTAACACTGGACCACATTTCATGAACCTGACATTCACCTGCTCACTGGCGAGTGTTTCTTTTTCTTTATTGGGTTTTCTTGAGGCCCTTTTGTCTTTTACTAGGTGGTATTGGTATGTTAATTGAGAGCTAAAGGAAGGGTTACAACTTACAAGGCACATGGCTTTCTATCGATATATGTTTCACAAGACATAACTATTGATAATTTGTGACGTTAAATTATAATTTGTCTCTGTAGATCACTTATTTTCAATTTAGTTTTTACAATTTCTTTTGAATTAGTCATTGTTATAAATATTTTAAAATAGTTTTTATTATCACCTTCCATTATAATACTGTTATAACATTGTCAGTTGCTTAATTTAATAAGTATTTTTTTTTATTTAGTAAGTGCTTTTAAAGATTTTTTTGGATAAAAAATGTCTAGTGTTCCTTCATTCTAAAAAGTGGTCCTTACTTTTTGATAGCTACTATTTTGTTCAATAGGTACTTTTTTACATGCTCTTCTTTTTTTAGAATATTTAGCAGAGACTAAAGTAATGGTGTTAAACTGGAAGATAAAAGTGGGGATTGTCTTGAAAATATTTGTAAGTGTACTAACTGATTTAAAAAAAAAAAAACTATAATAACTAAATGGAAAACAAGTAAAAACTATAGGAACAAATGTTATAATTTAGCCTAAAATGAAATTATATTTATTATAATGTTTTAAATTTGATTTTTGCAAGTAATCCCTATATAATTTTTTTTATCAGTACTATTTAAAACTTCAGAATGGGGTAATCTTTCTGCAAATATTTTCGAGTGAAAAAAAAGTCAGTAATGACTAATTAACAAAGTTGGATTGTGTGACATAAAAAATAACGCACAATCTGGAGTTGAAATGTGTTCAGTGGAATCATCATCTATTTCAGACTATATGTTAGTTAGATTAGTCACCAGCTAGTTAGTTAGTGAAGTGAGCAGTTTAGTGAGTTGTGTATGTTATCAGTTAAGTGAGCCATAATCCAGCATGTTGTAACTATTGAGAGCTCAATACTCTAATCTCTGATGTATACTCTTGAGTATGGCTCAATACTCTAATCCCCCGCGGTACAGATTAAGGTTAGTAAAAGGTTATTAATGTAATTTCTATCGCAGTGGTGATCAGTATAAATACTGCGCTTATGTAATCCTATTCATATATAGTAAAAACACAGCCGTAACAGCTTCTGTGAAAGTAGACACTATTCGCCGAACTACGTAAACCTTGTCTTCTTTTCTTTTTCGCGTGTGTGCGTGTGTTTACCGTTGGTGTATCTTTAATAATCCGAGAGCGTGTGTTCCAATATATACATACTAAGTACTGAATTAATTAATGAAAACAATACATTCACTTTTCCTCTTTTCATAGTGTAAGATCGATGGTATTAGTTGTCATTTGAGCTTTTTGCTTTCTTTGAGTCATGCCCCAACCCCCTCAAAAGAAAAAAAAAAGCCTTTTTCTTGTTTGTTTCTCCTAGCCCATGGAAAGAACTATTATTTGTAAGGCCCGAAGTGAAAACGTAAACCCATTGTATTATCTAGACAACAAACCCAAAAATGAATGAAGGCCCATCACAAACGCTTGCGGTAACGCTATCTTACCGACGTATCAAAATTGTACACGATTTAGATGACCAACTCTCTACAGGTTAGTTGACATAGTTCATGAATGTTAGTAAATCTCTGCACAAAAAACGCGATATTCAACCTTCAATTAATGCATAGAAAAGTGTCCATAATGAATGTTGCCTTAATATATATTGAATTAACCAACGCACAGAATATATATCAATTGAAACAAACTCCCCTATAAATAAGTCTCATCTGTGTTCTTATCCTTCACACAAAGTTTATAAACTCTCTGTATTCTTCATTCCTGGATTTCTCTTATGATTTATGAGCTACATTTCTGAAGCACAGAAAGGGCCGATAGTCTCGTATATTTTTTTCGTCTATCATGGCTAATGCCCAAGGGAGGGGAGTCCCTCATAAATGTCATAATCGACGGAAAAAGATATGACAATACTGACGTCTCTCACTAGAGAGGAAGGCGCCCTAGAAACGAAAGCGAAGACTCAAACACTGCTTGTATGGAGTGTGGTCTTCATCTAATGCTTCAAGCTGATAGCTTCTGGGCATCCTCTGAGAAGATTGATGTAGTGTTTGGGCATCCAACGCTTCAACCCAATAACAAGAATGCCATTGATGAGTTGAGGGCTGAGAACACCGGATTGTTGGCTGAGAAACGAAGACATTAGTGGAGTCTAAAGAATAGTTGGAAGCATTGGATCAAAGAATTCAAAACCGGTATCTCTAACTTCCACACACATTATTTTGAGCTAAAATTAGTTTCTCACATTGTAAGTCCAATTATATAATGTACTCTATAATTGATAAAAAAATTTGCAAAAAGAGAACACATGAACACCTATAACATGATGAAAATGAAAAAGAAATATACCATATAAAAGAATAAAATGTAAAACCAGAAAGAATGAAATTTGGCATTACCAACAAAGATGAAATTTCCCAAACACCTTATGTGCATTTTTCAGAATCAACCCAATTCAAACTAATAACTCAAAATAAAACCCCATTTTCTGAATCAAGAAATTGATATAAATCAAGCATAAACAAAAGAATGAGAGAAGAATTATATAGGAAAAAATCATTTTAAAAAGTATATATAAAAAACTCTTACTCAGAGAATAACTTGTGAAACGATGGACTTGTTAAACTAATATAAAAAAATATTCAACATTGAACAACTTGAAAAAAATATTAGAGATGAATGCACGAAAACCTTATAATATAAACAAATCATTTTCCTCGACGCATTAGAGACATGAGAGACATTTCAAACCATGTACCAGATTCAAATGAAAACAAAAAGATTGATACCATACATACTCCACCTACTTTGTAAGTATGAGGGAGAAAGATATATTTGTCTAACTTTATTCTATTTCTAAAACAAACAAAAAAAGTGAAAAAGAGACCAAAGCATGGGTCTCCGAGTGTTTATGCATTCTTGATGAAGCAAATCGCGGAAAAACAATTAGAGTACCTCTCAAAGAATTCAAAAATGGTATCCCTAACTTCTGCACGCATTATTTTAAGGTAAAATTAGCTTTTCACCTCCCAAGTCATATTACATGATATACTCCATAATTGATAAAAAAAAAAAAATTGCAAAAGGAGAAGACATGAGCACCTATATAACATGATGAAAAATATACATATACCATGTGTAACACCCCGATTTTTCAAGCTTTCTACGGTCAATAAACTGTGTATATGAGTTTGTATTTTATCGGAGAGTCTAGAGAGTGAATTAAAATAAACTGAGACCATAGTCACGCTCTATGCTATCGTAGAGAGTTACGGTTAAATTTTGGATCGAAAACTCAGACGGAGCCTGGTCTGCGTTTTTCACTGACTATGTATTTTTATATTCAGAAGGCCTAATTTTGACTCGTGAACGAGACAGTTAGTCTTAGAATCAAATTTCCTACCTTTTTGCTAAGATTGGTTTCACGCACTTAAAATCGGAATAATATAAGTTATTCGGACGAATTCTCAAACCAGGTGACGAACGGAGCTGGATAGGGATTTACCGGGACCCGCTAACGGATAATCATGAAGTCACATCAAATCACATCACCTAGGATTACGTGCCAGTGTCATGATGGTTTTTAAAATATCTGGACGCGAAAAGACCAAAATGCCCTCAACCTTTTATGGAAATTACCCTTTGGTCCTTATGTGAAATGACCTTATTACCCTTAAGTGGAAAATTTAGACCTCCTTATCTCTCCGTTCTCTCTTCCCATGTCCCCCTTCTTCATCTTTCACTTTTCATTTTCTTTCTTCTTCTTCATCTTTCTCCTTCACTTTCTCTTCACTTTTCTTAAGAATTCTTCAAGAAATTTGTGAAGCAAAGTTGACAACCTTGTTCATCTTCATCATCTAGGAGGTATGGACTCCATTCTTGAGCTCTCAAACTTCATATTTCCTCCATTGAATCTTGTGTTTGAAGCTTTTTTCTCAAGTTGAAGCTAGATTTCATAAATTCATAAGAAATTATAGAAAAATCATTTTAATGTCAAACCAATTTCTTTGAGCTAGTTTCATTGCTCTCTTTCATAATGTAAGAGCTTGTAACCAAAAGAGCTCTCTAACCCATATGGGTATAAATGGCTGAATCTCCCCCTTTGGAATGAATAGGGTTTTGTTCAATTTTCTTGTTTAAGAAGTGTTGATTTAGTTCTATCACACTTAGAGAGCCTTGAATCCAAAAGCATGTGATCAAAAAACTTCCCTAGCCTATTTGATTAAAGGGTGGCCGAAACCTAACCATTTGGGGAAACAAAGAATTTTGATTCAAGTTTGAGTGTAGGGACTTGATTTAGTGTTAAGGGTACCTATAGATCCTTCACCCAAGAGATAGGAATTTTTAGACATCCCTAGCTAATTTTGGGACCCTATGGCCGAACCCTAGGTGGAGGGGAATAGGGAAATTTGTGTTGTGTAATATTGATGTTTGGATTGATTGTGTGTATGTAGTTGTGGTTTAATAATTGGACGAGGAATCGGGAGAATTCGCAAGCCGATCGGAAGACTTTTGCTCGGAGGATAACTTCAACGGGTAAGGGGATAAACCTGAGGAATTCAATTTCCAACAGCTGCATGCTGTATTTGTGTATATGGTTTGTAATATTTCAAATGTGCTGTGCTGATGTGGAGTGATTTATTTTATGTTTGCTCATATTTGATTATTCCTAATTATGCATGATTCTGTGTGGATATGCTTAATTATGGTGGATGATGTTATTTGTGCTTGCCATAATGGATATTGTGCTGAGGAACCTAACATTGGTTAAGGTTCAAAATCGAGTAAAGTTAAAAGCTTCAAAAAGCTTGGGATGTAAACAAATAAATAAAAGGATAAGAGTTTTTGAAGGAATTAGAAAATAAGAAAGTGAAATAGATTTGATTAATAAAAATAAAAAGGCATGAGGAAAGAAAAGTGAAAACAATCATAGTTTAAGAAAATTAAGCTTTCAAGAGGAAAAAGTGCTTTTAGGAATCATCATTAGTTTTAAAGCGGTTAAAGCGAATCATTTCGAGCAAAAGTATTTTCAAGAACTTAGTTTTGGGAACAAAGTTGTTTTATCAAAGGAAAAGGGTTTTCATGAACTATATTTCAAGGTTTTAGTAGTGACTAAGGTATTTAAAAAGAAAGGGGTCTTTGACTTAGAGTTTTTCATGAGTTATGTTTTAAAAGCGTTGATGTTTTACTAAAGTTTGGTTTCAAAAGGAAAAAGTGGTGTTGGTAAAGAGTTATGTTTTATGAAAAACCAATCCCGAAGGCTTGTGTGTAAGCTTCGGAGATTTAGGGTTTGATTTTAGTATTTCAAGAGAAAAGTTTTTGAAGGCGAACCTAGGAACCGAGACGTCGGGGTTTTAGTGTTCTGCAGAACACGTGGATCAAGGATCCGTGTTAGTAAGTAAGTCATGTACGCTTGTGGACAATTGTGTGATCCTGTAGGCTTGTGGAAGTTTTTGTGTGCTCTAGAATCCAAACTCTAAGACTGGTGCATCAGTTGATGGGTTTTGGGTTTGAGCTATGTGGACTGCGTGTCCCCTTTTTGGTTAATTGGACTGCGTGTCCTTTTTTGTTTTAGTGTTGAAAAGACTTGAGAGTCTAAAAGATATGGTGTTTGATAGCTTTGAGCTTCAACAAGGAAATAATTATACAACACAGAAAAACATACGAAAACAAAAGGTTTTCTCATGCATTTGTTTTTGGCAGACGTGCCATGGGATGGGGGACCTTGATGATAGGGAACGCTATGATGACTTTGAGTCATTGTATGTCATTGTACCTTGATGGGCAATGAGAAATCCATATAATGTGTAGCGTTACACCCTGTATTGGTCAGTGTGATATGGTAATAAAATCCATATAATGTGAAGCATTTGTACAGTGTGATATGGTGACGAAATCCATGTAATGTGAAGCATTGTACCCTATGTTGGTCGGTGTGACATGGTAATGAAATCCATATAAGGTGAAGCATTATGCCGTGTGTTGGATGGCGTGATATGGTAATGAAATCCATAAAAAGAGAAGCGCTATGCCCTGTGTGGATGACGTGATATAGTACTGAAATCAATGGTAATGAAATCCATATAATGTGAAGCGTTACGCCCTATGCTGGACAGCGTGATATGGTGAGCATTGTGGGCCTTAATTGGCAATCAGCTTGATCAACTCATTCGTTTAGTGATGGGATTTTTGGAAATTAAGATCGAATGTTAGATGGTATATTTGGAAGTGTCATGCATATGTTTTAAAAATAACGATGACTGTTGGGTACGAGACCTTTGCCTTGTCTGTATTGGAACAATATTCTGTGATATAATTGTCATGTTGAAAAGCTATGTCTGAAATATATATATATATGAATTGCTGTTATGTTTGTCGTGTAAGTAGTTGTCGTATTTTGAATTCATATATTGGTTTCTCACCCTTACCTGTACATGTTGGACACCCTGTTGTGTTTTTGGATACATCTATAGATGTTTATCAACAGCCCTCTGGGTCACTTCGAGACTTGATAGTTTGAGCTTCTCGATGTAGATAACGAAGAAGTATGAAGTGTTTGAAGACGGGACTCAGTCTCATCGGTACGATGTATGCTAGGTACTAGTTTTGTCGGACCAGCTTAGGGTTTCTTTTGAGGTAGTGCCTTTTGGGTAGTCTGTTAGTGGCTACTGATGGCCAGGGTTTTGAAGATATGATTCTCAGACCCATCACTACCTAGTTTTTGGACTTATAGCGTTTTACTTATGTCAATACATTTTGGAAACGAATGAGTTGTCCAAGGTCCCTTTAAGTATGTAGTTGATTGATGATGTATATATATATATATATATATATACCTAATCTAGTTATATTGATGTTGATCTTGAGTATTTATTATTTACTGCTGTGAGGAGAAAATTTTTTACCAAGATTTGCAAAATAAAGAAAGAACGGAGTAAAGAAAATCTGTTTTCCGAAAGTAAACCAGCAAATATTTTTTTACTTTACGTTGTTTTGGGTTACACAAGTAACACCGGAGTGAGGGGTGTTACACCATGTGGAAGAATAAAATGTACAACCAGAAAGAATGAAATTTGGCATTACCTACAAAGATGAAATTTCTCAAACATCTCATGTGCATTTTTCAAAATCATCCCAATTACACATAAATAACTCAGAATCAAACCCCATTTTCAAAATCATGAAATTGATATAAATCAAGCATAAACAAAAGAATGTAACAACTATAAATAACAAATAACGAAGAAAATGCACTAAAGAAATACACTTTATTACAATAGGATGAAGATGTTGGGTGAGAAATCAAACGAAGGGAATAATTTCAGTACAAAGAAAAATAAATTACCATTTATTTTTAACAAATCATCACAAACCATTCAACCACAACACTTATCCTCAGAATTAGTAGCATACACGAAGAGGATAGATAAGAGAGGGAGAAAAGGTCCTCACAATCACCAGTAGTGGTCATGAGTGGGTAGGGCAAGAAGTGGTGGAGCTCATCGTTGTCACGATGTTTGGGAGTGAGATCTTGAAAATGGGAGAAGGTACGAAAGAGAATGAGAGAAGAGGTGTTTTCTAAAGAACCTCGGAAGAACTACCACGAGAAGAAGAAAGAGAAGCTTAGAGTGTATTTGGATGGATTTTTTTTTTTTAGAAAAAAATTCTTATTTTTAAAAATAAATGTGCTTTAAAAAGCCGAATGATGATATGTTGCTCTTGTTTCTGTTGGTTCTGAATAAGTAAAATTTTGCATCATTTAATTCAGAAACAATATTGAAGGAGCAAAAGAAATGGACGATTATGCTTGTAAAGAACTTCATCTTTGAACCTATTTGTTGTTATTATTGAGCTAGATTAGTTAGTGTAATATCAACTAAATTTTTTAATTTATATAATAATTTCCTAACAGGTAACTAGATAATTGCATTTTTGAGCTAATGATGTAACATCCGCTCTTCTCCTATACTTAATAATAATCCATGTATCTAAGTTGTCATTAAAAGGCTGGAAGAGGATTATTCTTGAGGAATTTTATCCTTCGAGTCTAATATTAAGTCAATTTTTTCTGGTCTTTCTCAAGGATACTTTTAATGTGTATGTTTCAGGTGCTAGAAATTGCAGAAGGTTCCGCCATTAGAACTAGAGAGCGAGAGAAAATAAAAACAGGAACGGAGAAAGAAGTAGGAGGGGAATGTAAGAGGGAGAAGAAGGAAAAGGTTTTAGAGTTTTGTTGTGGTTTATATTTTTATTTTAATATTTAAACCTTTAATGAGGTGTGACTTCGTCTTTGATTGTGCCCAATGATGTTGTGTTGGGTATATGTAACACCCCGTTTTCTTGTTTAAGGTGTGGGACATTAATTAAGCATGTTTAAGAGCTTAATTATGTTCCTTATGTATTGAGAAAGCCATGGTTCAAATTTGGGACAATTTGGCCGTTGAACGAACTCAGAACAAGCAAAAACATGTAAGAATAGTTCGGATCAGCATCCAACGCTTAGGCGTGGAGAGATCCCACGCTCTAACGTTGACCGTTGACACTCGAGCGTGGGTAGTTGCAAGTCAAAACGTGGAGAGTGGACGCGTGGGAGTACACGTGTCAACGTGCAGGCGACACGTGGCAGAGACGTGGCAATCAGCGCTCCACGCTCAAACGTGGAGTTTTCCCACATCAGAGCATGCCCACGCTCAAACGTGGAGTTTTCCCACATCAGAGCATGCCCACGCTGAAACGTGGAGTTTTCCCACGCTCAAGCGTGGACAGCCTGACAACATCACTTAAGTTTTCCCATCTCACTTTCATAAGGGAAAAACTTGGACAAAAATTTTCAGATCAGAGAAGCTAGAGAGAGAGAGAGAGAGCTGAGTTCCTGAGAGAGAAAGTTGAGATAGGAGGAGTTTGGAGCATCAGATCGTGATTCCAACTAAACCACTGCGATCAGGGCTTCGAGTACATCAAGATTCACTGATTGATTTCTTCATTTCTCGAAAGTAAGCTCGAATCCCTAACATGTCGACTTTGCGTTCTTCGTATTCTTCGTGTTCTTCGATCTTTTTTCCCTTGAATCTCTTTGGTTTTGGTACTGCCCTAGGTTTAACGATGATTTTTTACACGTTGTTCCCATGATTAGGGCAAACGTTCGTGACCGTGATCATGCCAGCTCCCGGAGGAGGTTGAAGCTGCGAGTTGGTGGCTGACTTGAGGCTAATTTTCGTGGTGGCTGAGGTACCATGTGGTGGAAGTGGTGATTTGGAGACCGTGGTTGTGTTCGTGGTTGAGGTCGCGTAATCTTTCAGGTGGGGAGAAAGGAACTGTTATTGTCGGGAAGGCAAGCGTAGTGTAGAATGTATACATGTATAGAAGAACCTTAAACCCAACTAGAGGTTGAGCCCGTGGCAAAGTACCTAAACCCTAGGTGTAGGTATCTTTGGGGCTATCACCGCTAAATTAATACCCTAGGCTAGACGACGTTGTTGTTGAGGTTGATGTGATATGCATGCTACTTTGCCTATGTGATTATTTATTTATCTACCTATATGATGATTTGTGTATTAGCATGCTTATTGCTATGATGATGTTATTGTCGTTGATTGGTTCATGTTGATGAGAGTATGGTGAGATTGATGTGTTGTGTGGGTTGATACTGTCGTGGTTCTGACCGTGGAGTTTTGGCTCGTGGATGTTGATGATGATGTGATGTGGATGCAATGCATCGTGGCTGTGGTTGAGTGCTTAGGCGTGAGGTTCCAGTATCAACCAGCGATGGATGTTTGTTGCATATCATAGCATATTTGATCCCAATGAGGGATGCCCAAATAGGGGCGAGATGTGTATCACCGATCCCGAGGCGCGATGTCCAATTGGGGAAGTTATCGATCCTTGCGGGGATGTCCAAGTGGGGACGTGATTTATTGAGCCTTACGAGGATGTCCAAGTGGGGACATGTTTTATTGTTCCCGACGGGGATGTCCAACTGGGGACATGATGAAATCGGCTGACATGCATATAGGGATTAGTATCCCTCGTAGAGTTTGATATGAGAGAATGACTTTTGAGATGGATGTGACGTGTGACTCGAGAGATGGTTGTTGGAATGTTGCATGTTTTTCTGCTACTGTGTGCTACATGTGTATAGGCTATACTACTGCCCCTCTCCCATGTTTGATGATGCATGTTGCTTATCTCCCTGTCTTTTCTCTGTGTGTTTTCTTCTATTTTGTGGGAAGACCCTGTGGAGGAGCCAGTCCTTAAGGAATTGGAGGGCACGCCCTACGAGCTTGAAGCCGGTGGACGATCCATGAACCCCAGCCTCAAGACGTTTTGAATTTATGTACCAGAGATGTATGCGAGTTCCTTGTTAGAGTATGTGCCCCTGCGGGTCTATAGGTGCATTTATGGTGAAGAACATGGTAGTTCAGGATATCGCTGTCGTCGGTGACGAGATTTCCGCCAGTGCGTCTGTGCTAGGGGTGTGTTGTGAGGATTTTTAATGTATTTTGAGCGAGGATAGTAAGTGTTGGTTTTCGATGTATTTTTGTTCATGGTCAGTTTGATATACTTCGCATGAATATATTACTGTAGCCCTACTGATGGGGCAACTCCTGTATGTATATATCTTTATGTTTTATAGTTGTGTACTCTGATAAGTTGCGTGCTTTAGCTTAGTTTTGTTTCCGCTTGTATCTTTCTGCTTTGCTTCGTTTCGACTATAAAGCGCGTTAACGTTTATAACACAGTTTAGGGTTAGTTAATATCTTAGGTTCTTTAATGGAATGGCGGGTCGTCTCATTTGGTGGTATCAGAGCAGTTTGGTTCTACAACGGGCCTTGAGGGTCGTTAAGGCCACACCGTCCGAGTTGGAGCTGGAAACTGTGGAGTCTGGAACCATTGCTGCAAATCTAGAAAGTGTACTGGCTTGAACGGTTGATACCCGCGTTGTATCAACTATGTCTGGTTTTGGGTAGAGTGTCTGATGCACAAGTTATCGAAGTGTGATAACTGTTTTCATTCTTAAGACATATGATATGTTTAACTGTTAAGTGCTATTATATGTCTTATGAATTGGAACTGATAGCTCCTTTTACAGGAAGCTAGATGGCTAGAGGACGTGGTAGAGGAAGAGGAACACCAGCTGGATCCGGGGACTTCAACCATAATGGTGATACCTCGGGAACCGAAAGTGGCGGAGGTCAGATCGAAGCGATGAGGGCCATGAGGGATTTGGCCACTGCAATGCTGCAACAAACGCAGCAGAATGCTCAGTACATGCAACGACAAGAAGAAAAAGACGCTAGACAACAATAGTTGCACCCAATAAGAGGAGACGAGATGGTGGATACTAGTCTGAACGCATTTATGAAGGGAAATCCTCCCCAATTTCATGGAGAGTACAATCCCGAAGCTGCTGAGCTATGGCTGCAAGAGATTGAGAAGGTCTTTGTCGTTATCCACTATAGATGGTCACATACACTGCGTTCATGTTAGTTGGAGCGGCAGAAGCCTAGTGGAGGAACACGCAGAGACTGCTAGAGACTGAAGGAAGACTGCTAACCTGAGAAGTGTTCCGTGAAAGCTTCTTGGAGAAATATTTTCCAAGGAGTGTCCGTCAGGAGAAAGAGAAAGAGTTCCTTAACCTGAAGCAGGAACAGATGTCAGTGGGGGACCAGTCAGAAGTGTTGGTCAGAAAGGTCGCAGAGGAAAGTTCCAACTAAGGGCGAAGCCTTACAGTCGCCCAGGTCAACAAACAACAATTTCTAGAAGGGGGAGCAACATGCAAGGACAACCAGGAGTCTTGACATGTTTCCGATGCGGCAGACTGCATCTAATGAAGGATTGTCCTCGAGCACCTAATGTCAACTATTTCTGTTGTGGTAAGTAGGGCCACTATGCCAATGAGTGTAGACAAGGGGATACTTGTAGGGGGTCAAGTTCAACAACAAGACAGAAGAACTCAAGATGCGGGAACAAGACAAGCCGTGGTGAGCCAGCAGGGTAGGCCACAGACAACGGGAAGAGTGTTTGCTGTGAGAGGATCTGAAACCTCTCAATGTCCCGATCTGATACAAGGTAAGTGCCTAGTAGCTGGGATCTGTTTTGTTTGGTTCAGGGGCTACACATTCCTTTATTTCATTAGCGTGTATGGATCATTTGGATTTGCCTGTTTCGTCCTTACCATATGATTTGACTGTTTCTACATCTACGGTGATTCCCTAACAACCCTTTTGGTCTGTTTACAATGCCCGGTCTTTATAGAGAACCGATCTTTTCTTGTAGACCTAGACTGTCTGCCTATACAGCCGATTGATGTTTTCCTAGGCATGGATTGGCTTTCGGCCAAACATGTTGTACTAGACTGTTCGGATAAAACCCTCTGCTTTTTTGAGCAATCTGGATCATTGCCTGCCAGTGATGGTGTTTCGGGAGGCATACGATCAGGAAAGTGTATGGTGCTATTTTCTTTGGAAGCCAAGAAGACTCCAACTCTTGATGCTTTGCCGGTGGTGCATGAGTTTCTCGATGTTTTCCCCGATGACGTGTCAGGATTGCCACCGAAGAGGGAGATAGAGTTTGCCATCGATCTTGTACCTCGAGCCGGACCGATTTCGATATCACCCTATCAAATGTCCCCAATAGAGTTGGCAGAGCTGAAGAAGCAACTGGACGATATGCCGACGAAGCAGTTTATAAGACCCAGCGTTTCGCCGTGGGGAGCACCGGTGTTGTTCGTCAAGAAGAAGGACGGTAGTTCAAGGTTGTGTGTGGACTACCGACAACTCAACAAGGTAACGATAAAAAATACGTACCCGTTGCCAAGGATTGACGATCTTATGGACTAGTTGAGGGGAGCAACAGTGTTTTCTAAGATTGATCTGAGATCCGGTTATCATCATATAAGGGTGGAAAAAGATGATATACCGAAAACAGCTTTCAGGAGTCGGTACAGGCACTACGAGTATTTAGTTATGCCTTTCAGTGTGACTGATGCTCTAGCAGTGTTTATGGATAATATGAACAAGATCTTCAGACCGTACCTTGATAGGTTTGTCATTGTTTTCACCGATGACATCCTTATCTACTCCTCGAGCAAGGAGGAACATCAAAAGCATTTGAGGGTTGTACTTCAAGTTCTTAAGGACATGCAACTCTATGCCAAGTTGTCTAAGTGTAAGTTCTGGTTAGAAGAGGTACAATTCCTTGGACATGTGATCAACAAGGATGGTGTAGCAGTAGATCCTACGAAGGTAGAAGCCGTGGTTAAGTGGAAAAGCCCTAAGACGGTAAGGGAGATCCGAAGTTTTTGTGCGCTAGCAGGATACTACAGCAGGTTCATCGAGGGATTCTCGAAGATTGCGTTACCTCTGACGCAATTGACTATGAAAGGAAAAGCGTATGAATGGACAAAAGAGTGCGAGGCTAGTTTCTAAGAGCAGAAAAGGAGGCTAACAATATCTCCAGTACTAGTCTTGCCAGATCCATCAACGTCGTTCGATGTGTATTGTGACGCATCATATCAAGGCTTGGGTTGCGTACTCATGCAATAAAAGAAAGTGGTGGCTTATGCCTCCAGACAGTTAAGAGTGCATGAACGGAATTACCCAACCCATTACCTAGAGTTGGCTGCGATAGTGTTTACATTGAAAATATGGAGACACTATCTCTATGGTGCTAAATTCAGAGTGTTTAGCGACCATAAAAGTTTAAGGTATCTATTCGACCAAAAGGAGTTGAAGATGGGACAGAGGAGATGGATGGAATTCATAAAGGATTATGAATTCGATCTACAGTACCACCCGGGAAATGCTAACGTAGTGGCGGATGTATTGACTCGAAAATCCTTGCAATGATGGTGAAGGAGCTGGAACTGCAGGAACAGTTCAGCGATCTGAATCTAGACGTTGAGCTATCTAGAGATAAGATGAGTTTAGGGATGGTCACTATCACCAGTGATTTCCTGAACTTAATCTGGAAGAAGCAAGGGGAAGATCAGTACTTACGAGAAATGAACCAGATGGTAGAAGAATGAAGGACTTCAGAGTTTAAGAGAGCTGCTGACACAATTCTGAGGTTTGGAGACAGGATATGTGTGTCTAAGTATAGTGAAGTTAGGAACATGATCTTGGAAGAGGCACACAAAAACAAGTTAAGTTTTCATCCCGGAGCTACAAAGATGTACCAAGATCTAAAGGGGATGTTCTAGTGGCCAGGAA
This sequence comes from Ammopiptanthus mongolicus, assembly GCA_039655645.1. NCBI lineage: Eukaryota > Viridiplantae > Streptophyta > Magnoliopsida > Fabales > Fabaceae > Ammopiptanthus > Ammopiptanthus mongolicus. Next base: position 80,784,123 of record CM077347.1, read on the forward strand.
TGAAGAAGGAGGTAGCAGAGTATGTCCAATTCTATTTGGTGTGTCAAAAGGCAAAGGTAGAACACCAGAAACCAGCAAGGTTATTGCAATCACTGGACGTCCCAGAATGGAAATGGGATAGTATTGTAATGGATTTTGTTTCCAGACTACCAAGGACGCAAAAGAGGTGCGATGCAATATGGGTGATCGTTGATAGGCTTACGAAATGTGTTCATTTCTTGCCGATCAATCAGAGTTATTCTCTAGAGAGGTTAACCTAGATTTACATCAAGGAAGTGGTAAGGTTGCATAAAGTACATTCAAGTATAATTTCGGACCAAGATCCGAGATTTACTTCCAAGTTTTGGCAAAGTCTGAACAATGCTTTGGGAACTAAACTAAAGATGAGTTCAGCTTATCATCCACAGACGGATGGTCAGTCTGAAATAACGATTCAATCTTTGGAGGATCTGTTAAGAGCATGTGTTTTGGAAAACATAGGAAGTTGGGACAATTTCCTTCCACTGATTGAATTCACATACAACAATAGTTTCCACTCTAGTATCGATGTGGCACCATACGAGGAACTGTTGGTATGAAGCCAGAGAGAACCAGTTGATAGGCTCAGAGATGGTGCAGCGAACAATGGAGCAAGTGCAGAAGATTCGGGAAAAGATGAAGGTCGCACAAGATCGGCAGAAGAGGTACAGTGACAAGAGGAGGAGACCCTTGGAGTTCCAGGAAGGCAACCATGTTTTCATGAGAGTCACTCCAAGAACTGGAATTGCCAGGGCAATTAAATCCAGAAAGCTTACCCCTAGATTCATTGGACCATTTCAAATCCTTCGTCGAATTGGTTCAGTTGCCTACCAAATTGCCTTACCTCCCAACCTATCCAATATCCACAATGTTTTCCATGTTTCCCAACTCAGAAAATACTACCCTTATCCATCACATGTGATAGAGCCAAAATCAATACAGATAAGAGAGAACTTGGAATATGAGGTGCTACCTGTACGGATCGAAGACAAGAGGGTGAAAGAACTCCGCGGAAAGCAGATTCCCTTAGTCAAGGTCATATGGGATGCAACAATGGGAGATGCTACATAGGAAAGAGAAGAGGACATGCGACAGCAGTACCCGAGCTTGTTTTAAAGGTACGGCAAATTTCGGGGACGAAATTCTCTTTACGGGGGTAGTAATGTAACACCCCATTTTCTTGTTTATGGTGTGGGACATTAATTAAGCATGATTAAGGGCTTAATTATGTTCTTTATGTGTTGAGAAAGCCATGGTTCAAATTTGGGACAATTTTGCCTTAGAACGAGCTCAGAACGTGCAAAAACGTGTCAGAACAGTTCTAATCAGCGTCCAACGCTTAAATGTGGAGAGATCCCACACTCTAACGTTGACCGTTGACGCTCGAGCGTGGGTAGTTGCACATCAAAACGTGGAAAGTGGACGCGTGGGAGTACACGTGTCAGCGCACACGCGACGCGTGGTAGAGACGTGGCAATCAGCGCTCCACGCTCAAGTGTGGGGTTTTCTCATGTCAGACCGTGCCCATGCTGAAGTGTGGAGTTTTCCCATGCTCAAGCGTGGACAGCCTGACAACATCACTTAAGTTTTTCCTTCTCACTTTCATAAGGGAAAAACTTGGACGAATTTTCAGGTCCAGAGAAGCTAGAGAGAGATAGCTGAGTTCTTAAGAGAGAAAGTTGAGATAGGAGGAGTTTGGAGCATCAAATCGTGATTCTAACTACACCATTGTGATCGGGGCTTCGAGTAATTCAAGATTCACCGACTGATTTCTTCTTTTCTCGAAGGTAAGCTCGAATCCCTAACACGTCGACTTTGCGTTCTTCGTGTTCTTCGAGCTTTTTTCCCTTGAATCTCTTTGGTATTGGTATTGCCCTAGGGTTAACGATCCCCTGGTTAGGGCAAAAGTTCGTGACTGTGATCGTGTGAGCTCCCGGAGGAGGTTGCAGCTGCGAGTTAGTGGCTGACTTGAGGCTGATTTTCGTGGCGGCTGAGGTACCATGTGGTGGAGGTGGTGATTCGAAGACTGTGGTTGTGTTCGTGGTCGAGGTCGCGTAATCTTTCAGGTGGGGAGAAAGGAACTGTTATCGTCGGGAAGGCAAGCGTAGTATAGAATGTATACATTTGTAGGGGAACCTTAAACCCTACTAGAGGTTGAGCCTGTGGCAAAGTACCTAAACACCAGGAGTAGGTATCTTTGGGGCTATCGCAACTAAGTTAATACCCTAGGCTAGACGAAGTAGTTGTTGAGGTTGATGTGATATGCATGCTACTTTGCATATGTGATTATTTATTTATTTGCCTATATGATGATTTGTGTATTAGCATGCTGATTGCTACGATGATGTTATTGTCGTTGATTGGTTGACGTTGATATTGATAAGAGTATGGTGAGATTGATGTGTTATGCGGGTTGATACCGTCATGGTTCTAACCGTGGAGCTGTGACTAGTGGACGCAAGGCGTCGTGTTGATGTTGATGATGATGTGATGTCGATGCAATGCATCATGGTTGTGGCCTAGTGCTTAGGCGTGAGGTTCCGGTATCAACCTATGATGGATGTTTGTTGCATATCATAACATATTTGATCCCAATGGGGGATGCCCAAATGGGGGCGAAATGTGTACCACTGATTCCGAGGCGGGATATCCAATTAGGGACGTTATCGATCCTTATGGGGATGTCCAAGTGGGACGTGATTTATTGATCCTTACGAGGATGTCCAAGTGGGGATGTGTTTTAATGATCCCGACGAGGACGTCCAATTGGGGACGTTATTGATCCTGACGGGGATGTCCAATTAGGGACGTGATGAAATCGGTCGACATGCATATAGGGATTAGTATCCCTCGTAGAGGTTTGATTTGAGAGAATGACTTTTGAGATATATGTGACGTGTGACTCGAGATATGGTTGTTGGAATGTTGCATGTTTTTCTGTTGCTGTGTGCTACATGTGTATAGGCTATACTACTGCCCCTCTCCCATGTTTGATGATGCATGTTTCTTATCTCCCTGTCTTTTCTCTGTGTGTTTTCTTCTATTTTGTGGGAAGACCCTGTGGAGGAGCCTATCGCTGAGGAATTGGAGGACACTCCCTACGGGCCTGATGCTGGTGGACGAGCCACGAACCCCAGCCTCGAGAGGTTTTGAATTTCTGTACCAGAGGAGTATGTGAGTTCCTCATTAGAATATGTGCCCCTGCGGGTCTATAGGTGCATTTATGGTGAAGAACAGGGTAGTTCAGGATATCGCCGTTGTCGGTGACGGGATTTCCGCCATTGCGTATGTGCTAGGGGTGTGTTGTGAGGATTTTTGATGTATTTTGAGTGGGGATGGTGAGTGTTGCAAGCATGAGAATTTTCTTACCTTTCAATGTATTTTTGTTCATAGTCAGTTTGATGTACTTCGCATGTATATATTACTGTAGCCCTACTGATGGGACAACGCCTGCATGTATATATCTTTATGTTTTATAGCCGTGTACTCTGATAAGTTGCGTGCTTTAGCTTAGTTTCGTTTCCGCTTGTATCTTTCCACTTCGCTTCGTTTGGACTATAAAGTACGCTAACGTTTATAACGCGGTTTATGGTTAGTTAATATCTTAGGTTCTTTAATGGGACGGCGGGTCGTCTCAGTATGTGTCTACCCAAGTGTTGCTCTTGATCTAATGCTTCTAGATATTGCCCCTTATGTTAGAAATCTCTTGAAATTCATGATTTTCATTTGTGAAGTACTATGGTAGTTTCTTTGCGATTCTCTTTCACTTTTTCTTTTGTTTTAGAAATTGAATAAAGTTGTTTTAAAATTTATTAGACAAATATCTATTTCTCACTTAGCCTGACAAAGTTGGTGGTGTATGTATAGTGTCAATCTTTTGGTTTTCATTTGACTCTGCTACATGGTTTGAAATGTCTCTTATATCTGTAAAGCGCCGAGGAAAATGATTTGTTGGTATTCTAAGGTCTTCGTGCATTCATCTCTAATATTTTTTTCAAGTTGTTAAAATATATTAGTTTAGCAAGTTTATTTATTCACAAGTTATTCTTTGAGTAAGAATTTTTTCTATATAATTTTCAAAATGAGTTTTTCTATTTAATTCATCTCATTCAATTTCTTGATTTTGAACATGGGGTTTGATTCTGAGTTGTTTGTGTGAATTAGGTTGATTTTAAAAAATGCACATGTGATGTTTGAGAAATTTCATTTCTGTAGGTAATGCCAAATTTCATTCTTTTTGGATGTACATTTTATTTTGCCACATGGTATATTTCTTTTTCGTTTTCATCCTCTTATAGGTGCTCATGTATTCTTTTTTGTAAAAAAAAGTATTAATTATGGAGTACATTCTATAATATGACATGGGAGGTAAAAATCTAACTCTACCGCAAAATAATGCGTCCAAACGTTAGAGATAACATCTTGGCAATATTTGATCTAACTTCCAAATATTGCCTTTTCCTTTAGAAATCTCTTTAAAGTCATGATTTATATAGTTATAAATATAAATTTTTATCTTTTTTGTCATGCTTTACGTACTTCATAATAAAAATTTTTGTCATAATTTACACACTAAAGCTTGAGCTTTGTGTTTTTATCAACTTAACATTATCTAAAGCTATTTAAAGTTAAATCATTTCTACCTTTAGACGTAACAACAAAAACTCATAATACTATTCTGATATCTTTTCAAAGAAAAACTTAGAATTTGTTCGTATAAAACGGAATATATCTTTTATGATTTTCACTGAAACTAAAAAGTTTTTAAACACAATTCAACCATCTTTATTGTATTAGCTTTCTCCATTTCAAATTTGACTTCATGTATATGTTGAGAATTGCATTAGATAATACTATTGTGTTCCATCCTTATGCTATCATTATTAAAAAAAAATTGAGATTTATTAGGATTAGATATGGAGGTGCACCTTATTCATGATCTTTATGAAGGTAACAATTGTGTGGACTTTCTTTTCAAAATATGGAGCTCTCACGAGGAGACACTCATTGTTTTAGAATGTTTTTAGTTGATGTTATGAGTATTTTGTTCGTTAAGAGTTAGCTTTGCTTCTTGCTTTACCAATGTTAAAAAAATAGTGATGTTTTATCTAGGATGAAGATTTGTTGTTCCATTTTGGTATATCACACTCTGTTCCCACCAATAATATCTTGCTGCATAAGTTGATTTTTTTTGTAGTTTAAAAAAGATATAATATGTGACAAGATATTATTGGTAGGGACAAGGTATGGTACACCAAATGGTACAACAAATCCTCATCCCTTTATATAATGTTATCAACACAGGTATGTTCTGCCGTGCACCACCAAAAAAAAATGGTGCACCCATGCACTATAAAGATTTGGATTCCTTGTATTCAAAATGAGTAAATATTCAATTTGGTCCCTGGAATTGTAAGGTCGTATCAACTTAGTCCCCGACATTATCAATATTCCAAAATGATCCTTGGAATTTCAAAATGTAGCAAATGCATCCCTGACATTATTCACTTAGTTTCAAATGCATCCCTGACATTACCAACTTAATGTCATTATGGTCCATGCAAATATCAACGGAGGGACGAATCTGATTAACTTTCTGCAATTCCAGGGATCATTTTGAAATATTGATAATGTGAAGGACTAAGTTGATACGACCCTACAATTTCAGGGACCAAATTGAGTATTTACTCTATTCAAAATTCACTACATTCATTGTATTCATTCATATGAACCGTTGGATAATTGTAATTTCATTTATTTAATGCACACTCAAATATATCTAATAGTACATATGAGTGAATGTAATAAATTTTGAATGCGGAGAATCGAAATCCGCATCATAAAGGTATCAATTATGGACCAGTGAAATTGCCACATGACTTCAGCTTCTTTATCTGAATATTTCGCCAAGTCAAACATGGTCAACTGTGTACAAGGTTTTGATTATTTGCACAACAGGTGTTGCACAATTTGTATTTGCATAATATCACAATATAATTTTAAATAAAAAATTATTTTTTAAATTTTGAATTAGCTTAATGAAATTAAAAACGAATTAACCAAAAAAAAAAACCATAAGAAATTGGTATAGCAGGAGCTCCACCGCAAAGGAAAAAACCAACCATTGGGTGTTCATGAGTGTGTTCCTCCTACACCAATGTTAGTTAGGATGAGATAGATAAGTTACTTAGCTAATTTTATGAAGTTTTTAGATTTAGATATCATCAGTTTTTAGCTCGTACAAGTTTTTTAGATTCATGCTTCGGAAAGCATTTGCATTTCTTTACAAGCTCCTTGCTCCGTTTCAAACCATGAAAACATGGCCTTGATGCCTTAATTCCATTTCACAAAGTTTCCTACCACCACTTGCTTCGCCCAACATTGAAGTCAAACACAAACCTGCGTTTTTTAAAAAACTTCATTGTGTTGGCTAACACCACACAGACGGTTCTGAATGGTCACCGAAGCTCGTATCGTCACACCATCGTCCGCCACATTCACCATCGCGTGTTGCCGCCCACCTCCTCCGTGAATGCAGATTTGCGCCGCCTACCTTAACCTTCTCCCCTTGATTGGCTCTGACACAGTTTGAAATAGAAATAGAAATGCAAATATTTGCGTTTTTTTGAAGTTCTTCAATGCAACACAATGACTCCTTCACTGTTTTGAAGTTTTCTCAGCAAGTTCACTACATCTTTGCTCGACAATGGTGGGTTCTGGGCACAAAGTGGTTGTAACATCACGATTTTTTAAAATCTCTAATACTAATTAAACAGTATTTATGTGTGTTTATTTTATTGGAGGGTCTAGAGAGTGAAATAAAATAATCTGAGACTATAGTCACGCTCTACGCTATCGTAGGAAGTTATGGTTAAATTTTGGGTCGAAAACTCAGACGGAGCCCAGTCTGCGTTTTCATGGACAGTAGTGTTTTACTACTATCAAGACCTAATTTTGACTCGCGGACGAGACCGTTAGTTTTAGAATTCGATTCTCTACAAATTTGCTAAAATCAGTTCCTGACGTTAAAAAATGAAAATAATATAAACTATTCGGGCAAAAACTCGAACCAGGAGACAAACAGAACTGTAAAGGGATTTAACGGGACCCGCTAACGGATAAACTCAGTGTCACATCAAGTCACATCACATTGAAAAACGTGCCAGTGTCTTGATGGTTTTTCAAAATATTTGAACGCGAAATGACCAAAATACCCTTGGTCTTTTAATGAAATTACCAAATCCTCCTTAAGTAAATGACTATTCTATCCTTAATGACAAAATACCTTTGGACTTCACCTCACCCATTAGGCCAAAATTCGGCCATCCCCGTTTCTTTTCTCTCTTCTTCACTTGTTCTTCTTTGTTCTTCATTCCTTCACACATTCTCACCATTTTTCTTCTTGAATCTTCAAAGATTTGGTGAAACAAGTTGATTTTCTTCTTAAGCTTCATCATCTAGGAGGTAGTAGTTTCAATCGTCATCTCTTAATCTCTCTATTTCTCTCTTTAATCTCAAGAGTCATGGAAGTTAGGTTTTGCATCATAAATTTCAAAAATCCATGAAAAATTATAGAAAAATCCTTTTAATGTCAAACCACTTTCTTTCAACTAGATTCATGATCTTCTATCATAATCTAGGAGTTGGAAACCAAATGAGCTTCCTAGCTCAAATGGGTATTTATGGCCGAAACCCCCATGGATGAATGGATGGGGTTTTGGTTCAAGTTTTGGTGTAATAGGCTTTGATCTAGTCTTATCACACCTAGTAAGGATGGAATCCAAGAGATGAGAATTTTTCGAAGTCCCTAGCCATATTTTCTTGCATATGGTCGAACCTAGGAGGGGGGAGTTAGGGGAAAATTTTGTTATTTAAAGTTGATATCTTGATTGATTGACTGTGTGTAGTTGTCGACGAGTAATCGGACGAGAAACTGGACGACTTCCCGATCGATCGGACGACTTTTCGCTTACCGGGAAACTACAAGAGGTAAGGGGGACTGCCCGAGGGATCTCCCGATAACTGCTTGTTATCATGTTTGGTCTGTAAATATGTGATTAAGATGTGTGGTGATTGATTGCTGTACTTTCCGCAATTATTTTGATTGTTGATAATTGCTTGCTAATATGTGTTATAGTGATTTACTATGTATTTTACCTGTAATATATGCTATAATCATATTGTGATGTTGATTGTTGATTGAGAAGCCTAACAGTGGTTAATGCTCAATTAATTAACGGGGATAAAAGCCTTGAAAAGCTTTGTAGTAAACCCCAAAGATTTATTTGGGAAACGTTGAGAATTTTCAATGACGTTAGTTTTCTAAAGAAAAAAAGGATCCTAAAGTAATTTATAAGGTTAGTAGAAGAAGTTAGATTTTTAAGAATAAATTAAAATAAGAGAAAGAAGTCAAGATTTTGAACTTAGGACGTTTTTAATGCTAAAACGACGTTTTAATTCCGAAAAGATTTACCGAAAACGTTTTCGAAAAACAGTAATGCTGTTATGGGACGATGTTTTTGGTCTCAGCTGTTTCCTTTCAAAAACGGGTTTTTGGAAAGGGACTTTCAACAAAAGTTAAGTTTTATCAGTAATGCGGTGGTTTTCAAACCATTTTCAAACAGAAAAGTTTTCTGTAAACGAGTTTTTCCCAACAGTGTAAAATCCGACAACTTGGATGAGTTGCGGAGTTTTCGTTTTGGATTTGTGTTTCACAGAACGAGAAATGGTGAAAAACGATGAAAATGTGAACCTAATATACGAGACGTCGGGATACTAGTGTTCTGTAAAAACAGCACGAGAAGTCGTGCAAAGATGTTATGGACTGTGTGTCCTCCTCTTGTTATGAGGAAACGTGATTAAAGGTGAATGATATTTTCTATTATCACGGACCTTGCACTGGTGCGTCGGTCTAGGGCTCCGCGATTGAGCACTCGGACGTTTTGTCCTGTGTTAACGATGAGAAGTTTTAAAACGATGTAAATTATGAATAGTCGGGAGCCTTTGAGCTACGATAACGAAAGAACGAACACAAAGAAAAGTGGCAAAGCTTGAAACGTTTTCCCCATGCATTAGAATTCGGCAGACATGTCAATGGTATTAATCTGGATATCTTAATGGCAGGATATTCAAGATGGTGTATACCATTGTACCTTGATGGACAATGAAAACCATAAACGATGATCGCCTGTGCCTTGTGTTGGAAAGTGTGCAATGGTTTTAACAACGGTGTGCCTTTTGGCAATCGAGCCTGATCAGCTCATTTTTATAAAACGGTGTTGGGATCTCCAGAGATTAAGTAAAGAATTAGATGATGAACATTGAAGCGTCATGCATTTCTTTTAAAAATGGCAATGATTGTCGGGTATGAAATCCTATGATATACTACTTGTTTATTTAGTAGAACCTTATGCATAGTGATTATAAATGCTTATGCTATTGATGTATAATGCATGTGGTTATCGTGTGTGAATCCATATATTGGTATCTCACCCTTACATCTTTAGATGAGTTCCAAGATGCCACTGGAACATTCGGGGATCCATTCCCTAACGCTTGAGTATGCAGAGGAGGATGACGTACGAGGAGTCACAGTACTTTAGAGGTGGACCAGCTATAGGATAGGTCCTATTATTTTGAATAACAATTTCGTTAGTTGCTCTGGCTACTGAAAGCCATGACCCTTTTGAATGGCCATATGTATAAGGCCTTATGTATGAAATTATGATATCTTAATATGTATACTCTGCTTGATGTTTATATACATGTGTGTTTAAGTTACGTTGATGTATGATAAACTGAGCTAGAAGAAAAGTTTTTTTTATCACCGATTTTCGAACTAAGTTAAATACTTAGAAAATCTTATTTTCCGAAAGTAACCAGCAAAATTTAATAAAGTCTTATTTTCCGCAACGGGTTACCATGTGATGTCCTAGAAGGGGGTGTCATAGAGGTGGCTTACAGTGGTGCTCGGAGTGACAGTGGTTCTCGGCAAAACCTAGTACCAAAAAAATGGAAAAAGGTACAAGAGACAAACAAAAATTGAAGTGCAAATACAAACAAAAAAATACTTGTAAATACAATAAAGTACCATCCTAAAGTGCAAATACAAAATAAAATATTACATTTGATCAAAAGAAACTATTTTGACTGGGTCAAGTACATTACTCCATATGAACGGCTCAGATTACTCTAAAAAGATAGTGCATGATTGCACCATTTTTTGGGTGGTGCAACTTAGACAACACTTATTAAGATATATTAGCATATCAAGTCAAGTTTAAACGAAATTCATATATAAGATGCAATGACAAATGACCAATACTTGTTCTTAACAAAACGACGTCTAACTAAAAGTTTAGCTTGTAGCCCCTACAAAACATGATTCTACATCTATATACACTTCTTTAAAGTTTAAAGGGTGATTGCTCAATTAGAGTGCAAAATTTATGTGTTTCCCATGATTTAGTTTCAGAAATTGTTCAAGAGTTAAATATGTGAAGATACCTCTTTTTATCGGAAATATTCAAGCGTTAAGACTGATTGGAATGACAAAAATTATGATATGTTTCTTAAGTGATATATTGAGCAAATACAAGCTAGAAACAAGCCACATGCTCACTTTAATAAAGTGAGGTGAACAAACTTGACCAAGACTTTTAATGAAAAAACATGGTTATCTTATGAATATAAGCAATTGAAAAATAAATGGGATATTTGGAGAAAAGAGTGGCAGACGTGGGCAAAACTGGTTGGAAAGGAAACTGGTTTTGGATGGGATAATAGTAAGCAGACTATTGCAGCAAGTGAAGAGTGGTGGAAGACCAAGATTAAGGTAATTTCATATCTCTGATGTAATTATATATATTTTTACTTATTTGATGTTTAAAATATTTATTGACATCAAGTTCTTTTATTTTAGGTTTATCCCGAGGTTGCAAAGTTCAAAAAGGATGGTCCAAGAATTTTGGCTGAGATGGAGATCCTTTTTAAGGATACTGTGGCCACCGGTAATGGTGCATGGGCACCATCTCAGGACCTAGAAGAGGAAGCATGAAAAAATAGTAACAAAATGTATACACCAATGACTGAGGAGCGTGGTCTTGGGGATCTAGGTTTGCAAGGGGACGAATATGAGGGGATTGAAGACCTCACAATCAATCCAAGTCCTTTTAGTCATAGGCAAAAAAAAGGAAAAGGGGTGGGAAGGATAACAAGAGAGGTAGTGTCGGGCACCGAATGTGTGAGCAATTCAATCGCATAATTAGGAGCTTGATTAGTGAAAATACTATTACTAGTGGCAATGTTAGTAATGTTCCTACACTTGTTGAATGCTTGGACATGCTTAAACAATTTCCAGGGTTGGAGTATGGCGATGAGACTCACATAATAGCTTTTAGACTGATGATACCAAAGTCAAATAAGGAGATCTTTATTCTATTGAGTGACCCCGTCCTTCAGATTAATTGGATAAAAAGCCACACTTTGGCTGATGTATCTCGTCATTGATTGTAGTTGTTTCCTGGTTTGTTAAGTTTCTATTAGTTTTTTTTTTTTTTTGTTTTTTGTTATGTGCTCTTAAGTGAACTTATGTGTGTAAAATTGACATATCAAATTATAAAATTTTATTCGTCATTTATCTACATTTCTTTTTATAATTATGAAAGTGAATAATGTTATCTTCATATTTGGAAATTGCACAGAATGTCTACTACTAGTACAAATGATACTACTTCTAGGTTAGATAGTGATGATTCATGTGATAATAGCCATTTATCACAAAGTAAAAGGGCAAAAAAAGGGTACTGTTGTCGATGGTAATGCATGCTGCGAAGTATTTCTTAAATCAGGTGGAAAAGAGACCATGTAGGACTTCTGCATTGACATGTCATAAATGGGTTCAAAAGATTATCAATGGACATGGGGTTCGCTATTAGGAACAATCTAGGATGAGAAAAAAATGTTTATGCATTTGTGTATTATTTTGCAGAATTATGGTCCAAGACCAACAAAGGGCATGGATATTCATGAACTAAAGTTGAGCTTTTCTTATATGTGTTAAGACAATCAGGTTCAATTTGTAATGCGGAGGAGAGATTTCAGCATGCTAGAGAGACTATTTCCAAACAATTCCATAGAGTTCTGAAGGCAATAGTTGCGCTTTCTTGGGATATGGTAATGCTTGTTGACCTTACCTTTAGAGATATTCCTCCTCAGATTAGCAGTGATAAATGATATTATCCTTACTTTAAGGATTGTATTGGTGCTATAAATAACACTCATGTGAAACTTATAGTCCCTGCAGAATATTAAATTCCTTATACTTGCAGAAAAAGAGTATACAACAACTAATGTAAGGTTGCTTGTGATTTCAATATGCGCTTCATCACATTTGTGCTAGCAGGATGGAAGAGTACAACACATGATACTAGGATCTTTATGGATGCCTTGTGCATGCCCAGATTGCATTTTCCGCATCCTGCGACAAGTTAGTAGCTTGTATATATATATATATATATATATATATAGGTTTAATAAATTTTAATAAATTTTTTAGTCCCTAGAAAGTGGACGGGTTTTGATTTTGGTCCCTACAATTTTTTTCGTTGGTTTCGATCCTTATAAGTTCTAGAATTTTGGTTTTAGTCCCTGTTGTTAGTGTTCATCTGTTAAGTGCTGACGTGGCTAACGGTGCGCCACGTCAGCAATGCCACATAGGCTAATTTAATAATTTTTAATGCCACGTAAGATTAGATATAATGGAGTTTTTAGTCTCTGCAAAGTGTATGAATTTTGTTTTTGGTCCCTAAACTTTTTTCATTGGTTTTGGTCCCTGAAAGTTCCAGAACTTTGGTTTTAGTTTTTGTTGTTAGTGCTCATCGATTAAATTTCAGAACTTTGATTTTTGTCCTTGTTCTTAGTTGTATTAATTTTTTTATATTTTAAAGTAACGTGGGATGTGATGTAGGAAAATCATTTATTTTTTCTAATTTATAATTATTATTATTATTTATTACAGTTATTAAAATAATTTATTTTTATTATTTTAATCTTAGTATTCTCTTTTAGTTTATAAACTATTAAATAGGATCTCACTCATGTTTTTTTTTCTCATTTCCAACTTCGTCAACCTCCTTCGCGTGCTTCGGAAGAAGCTCATTTCTCGCGTTTTGTTCATCCAACTTCTTCTTTGTTTTCTCGTTCTTCTCCTTCCCATCATCAAGACTGTTCCGATAAGCCAACTTGATTAGAAGACCCCGAGTCATTTACTTCAATCTCCAATACCGTGATAGTGTTCGTGATTGTGGAGGTTGGTTGAAGTTGATGACATCCAAGAGCAAGAAGAATCTGAACGGACAATTTTAGACTTGCCCTAATTGGAAGGTAAGTGAAATTATTTTTCCGAAATTCATCCCCAAACGCGGTAGCACTGACGTGGCGTGCCAATAGTAATAATAGCACTTAACGGATGAACACTAACAACAGGGACTAAAACCAAAGTTCTGGAACTTTCGGGGATTAAAACCAAATTTCTAGAACTTTTAGGAATCAAAACCAATGAAAAAAAGTTTAGGGACTAAAACCAAAACTCGTACACTTTGTAGGGACTAAAAACTTCATTAAAACTAATCATACGTGGCATTAAAAATTATTAAATTAGACTACGTGGCAGTGCTGACGTGGCGCACCGTTAGCCACGTCAGCACTTAACAGATGGACACTAACGGCGGGGACTAAAACCAAAATTTTGGAACTTATAGGGACCGAAACCAATGAAAAAAAATTGTAGGGGCCAAAACCAAAACTCGTCCACTTTGTAGAGACTAAAAACTTCATTAAACACACACATATATATATATATATATATATATATATATATATATATATAATTTTTCACCAGTACAAATACATATTAAATTCTTGTATACTTTATTCACAGGTAAATAATATCTTGTTAATGCTGGTTATCCTAACTTTACGGGTTACTTGGGATCGTACAAATCCACTAAGTATTCACAAGTGTCTTAGTGACACCCATTACACTGCATATGATAAATAATATATAAATCATACAAGTTAAATAAAAACTTAATATAAAAGGTAACAAGTACCACATTATCCAAACGGTAATCCATAAAAACTAGAGTTAATTAAAATCTTTAACACAAAAAGAATACAATTGTGGAAATAAAACTAAACCCAAAACCTGATATCACATATCGGAGCTGATATACATTAATACTGATAACACATCAGATAACAATTAAAACATAAACTAACAACCTAACTACGAGTAAGCGAGCTCCTCGGGATCACTTCTCAACAGCTGGCTCACCCTCCTGTACATAAACAAAGTACATGCATAGAAACAACAAAAGCATAGGGTAAGAAATAATATATATGATTATAAAATGGTAATGGAATAGTTTATAAAATGAGCATACAAAACACATTCATACAAAACATATCATATCATGTTAAAGAATGCATGCAATGCGATGCAACTCCACTACTCCATGAACATGTGGATCCATCAACTCTATGGGTGAGCGTGGGACGGGTTAGGTCTGTCTCTCACCCGGCCCTAAACGTTGATCAGACCAATTCTTTGAACCCGAACTCATCCTTAGACCCAAAGGAACCCGATCATATGCGGGTTGATTTAAGATCAGCCCAAAATGGGACGAGACCAGGTTGGCCCAAAGTTATACAAAAGGCAAACTTTGGTAAAATTTTCTCATCCATCACTTAAGGGCTCTACTTTGACTTGGTGTTCTCTGATGACTCAGGTGCTTGCCCACACAAAATGCAGGTCAACTTGGGTACCAGCAAGAAATTGCTGGCACCAGTCAGATGGAGACTGCTGAGTGCTAGCCAATGATGTTGTACAAAAAAATTATTATATTGGTATTACTTCATAAAATCTGGAATGTAAATATAGTTTTATATAAAAAACAAATTTTAACATGCAAGCATGAACAACTGCTAAAGATGGTGATTATCATCTAATAAATTATACAAGAGTTTAGCGCAGGTGAATTTCCTGTATTTGTTGTACTTAGTTTTCATTTCAATGCCCCCCTCACAGGATGAACATGCACATAAACAAAGGCCAACAGATGATGTATATGTTAAGTAATTCACCATAATGAAAATTAGGTTCACTTCCAACTTTAAAAAATGTTATGACTTATATTTTTGGAAAAAATAATACAAAATCATGAGATGAATATCTCCCTGAATTCATCTACAAGATTTTCTAAACCCTCCCATGTTCTCTCTTTTGACATTGTCCCAACAAAATTCCACTTGTTAAAGTCCAGTGCATTCATATATGATAGCATAATATTCCAGCTTCCTAACCGATGCTTTGAGATAAACCTCGTATCCTTCAATCTTCTACTAATTAGAAAACCATAAAGCATCTCAACACAAAGGCCACATAACATTGACTTCACAACTTCAACTACAAAGCTTCCCTTTAATCAAACTCCAGCAACAATAAAATCTCAACCAACAATCAAAAGACAGAAAAAAGAAGAAGAACAGATAACATTGTGTTTTCAATAATTGTAATGGTATTAATATTTACTGCAAAATCCCAATCTAGCATTATGTTACGAGTCCCACATTGGGGAGCCTCACCTAACAAGTGGGCTTTATAAGCCTAGAGGTTCTCCCACCTAATGGACATGTCTTTTGGGATGGTTTCTCCCTTTGGGCTTATGCTCATAACATTTGTGCTTTCATTGAAAGGCTGACTTCTCGGAAAGGGCTATCCACGAAGGGTTCTGATCGGTGGAGGGTTTTGTCCGACAAAGAGGTTGAGTGAAGTGTCACCGAGTGAAGTGTCGTGGAGTGAAAGCCTCCGAGGACGTTGGTTCTCAAACGATGGTGCATTGTTATGAGTCCCACATTGGGGAGACTCACCTAACAAGTGGGCTTTATAAGCCTAGAGGTTCTCCCACCTAATGGACTAGTCTTTAGGGATGGGCTCTCTCTTTGGGCTTATGGTCATAACACATTAAATAGAAATCAATTGCTACAAGCATCAATAATTGAATACGAAGCTTATGTGCTTTGGATGAGAGAGAAAGAGAAGGGAGAGAGAGAGAGAGAAAGAGAAACCTGATGAGAATTGCTGAGAAGGAATAACAAGGCAGAAAGATGTATATATAGGAGGAGGAGAATGAGTGGTGATAGATGATTTGATAAAAGGAAGAAGTTTTTTGAATTTTGAGAGAGGAAACAAAAAGGGGATTGGGATAGAGTTGGTAGCAGGGACTGAGATCAGAACCTGTGGTGTTTGAAGAATGAAGATAACAAGAAATAGGGATAGAGTTTGAGATGGTAGGCGGCGCTGAGATATGCATCCTTGAGCTTCAGGAGCAGCAAGCCAGCAACGATGGGTGGGTCAACGTCATCCTTCAGTTTAAGCTCGAGAGTGAAAAGAAACACTATGTGTGTGGTTTGTGATGAAAGATGGAAATTGTAAATCTAATCATGTGTGAAAGTGTAAAAAAAGTACAAAAGAATGGTAAATTATTATGTGGGACGAGCCGGGTAACCCGAGCATCAACCCGAACCCGTCCCTGACCTGGCACTGGGTCAACATATGGGACACGGGTTTGTTCCTTTGCTGTTACGGGTTAGGGATTGACCTAACCCGATCTCCTTGGGCCGATACAGGTTTTCGGACCGGGTCGGGTTATGCTCACCCTTAATTCACTCTAACTCAAGAAAGACGAATAGGAGTACATATCCGTTTAACCAATATGGATGAATCACCATATCAGATGACCTCCATAGATACTCTCACTAATCCTGAAAACGTACTATGGTTAATCAGGGTACTCAGGCTGGTTGAGTGGTCACTCCGGCCACAGGTAGCTAGCCTATGCCATAATGGAACTTCCATATTGACTCAACCCTCAAGGCCGGGATAACACCCATCATGGCCTCTATTGTCGCGACTCATCGTTTGCTTTCCGCCCAACTTATCATCTTCTATGCAATGATGCGTGCAATGTTCAACAAGCATGCAACCACATGTCCAACCATCCTTCGTCATAACCATTCACAATGATTATTAACCTTGACCATCAACGGTGATCATAACAAACATCTGACGATAACTCATCGTTACTGATGAGTGTGCTTTCACACCATATTTCTAGGTTGTTTAGCATTTTCATGGAAGTTTAGGCATTTTAGTTGATATTTTGTTAGTTTTTCCGTGGAAGGGGTAATGCTTTGTTGTGGTGTGGTTTTGCAGGATTTTATGATCATAATGCTTGGATTAGCTCTTTGGGAAAGTATGAAGAATGGAGGGCAAAGAAATTGAGAAGAAGTCTTGACCAGTAGAGATCATGGCCTAGCCCTGACAGACATCACGACCGTGATGTGAAGATTGAAAGTAGAAGAAGACTCTGAACAAACAGAAGAGATCACGGCCTAGCCGTGAAGGCTATCACGGCTATGATCTGTAAGTGAGTGAAGACAGCATGCATATCACGGCCGTGACGCGCTGAATCCGAGTTATATGTTAGATTTGAGATATTTTATGATAAGATTTGGGATAAGTTTGTATAGAATTAGGATTTAATGTTGCCCCAATCTATAAAAAGGGTGCTTAAGCTCGAAATTGGGGAGTTATTGGCGGCAGCAAAGTTGACAGTTATGGTTTAGAGAATAGGATTTATTTTTCATCTTCTTCTTTTGGATATTTTTTTTTTATGTTTTTCTCATTCAAGCTTGTCATTGCTATGACTAAGCTTGAGTAGTTTTCTTATTTCTAGGAATTGGGGTTATGCCCAAAACTTGTGTTATGTTATAAATTGAGTTTTTCCTTTTGTTAATTTTCAATTTGCTTTCGATTTGATTCATATCGATTTAATTACTTGTGAATTTGGCAGCTGCTTATTTGCATGTGTTAGATATCTAGGGACGTACTGAGAGGTGAACCTAGTTATTGGATCTATAGGAGTTAAACTTAGGGCTTAAATCATGAGAGTTAGAAGCGGTCCGTTGAGGGTTCATTGAATTGTCACAAACCTTAATGGGTCCAAATTAATTTCAATTACCACGAAAGTAGGAGTTATTTAATTTGGGCACGGTTTTTGTGTCTCGAGAGGGAACATTAACTATATTAGGATAAATTCATCTTCAAAGCATTTTGATAAATTAACAAAGGGATTGTCGATTTAGAAGCATACACAGTTTTGTGGTAACCCAGTTCCTGGAAATTTCCTTTCCTATTTTCAAAACCCGAATCCTGATTTTGGGAAAACATTTTCTTCGTTTCAATTATTCTCTTATTTTATTTTGTTATTTATTCTATTCACATAATCAATTTTTCTTATTCGATTAAATCAATTATTAATTAATTCGTGCTCAAAAACACGGTCTCTGTGGGTTCGATATCTTTTTACTACTTGACGGCATAATCATATACTTGCGGAATTGACGCATCAGTTACCATCTTTATCAACTTCATTAATAGTAACACATCCTTACTATTAATATCTTCATCTTTGTTTAGATTTAATCTTAATATCTAAACTTCAATGTCTTTATTTAAATCATTATCTTAGTTGGATTAACTATCCTCAAGCTCATATTTTATAACTCCATTTATCATATTTTTATTCCAAAAGGTCATTTACATCTCTTTGGAATGAAATTGGAATGTGTTCTCAGATTCGCCCAGGTGCACGGGCGTGCTTGCCTGAGCACGGGCTGACGTCGAAAAAGTTGCACGGGTGTGCACGTTTCGAGAACGATCGTGCTCGTTCGCCGATTCATGAGCACGACCGTGTACTACCTAAGCACATCTGTACTTCGATGTTGTTTCCAAGTGCACGGGCGTGCACAATGGAGCACGGGCGTGCTCAACGCCACGACAAAACTCTCAATTCTGCAAAACTTATAGTTTTAAAGCCTAATCACTCAATCAATTCTAATTGTCTGTTGGCTAACCCAATGGGCTATTAATCTCACCTCTCATTTATATCTTCACATTTTATGAATGTTTTATGAGTCCCAATTAACCTAAAACTACAATCTTGTAGCTTAAGGTTAATCTAACATCAATTTCATGGCATAATCAATATGTTCATCATAAACAACACATCATAACATCACAATATAACTCATCACAGCATATCATGGTTCCTCAAAACAGATTATCTCATATAATGAAAAATCAATCATTCATCGTCTCATGTTCATATAGCAAGATAAACACGTATAAATACTCATGAACATACAAGAACATTCAATTAGGATTCAAACATCAAGTATACCATATAACAACATACAATTAGGGTAATGGGTTAACCCTTCATCTTATGCTATCCCAAACCTATATATTCATATTGATTCTTCCCCCCATACCTGATATGACGATCACAAAGAGAAAGGGAAGAAGGAAGGGTCTACAAGGGCCTCGTCACACTAACGCTCACGAACGCTTGGTTGTAGGGATGGGCGTGGGTTAGTTTTGGTACATTTAAAGACCCAACCCAATCAAATACATCTGGGTTGGGTTATGTCAATTTAGTCACAATTTTAACGTAACCCAAACCAACTCAACCCGACCTCATACGGGTTGGGTTGGGTCGGGTATCGGGTTTATTAGTAAAATATTCTTTTTTCAGGAAAAAAAAAGCAAAAAAATAAAAAAAAAAAAAGAACAAAAAATTGGAAAAAACATCACTTCATTAGTTAATTTGGACTTCCAATAATAAAAGTATGATTGGAAACTCGGAATACAAAGCATAGTTAGAGTACAATTTCCATTAAATAGTTGGAATGTGCATAATATTTTAAGATTTATATTTTTTTCAAAAATTAGGTAAATTGGACAATTTAAGCTTAAATTTCATTCCCATCATTTTTCACTCATCATATAATAACTTCACTCGGTAGCCCAGCAAAGCTTGAGCCCTTTTTTTGGATGAGGCAAGCCAATCCATTTCTAGGTCGAAACTAGGCCACTTTATTTTGGTTTGGTCCAAACAGATATTACATAATATTTTAAGATTTATATTTTTTTTCAAAAATTAGGTAAAATTATAAGATTTATCTATTTAAATTTAAGAATAAATCTCCAAATTGTTCCCTGAAATTGTAACACCGTATCAACCTCGTCTCTAACATTAACGAAATTCTAAAAACGTCCTCGAAGTTATCAAAAGTTAATCAATCTAGTCCTTCCGTCAATAATTAGATTGATTAACTTTTGACAATTTCAGGGACGTTTTTGAAATTTTATTAATATCAGGGACGAGATTAATACATTGTTATAATTTCAGGGATCAAATTGAAGATTTACTCTTAAATTTATATCTTTGTGCATGCTAATATTTTTTATAATAATATAATTTTTGAAGTTATATACTTCAAAATATATTTTAATTTTAAAATTTTATGATTAGTTAATATTTTATTTAAACTTCTTGTTCACTTAATTTTGACCTTACCCACGGAATGGATCCAATCAAAATATCTTTCTTACTGTGGCACATGAACACCTCTATGTTAATAATATAGTTTAATTTTAATACATCGTTAGTATTGTCTATCAATTATAAATTATGGTTTGTGTGATTTTTAAAGTAGTTAATATAAAAGTGAAGAGTTTAATTGTTATGCACTGCCAATCATGATTTGAATAACTTTTAAGGTAGTTATGAAAAGAGTCAATTATTTTTACTAATATGATAACTTCTGATTGATTGACGATGTAAAAAACTTTATACTGATAGTATATAACTATTAAATCCAAAAGAGAAACATTTGAGAGTAAATAATAATAAGGATTTTACTCCAAGCGAAAAATCTTTCAACCCAAAAAAAAAAAAGGAAAATATGTAAAGCCCAGCCTCATACTATAGAGATGGTCCACCCCAGGTTGAAATGTAGGCCCAGCACGAGATTGCAGTGAGTTTTGAAGTGATCGATTCGAGACATTAAGCAGAAAGTTGGAGTTAACATTGGCTTGCCAGACTTGCCACCAGTGTGAGGCAGAAAAGGAAGAACAGAGCTTCTTTGTTTCGTTGCAAATTTAATAGTCACGAACGAGTTAGTGGCAATTAATCGCATGGATCCTCTGGAAGCTTTGGTGACCCAAATCCAAGGGCTATCGAGCTCCCCTGACGACATCTCTCGTCTTCACATCATTCTGAAACAATCCGATGTGTCTCTCCGTTCTGACACCACTCGCTTATCTCCCCTTCTCACTCACCTCGACCCTTCCCTCCATTCCCTTGGCTTTCTCTATATACTGTATGCTCTATTATTTTTTCTTTATGCTTTAAACCCTAACCCGTTTTCTTTCTTTTTTTTTTTTTCTCTCTCTCTCTCTCTCTAACTTGGCTTACATTACATACATATTTATGATCACTCATAGAGAAGCGTCACTAGCTTTTCCGGTTTCCAAACAGCAAGCTCAGGTTTTAGTTCCGATCATTACCAGATTTATCGGTGCTTGCAACGCAGAACAAATTCGGCTGGCACCTGATAAATGTACCCATTTTTGTGTTTTTTATTTTTATTTTTTAGGTTAAACTACTTATTATTTGGTCACTATAGGGGATGTTGATTTTGAATTTGGTGGGATACATGAATTTTTTTGAAATCAGTCCATATATGTATAGCACCAATAAATGTTGATAACCAAATTAAAAATTAAAAATAATTGTAGATGTAAGGATTGATTTCAAAATTTTTCACATATAAGGATACAAAATCAGTGTCCCTGATAAGGATCAAATTATTAGTTTAACCTTATTTTTATTTTTGTTAGTTTGTTTGTTTCTATGTCTTGCTTTGAGTAATTTGTTTTGTTTTGTTTGTGAATTGTTGTAGTTATATCTGTGTGTAAGATGTTGAAGGACCAAGTGCTGCTGTTAGAAGCACCCATACGTGGGGTGGCTCCCATGTTTACTGCTCTTAGGAAGCTTCAAATTTCTGCGGAACGGTTGACACCCTTGCATTCAGAGTTTCTTCTACTGTGCTTGTTGGCAAAGTGCTACAAAACCGGTCTATCCATATTGGGGGATGATGTTTTTGAAGTAGACCAACCTAGAGACCTTTTTCTCTACTGTTATTATGGGTGCTTTGCTTTCTTCCATTCTTTCTTTTTGCATTTTAGTTTCTGGAATATACTTTTTGGACTTAATTGCTATGCCTTGTCAGTATAAAGATTTTTTTTACACTGTCACATCATTAAAAATGTTTCACTCTTATCGTAAGTATCTTAAAAGTCATACATAGGATGATTTGTGATTGGCTGATAATATTAAAAACTTTACGCTGACAATGTATCGAAATTAAACTCATAGTTAATTGAATTTGTTCTTATATCAAACTAGATCTTAGTAGTATTTTGTTTTTTAACATTAGTGTTTTGCCTTGTGGAACTATCGCATGGCATTTCATTGTATAGAGTAATCAAGAGTTGAGAGGGGAAGGAATCCATAGGGAATGAAGGGTGAGGGAGGGGAAGAGTATGGAAGGAAGTTTAATTAATAAGTTTCCTTGCGCTTGTTTGGATGTACAAAGTTTCCCATAGTTATCAGAATTGGTAGAACATTAACATGTTCATAAATATTAATAAGGAAGGGTTTTGGGTTTACATTATAATCCTCCATTTTCCTCACCTCATTTTTAAAAACTCTTAAGCAGGGGTGAGATATACTTCAAACCTTCCGTTCCTATAATTTCACTACCATTCTTTTTATGCCACTTCTCCTTTCTGTTATGCTCCAGGTCCCCACAATGAATATTTCCAATGATTTCCTCATTGCTTCCCTCATTTGCTTTGTGCATTTATCTCCTTCATCTCACCCTGTTCCTTCTAGAGTACACCTTAGTTATGGGAGGTCTATCATTACATTTATACCTTTATTATTTGTTATGGTTCTCATTTCTTTTGTTTGGATATGTGTGTCTATTAGTGTCATGTTCTCAAATCAAGAAGCTACTACCGGAAATATAAAAATAGAGCAAAAGCACACTAGCAAATAAGTTCAGTATTCTTTTTTTGGAGTTTTCAGAAAACAAGTTTATTGTGAATTTTGTCTTCCTCTCTGTTTTACTAGCCCAGATTATACTCTGGAGAAACAACGGCTTGTTAGCCTTCTTTTCGGAATTGCTCTTTTCGGAACTGCATGAAAAGGTGAAAATTTCCAGGATTAGATTAAATTCTGGAAGGAATGTTCTTTGAATTTATTCTGCTAGCTGAAACATTGTTTTCTTTTTTTCATGCTTCTTGGATTTCCTAAAGCTTTTTGTTTTTATTTAAAAAAATCTAACTTCTCTTCTTCTATTCTTAATTTTTAGGACAACTTATAACATGTTATTGGGTGTTTTTCTTGCTGAATTGCTAATTTTATGTATCTTTTTTTGGAACACAAGCTTATAATTTTTTTTGAAGAATGAGGGATGAAAATAATTTGAAGCCCTTTCATTTCCTTCCTTCTCTAACAAGGACTGCCTAGTGAAATTACAATCTCTGTTCCTCTCCATTCCACTCTTATTCAATTTTCACAATTTCCCATTATCTATGTTTCGGACCAAGTTCAGTAACACACACTCAACGTGAAAAGCAGAAAGATAAGTAAGTCTCTAGTCAGCATGTGCAATGACTTGCAGAAGTTTTATCGTCTTCCTTTGATCTTGTCTTGTAGACTCTGTAGTTCCCCGCAAGTCACTATTCACATGCAATGGGATATGACAACTGAAATCATTCTCTTATCTAATCTTGATCATAATTAAATTGAAATGTCATGGACCGGATTTATGAGTTCTTGAATACTCATGTTGGCATTTAGTGATTTTGTTTGTGCTTGTGGTCATGAGTTGTTAGTGAGGAGTTTGCCTACTGTGTCTGACTTTTGACTTTCTAACAGAGGTATGATATGCATTGGACAGAAGCGGTTTCCGAAGGCATTGGACCTTCTGCGTAATGTAAGTAATCGACATAGAGCTGCAACTTATACTGGCCATGGTTTGTTCTAATAACGACCTTTTGGTTCAGCAATGTTTGTAGGAGCTTATGGGTTATATTTATTTCCAGGTTGTAACTGCTCCCATGTCTACCATAAATGCTATAGCTGTTGAAGCTTACAAAAAGTACATATTAGTTTCTCTCATTTGTCATGGACAGGTAAGCATTTATATTCTCTCTTGCCTCTATATGTGACATGGCATAATGAAGGTATTGAATCAAAATTTTGCTTATATTATATTGAGAATTTTATATCCCAAAATATAAATATGAAAGAAGGATAAATATGTTGTCTCATTTCCTTAAGAATTGCAACTCGAATATGTCCTTGTGCATCACATTCTAAGTATCATCTTTATTTTTAGAAGAAACTGTTTGGTTTACCGTTGCAAATGTACGTTTGTGTTCAAACGTATGTTTGCCCCAAAGGAACTCTATAGATACTTTGGTCCAAACTTACGTTTGCAGCTTCCCAACCGTAAACCAAACATGCACCAACAATTTGAGCTTTTCAGCCTTTATTTTATATGAGGTCCTATCTTTGTTGTTAATAAGCTGACCTGTGATATGTTTGGTGCCAGGTCTCTACCAGTCTTCCAAAGTATTCTTCTTCAATTGCTCAAAGGAACCTAAAAAACTTTTGTCAGGTATGAATACAATTCAGTTGAGGCTAGAATAGACAGTGGAAGCCTCTGACATTTTTTTTCGAAACAAAATATTTACATTGATGCTCTTACTCTTGGAGATATATTTTGAGCATGTTTTTAAATTATGCATTGCAAGGAACCCATTAATTCTTGTAAGAAAAGCTATGCTCTCTTGCTTTCTGATTTTTTTCTCCTTTCCATTTTTTTTTCTAATTGTAATATGTCTGTTGTTGCTAACTGTGGTTTTACTTGGTTTCTTGGGTTCTCTGACTTTGTATTAGGCAATGACAGATCTCTTTTTTTTTTTTCTTGATTAAACTTGATGACAGCTGATTTAGTTGAGTTGAGAATTTAGAGTCAATGGACAAGAGAACTTCATTTGAATTTTGAACTATATTTCTGTTTGTGATCTGAACATATGTTGTGAGGCAGGTACAAAAGATGTTTCTGGTTCAGAGAGTTCTTAATTTACTCATCCTCTTATTCTCTGGACACTGAACATCGTCTAACCTGTGTAAATTTGATTTTTGGAATCTGTCATTTCGTATGAAAAGCCCTTACCCCACAATATGCTTTAGTATTTTCCCTTCTAGGTTGCTGTTTTCAGGGACCAAACTTAGTTGCATTTTTGGCTTCCCTCAATTTATTCTTATTCATAGATTTGTTTTCTTAGAATTATTTTATCAACTTCAATAGAAGCATAACTTGCTATTGGCTATTTTGGTTCATTACTTTGAAGCACAACTCTGAATTTCATTTGACATGCCTTCCAAGCATATCTTTTGACGTGAGCCGGGATAACCTCTTTTTCATTTTCCCCCATTTGAGCAGCCTTACATTGAATTGGCAAATAGTTATGGCACTGGGAAAATTGCAGAATTAGAAGCGTACGTCAAGACAAACACAGACAAGTTTGAATCTGTAGGTTCTTTCTCATACTTATCTTTTCTTTGAAGCATCAGGCATTTTGACTAGAATTGCTCCTGGCTCTGCATTCAGTCTAACTTCCTGTTGTTCTGCTCTGTGGTTACTTATTAACCTCTCTCTGAAACTGTCTGTATACGTGACTGATAGTTTCTGCGATTTTTTGTTTTAGGACAACAATCTTGGACTGGTTAAGCAAGTTGTATCATCCATGTATAAGCGGAATATTCAAAGATTGACCCAGACATACTTGACCCTTTCTCTCCAAGATATAGCCAACACGGTGCAGCTAAATAGCGCCAAGGAAGCTGAAATGCATGTGCTACAAATGGTAGTCCTCAGAATGCTCTATTTTTATCATATTCATGTAGCATTAACATTTTGCCATTAATAACATATTCCTGAACTACAGATTCAGGATGGTGAGATATATGCAACCATCAACCAGAAGGATGGAATGGTGAGATTCTTAGAGGATCCTGAACAGTATAAAACCTGTGAGATGATTGAGCATATTGATTCATCAATCCAGAGGTATGCTTTTGGTATTTTTTATGTTTAGCAAATTAAGCACAATGACTTTCCTGTACTGTCTGATAGGTTGCCAAAGCAGTTTTTAGTTTAGTAATTTTAATGGTTGATTTAGTAGTGATATGCATTAATGGTATGTCCATCCTCATGTACTAAAGCATTTTTCTTAATTACTGCCCAGAATAACGGCACTATCAAGGAAACTAACTACGATGGATGAACAAATTTCATGTGATCAGTTGTACTTGTCTAAGGTGAACGTTTTTAATTGTTTTCATCTTGTTCTAAACTTGTATGCAAAATATTGATAATTAACTACAGTGACTATGTACTCAGGTCGGGAGAGAGAGACAGAGATATGACTTTGACGACTTTGATGTTCCACAAAAATTCAACATTTAAGGCAAGACCACCTGTTAGTAAAGGGTTGTATTGTCTTGTGAATGATGCAATAGATTGGGTCCATTAGCCTTTCCTTTTTTAGTTCTTACCCTCGGTTCTGGGTTTGGAGGATTGGTTTCTTCTGCTCCCAAATGGAAGAGTTCATATGTGATCATAAACCTTGTTGTGAATCAGCTCAGCGGATGTTGAATTGTCTTAACCTATAAACTATTTACAATTTTTACAGCATTCGTTGTACATTTATGTATGATTTATCGACCAAGCAAAATGCCCTGATAGACTGAAATCTCAAGGAAAATACCCTCTTTCCTAGTTTATGTTTGAAACAAATGGAGTTTACTGATATCCTGTTAGGCTGTCAACCTTCTGGCTTTGGTTATTTACGGTGCATATGGGGAAGAAATTGCAATAATAGTATGTGGTGTGGTTGAACAAGTTTGTGAAGAAAATTTATTTGTGAATTTATTCATCTTATGTTGCATGTGGCCCAGATTGTCTTATCAATATGACGGACTTTCTCAAGGCAAGGGGACCAATAACAACCACTGCATATATTACGTATACCCATGCCCAAACTGAAAAAAACAGTTGAGACAAGAGGTCAAAAGATTAATTTTGCCGATATGTTTTCAACCATCTTTTTGCCCTGACAAGAAGATACTTTATCCCTGTACCCAGGGGTTTGTTTGCTTTGTTTTCATTTTGCTGTTTTTATTAATAATTGTAAAAATCACATTTCAAGAAAACATTCCCATAGGGTGTGCAAATCCTAATTCCCATAAAAATGAGAGTTTGTTATTTCAAAAAACTATTATACCCTCATGGCCATTATCCAAAACCTAATTTCATAAACTCCGCCAACCTAGTTCCATCATCTTCCTCTGCTTCCATGCACCCTGGCCATGTACTCCCCACTAACCAATAAGAAGAAGGAAGTAATCAATTAGAAGCTAAATCAGTAAATGGCCTCGTCAGTTGCCATGGATGATGTGGCTACGGCGTCATTGAGGTCTGTACTCTAGTGTGTCGAACAGGCCACAGAGCGATCAGGTTGGGTTGCCCAGCAGATTTGAGTGGCGGCAGTGAGCAAGACTTAGCCAGTTTCTGTTATTGGTGAGGTCTACAATTCTGGCTATTGATGCTTTGGCGAGAACTACGTCCAAGAACTCGTAGAGAACGCTACACAAGTTGATTTATTTCAATTCATCCCTTCCAATGTTGAATTGGATTCTCACTCTTCAATTGTTAAATTTCCAAATAATTTTCCCAACTCAATTGTAGCTTCCAGATAGGGGTGAGCATAACCCGGACCGGCCCAAAGACCGATCCCAACCCGTAGGTTTCAGGTCGGGTCCGACCCGGACCAGTGGTGAAAGAGGGACAGACCCGCGTCCCACTGACTGGGACAATACCGGGTTGGGGACGGGTCCGGGTTGACCTTTGAGTCACCCGGCTCGTCCCTATACTACTTGATGGTCTATATATAATATTCCTGCTGTTGAATAATGCTGCATACATGATGAGTCTTCTAGTCCAACAGGTGTTATGTGATGAGTAATGTTGCATATACACTCTTAGACACACATAACTTAAGATTTGCACAGTTAACAATAACATCCTTCAATGCTTTGGTTCATTTCTGATTGATTAGGTTCAGTGTTAGCAACTTCTTCTCGCTAAATTGTGCAATTGATGATGGAAATATAAATAACCCATATGAATTGCTTAGCTTGCTTATCAAT
The DNA here is from genome assembly GCA_039655645.1 of Ammopiptanthus mongolicus. Classification (NCBI taxonomy): domain Eukaryota; kingdom Viridiplantae; phylum Streptophyta; class Magnoliopsida; order Fabales; family Fabaceae; genus Ammopiptanthus; species Ammopiptanthus mongolicus. The sequence continues at coordinate 80,812,400 of CM077347.1, forward strand.
CATCTAGGGTACCGTAGGTGGAATTCATGCTAACAGTTTTACATAGCTTAGCTTGCTTTGATTATATTGATTATACTAAGCTGTGCAAATTGTAAGAATATAGTTTGATTATGTAATTGCAGGAGTCAGTTTATATAAAGTATAAATTTTTTTCCCACTAACAAAAATTAATTCATTTAGTAAAAATACAAAGGATCTATTGAACTTAGGGTCAACCCGATCTCGTCCCATTTAGACCAGGTCTTAAATCAACTCGCATATGGTCGTGTTCCTTCGGGTCTAAGGACGGGTTAGGGTTCAAAGAAATGGCCTGATCAATGTTTAGGGTCGGGTGAGGGACAGGCTCAACCCGTCCCAACCCGTCCCACGCTCACCCCTACTTCCAGATGATATTGAGTGGCATTTCATTGGGAATTTGCATAGCAACAAAGTCAAGCCTCTTATATGTATGTTTCACTACCCTTTTCTTATCTCGTTACATTACTAGCTTTGGTTTATTTGTAGGATAATGCTCCTCTAAAGAGATCTTTCCTAAAGTGAACAAGTAAGGGGTATATCCAACATTAAATGATTTAGTGGGTTCAAATTTCTACACATTTTATCATATCAATGGTGAAAACCTCTTTACTTGTTCACTTTAGAGAAGATCTTACTATAGAGGAGCCTTTTCCTTATTTGTATGAATGGCCTTTTAATTCACTTTTAACAATCCCGATTAAATTATTAACTTAAACCCGTTAATATCTTATTCTCAAACCTGAGCTTGAACATGAATCAATTTTTTTTTTATCAACCTCAACTTGTCAGTATTTTATTTTTAGGTTTAAATAAGTTTTTGGTCCCTGCAAATTTCACTAATTTTAGTTTTAGTTCCTGTAAAAAAATTCTTACGATTTCGTACCTGTAATTTCAAAACTTTTGGAAATAGTCCCTACCGTCATCTCTTTCCGTTAACTGCCGACGTGGCAAACAGAATGTCATGTCATCCACGTGGCACTGACATGTCGTTCCATTTTTCACAACTTAGTAGCTTTAATATTTATTTACAAAACTCTATTCCCCTACATGTATGTGTATTGATTTGGATTGGAAATTCGAGTTCAAGCCTATTGAGTGACTTATTACTAAAGAGCTCAAAGGAAGGACTCAAGCCACACTTTACACTATAAATGCATGACAAAGCCATCAAGTATGTTAACTTCCTCCATACACTTATTCACTAAATATATCATTATTTTGAGCTCAAAATGCCTTTTATAGGTACCACCCCTCTTAATAGGAGAGTCGTTATCCATGAGTGTGTGTCGCCTTCAACCACCACTCCAAGTCGAGTCAGATAAACAATCCCGAAAACCAATGGAAGACATATATATAAAATTATAAGATGTATACGGGTCGGGTTGGACAGGGTTTGACAAAACCCGTTACTCGAACCAATGAATTTCTTACGGGTTGGGTCGGATCGAGTTTGTGTAAATTTTCTGACAAACCTGAACCAAACCAGCCTGATCAAAACCAGGTTGGTTCAGATCGTATCAAACAGGTCGTACATCTGAAGATTTGTTTCAATCCAGCTAAAAATCCATAAAACTCTATTAAAACTCAAGCAGTCAAAATCCCCAAATCAACCAAAAATATCACCAAATCAACACGCACAAAGTAAACCCTAAACCAAGGTTCACAGCAAAATGAAAATCCATTGGATCCAACCAGAGGTTTGCGACAACAGATCAAAGAAATATAGAACAAACCACAAAATTTCATTACAGAGGCAAAATCAAACTAAGCACAGAAAGAAACGATATTTGAGATTAACAACGATGGCATGTTAAAATCATGAGATTTTGTTTTTCTTCAGATGTGGAATCAAGAATGGCAGATCGTGCGTGGATGTGGAGTTGGGCAAGGAGAAGGGGGAGAGAACGGATGCACGACACGAAGGGTGAACGGATTTCACGACGAAGGAGAGAACGGTGGAGGAGAGGACGAATCAGGACGAAAGAGGCGAGAGAGATGATGGGTGAGGGTTATTGTTAGAGAGAAACACAAGAAATCATAAATGGGGACCAGAAATTTCTGTAATGGATAAGAGAGAGACGATAGAGACACAATATGAGTAAAGTCAGGTGCATACCTATAGCATACTAAAGTCTAAAGGGGCAGTTAGAGGTTCTTTTTTAAAAATAAATTAATGCATATGAGTCGGGTCTCGGATCTAGGGGTTTGAAATCATCAAACTCGTTACTCGAACCAAATAAGGTTGGGTTTGATTGGGTCAGGTCGGATTGGAACTCAACAAAAAAATATCTGAACCAATTGAACCGGTTTTGGTTGGGTCACCCCTATAAAATTAAATAATAAGAGGCAATTACATTGACCTCTCCTAAGATTTAACTTAATTAGACTCGACATTTTTCTTATTTCAAAAGCTACACTTACTTTTGCTTAGAGGAGGTCAATGTAATTAAGCTAAATTTTAAGGAAAGTCAATGTAATTTTCCCATCTTCATACAAAAAAAATTAACGGATTATATGTATGTTCTTAGCTTTGTAAAGTACTAGTGTATGGACCCGTGCCATGTCCGGGGAAAATGATAATTTTTTAAAATTTCATTTTTAAATATGTAATTGTTGATTTCACGTTCAGTGGGTTAAAATTTTTTATAGGGAATTATATATGGAAAATTATTTCATCTGAACCCTCGATCACAAAATATAACAAATATTAAATTAATAATTATTATTGATATTACAATACAGATAATTACTGTTAAGTGTAAATAGTAAGTACATACGGTCTACTAACAATTTTAGTATAAACAATTTATTGTAAAATTTTTTTTTAAAAGAAAAATTATAAATTAACACTAACCATTTTAAAAGCAGAATTATAAACTAACTCTTATCCCCATGCAAATAAACCATTTCTTAAAAATATGTTTATCTATCATATTAATCTTCTTCTTTTCTCTTAAAAATCTATTTGACTTATTTCTCCTTTTTTCCTATGCAAGTTAACCATGTTTATAAAATATATTTATTTACCATATCATTTTTCTTATTCTCTCTTGAAAATATATTTAAGTTGATTCCCCTCTTTTTCCGTGCAAGTGAACCAGTTTTTAAAAAATATATTTATCTATCATATTATTATTTTTCTTCTCTTTGTCCGGTACAATTTAACCATTTTTAGAAAATATATTTGTCTATCATATTTGAGTCAAAAAAAATTATCTATCATATTATTTTTCTTCTTATCTATTGGAAATATATTTGATTTATTTATTTTCTCTGTTAAAAACTTTTAGAAAACATATTTTGTATCATATTGCTTCTTTCTTCTCTTTTGAAAATCTACTTAAGTTATTTATCCTCTTTTTCCATGCAAGTTAACCATATTTAGAAAATATAGTTATCTATTATACTATGTTTTTCTTATCTGTTGAAAACATATTGGAGTTAAGTCTCATCTTTTCTCCGTGCAAGTGAAACATTTTTAGAAAATATGTTTATCTGTCATATTATTATTATTATTTTTCTCTTTGTCTGATGCAAGTTAACCACTTTTAGAAAATATATTTATCTATTATGTTAATCTTCTTTTCTCCTTCGAAAATCTATTTGATTTATCTCTCTTATTTTTCAGTGCAACTTAACTATTTTTAGAAAATATATTTATGTATGACATTATTTTTTCTTCTCTCTTGAAAACCTATTTGATTTGTTTCTTATCTTTACGCGATGCAAGTTAACAGTTTTTAGAAAATATATTTATCTATCATATTATTTTTTCTTCTTTTTTTGAAAATCTGTTTGACTTATTTCTTATCTTTTTCTCGTGTAAGTTAACCATTTTTAGAAAATATATTCATTGTATCAAACTTCTTTGAATATTTAATGGTAAATATATATTTTCAAAGCAACAATTGCATTTCAACCGATTAATTAATCATTTCTTAATGTAATTTATTTAAATACTAATACTAAACACTTTCCAATGATCTTCGTAATGATATGAATTTTTTCTTCTCTCTTGGATATCTATTTGATTCATTTCTCCTATTTCCTGTGCAAGTTAACCATTTTTAGAAAATATATTTATTTATCATTTTAGTATTTTTTCTCTCTTGAAAATCTATTGCATTTATTTCTCTTTTTTTTTTTTTCCGGCAAGTTAACCGTAACCGTCTTCTTCTCTCTTTTTCGGTGCAAGTGAACCATTTTAAAAAATATATATTTATCTGCTATATTATTATTTTTCTTCTCTTTATCCGTTGCAAGTTAACCATTTTTAGAAAATATATTTATCTTATATTATTTTTCCTTTTATCTCTTGAAAATATATTAAATAGATTTATTTCTTTTCTTTGCCAAGTGCAGTTAACAACTTTTAGAAAACATATTTTCTATCATATTACTTTTTCCTTCTTTTTTGAAAATCTATTTAATTTATTTCTTTTATTTTTCCGTGAAAGTTAATCGTATTTAGAAAATATATTTATCTATCATATTATGTTTTTCTTATCTGTTGAAAACACATTGGAGTTAATTCTCCTCTTTTCTCCGTACAAATGAACCATTTTTAGAAAACATTTTTATCTGCCATATTATTATTTTTCTTCTCTTTGTCTGGTGCAAGTTAACTATTTTTAAAAAATATATTTATCTATTATGTTAATTTTCTCTTCTCTTTCGAAAATCTATTTGATTTATTTCTCTTATTTTTTCGTACAAGTTAACTATTTTTATAAAATATATTTATTTATCATATTATTTTTCTTCTCTTTTGAAAATTTATTTGATTTATTTCTTATCTTTACGCGGTGCAAGTTAACAATTTTTTGAAAATTTATTTATCTATCATATTTTTTTTATTTTTTGAAAGTCTATTTGATTTATTTCTCCTATCTTTCTCGTGCAAGTTTACCATTTTTAGAAAATATATTCATAGTATCATATTTCTTTGAATATTTAATGGTAAAAATATATTTTCAAAGCAACAATTGCATTTCAATCGGATTAATTAATCATTTCTCAATGTAATTTATTTAAATACTAATACTAAACACTTCCCAATGATCTTCGTAATGATGTGAATTTTTTTCTTCTCTCTTGGATATATATTTGATTTATTTCTCCTATTTTCGTAGAAATTAACCATTGTTAGAAAATATATTTATTTATCATTTTCGTATTTTTCTTCTCTCTTGAAAATCTATTGCATTTATTTCTCCTTTTTCTTCATACAAGTTAACCGTCTTTTGAAAATATATTTATTTATCATTTCATTTTTCCTTATCTCTTGAAAATCTATTTCATTTATTTCTCTTTTTTCCTTATAAGTTAATCATTTTTAGAAAATATATTTTTCTATCTATAATCGTTTTTTCCCTTGAAAATCTATTTGATTTATTTCTCCTCGTTATCATATGTAATTTAAACATTTAATAAAAAATATATTTCCCTAGTGTAAGTGACTCGTGCAATTAGGGGTGGGAATGGGCCAGACTGTCTGACAGGGACCTATGACCTGACCTGGTCTGTTTAATAAAAAGGCCAGACTCGGGTTTTTAAAAAAGCCTACATACATAATTATACAGAGTAATAACGAACAAAAATGTTGTATTGAATATCATTTTCCATGACTTGTTTTTTTTTTGTTTTTGTTAAATGTTCATCCGTGTATCTTATGCTTTATATACTGTACTAAAAGAAAATTGAGACTTTTTTGGATAAACAATTTTAATATTTTTTTCTATTAAAATATTCATCAATAGTAAATAAAAGAATAATATTCTTTCATGTTAAATGTTCTAGATCCTTATAATAAATTTTTATTGTATGAATAAAGTGACGTCAGTAGATTTGTATGAAGATATTAATAAATTTTCATGTAAAATATTTGGCAATGTATGCTATGTAAAAGAGTAATTTTTATTTATATTTATTTCTATAACTTAGACATTATTGTGCTTTTGTAGGAATTAAGAATAAAATTAAAATAATTAAAATAAAAGTCTTTTTTTTTTTTACTGGAATAAAATAAAAGTCTTATTCAATAATTTATATTATATTAAATATTTATAATAACATATATAGAGTATGATTTCTCGTGCTGCGCACGATCTATGGTAATAAAATACAATTTTTTAATTTAAAATACATTAATGTGAAGTTTCTATTAAAATACTTATCCATAATAATTTAAATACAAATATTCTTTCATGTAAAATGATCAACTACTTATCATATGTTTTTACTTTGTGATTTAAATATTAATAGATATTCATGGTTATATTTATATACTTTCATGTAAAATATTGAGTTTAATTGTTATGCACTGATAATATAAAGTTTTTTACACTGTCAACCAATTAGAAATCATGGTTTGAATGACTTTTAAGGTAGTTAGGATATAAGAGTCTATTATTTTTTATGATGTGGCAATTTCTGATTGATTGACAGTATAATTTTTACACTGTCAGTGCATAACAATTAAATTCTAAAATATTTATCTCTGTGTGATATATTTTGACTCCTAATGTATCATTTTTTTTTTGTAATAATGAATTAAAAAGTAAAAAAGTAATAAGAAAGTATAATTTTCTCCTCTGTGCATCTGAACTAAAAATCATGAGTATCACAAATTGTAAAAATCAGAAGTATCACAAATTTTAGTGATACAAATATTGTATTGCCTATTAAGTTTGATACACATCCACCTGATTGAGCCAATCAAATTTAATGTCCTGAGAATAATTTTGGGAAATATTTGCGAATGATTTGAATAAAATAATTAAAAGCTTCTATAATTATTCCAAAATCTAGAAAACATATTTTTTGCATTTATTCCAAAATATTTGTGCATTTAATCCAAAATTATTAAAACGGTTATAATTATTTCAAAATATGGAAAACGTTTTTGCATTATATAATTATTTCAAAATATTTGTGCCTTTACATATTAGGAGAGAAAGCAAAATTATTCCAAAATTACGATTTTCCAGACATATGCATTAAATACTCCTCCAAATAATGAAATTTTATTATGATATTATTTTCAAATTTAAAATTGTTTCCATTATGGGTTTGGATCATATATTGATTTGGTTATTTCTACAATTATCAGACTTATTTGCTTTGAGATTATTACCAAATTTCAAATTCTTTGATTCGTATTATGATTGTTTCCATTACAACACCAAAACCATTTTAAAATTTAAATTTTGAAATGCACCAACCCACAATTAAATGGATAGTATATGAAATGGAAGACAATAATGTGAATCCCTTCTTTTATGCTATGAATGACACGTAAAATTCCACTTATGTGAATGCGTTAAAGAATGACATGTGTTAGAATTTTTTCGCATACATTTTCGTATGTATATATTATTATAGATTATAGATTATAGATATGGGTTTGGATCATATATTGATTTGGTTATTTCTACAATTATCAGACTTATTTGCTTTGAGATTATTATCAAATTTCAAATTCTTTGATTTGTATTATGATTGTTTCCATTACAACACCAAAATCATTTTAAAATTTAAATTTTGAAATGCACCAACCCACAGTTAAATGGATAGTATATGAAATGGAAGACAATAATGTGAATCCCTTCTTTTGTGTTATGAATGACACGTAGGATTCCGTCTATATGGATGCCTAGAGAATGACGTGTTACAATTTTTTCTTGCATATATTTTCGTATGTATATATTATAGATTTGAATATGGTACAAGTAGTTTGGAAACTCTTAATTTGGATGTAGATAACTTTTGGATAAAAAAGTATATTAGTTTAGATCTACTTAAATTGACTCGATCGACACCTAGTAATAATCAGAACAATAAAAAAAACTGCCTTAGAATGAAGCATTATAACCTAGAGAAAGATCTTTCGAGAGCAATTTTGTTTAAGTCCTTCCTCAGTATCTTTCCTGCTGCATTCTTTGGTATGGAATCTACAAATGCTACACGCCTTATTTTCTTGTATGGTGCAACCTGGAACCAAGAGGAAAACACACAATAATAATATTCATACATAGTTTCATTCAACAGGCAAACAAGACGGAAATGCACCATTTGTATCCTCAATGGAACAAAGAAGGCAGAAGGGTTAAGCACCTGTTTGGCAACAAAATCAATAATTTGTGCTTCGCCAAGCGAACTTTGGGGTTGTGTTACCACAAAAGCCATGGGCACCTGGCCGGCTTCTTCATCAGGGTATCTGTTGATGATGTATAAAAGGTTATTATTCTTTTTTAGACAGGATATATTAAACTAGTGTCGTTGGGAATTATGAGTTCCAATCCAATTTCTTATGAGTAAATATCTAATTTAATCCCTGAAATTGTAGGATCGTATTAACTTGATCCCCAATATTATCAATATTCCAAAATGATTCTTGGAATTGCAAAATGTAGCAAATACATCCCTAACATTATTCACTTAGTTTCAAATGCATCCCGGACATTACCAACTTAATGTCATTATAATCCATGCAAATATTAACGGAGGGACGAATCTGATTAACTTTCTACAATTCTAGAGATTATTTTGGAATATTGATAATATGAAGGACTAAGTTGATACGACCCTACAATTTCAACGACCAAATTAAGTATTTACTCAATTTCTTAAACTTGTCTGTATTATTCTATTATTTAGATTTATATTATGAAAAAGAGAAAACGATCAGTAAATTGCATAAAGTATAGGAATTTGATATTTGACACTCTAGTGCATAAGCACGCGAGCCTGGTGATGAGAGAAAAACTGTTGATGTGTGTGATTGTAAGCAAATTAAAAATTAAATAGACAAACGGTGTAGAAATGTAGATTCTCTATGGCTCATTAGCAAAGCCCTATAGTATATTAGAGATGGAAGGCATTCAAGAGTCTTTACCTAGCACTTCAGGTTTTAAGAAAGAGTGACAATAGACATGATAAAATGCTCGGAAGTTCGATCACTGTTACATATTTTGTTATGTCATTTTTTTTTCAATAAATAAAGGTACCTTTTCCGATATCTCCAATAATTTTGGGATAAAAATTACCTTATCCAACCAAAATGTGACATCTCAATTAAATGATCATGTTAGTAAATTAAGTCAAATGATTCTCATCATCTCATTAAATCACATAGACAGGATAAAGTTACTCTTGGGATACCAAAGAATTCATCATAAATAAAAGTTAAATTGGAGTGCATGCTAAAAATAAGTTTAACTTTTATTAGAACAGTCGAAATAATCGGCACACGTGTATAGTTGGGATTAAATTTATCTACAGTCTCTCCGACATAAAAGACAAGGAGAGGAGGTTAGAGAAAATAAAGAAAAAATGAGAAAAGAGGAGAGAGATAAAAAGGACGGAGAGAGGGGTGCTGGAAGAGGATCCACATCCGTATTTTATTTGTTTTGGCTTTATGCTCTTTTGGATCCTCTCCTGTTTTCTTTTTTTTATCTTTGATTGGATGTGGTTTTGAAATTAACCCTTGGATCGAGATAGTGATTAGGTAAAATCCTTCCTAAAATAGCAATTTCAGGATATGAATCCTCTTTTATTTTGAAAGATCAGGTATGACTTTGTTGGAGAGAAAAAACACATTTTTTTTCATAGAAGGACCTACCATCTATGGTTGTAGGGTTCATAGACCTACAATTCAAAAAATATTGGGTCTTTCTCTCTCCAACAAGACCATATTATATTCTTTCGAAACATGAGAGAATCCAAATCCCTTCTTATGCTTCGTTAAAAAATATGAAGAACATTTCCGAATTCTTCCCTAGTTCTTTCCTTCTTTGCATCTTCTTCCTTTCTTTAGTAAGTTTAGAACAGATTTGGATTCTCTCTTATTGTGAAAGAATATACGGCCCTATGGAGAGAGAGAGAGAGAAAGACATGAATTTATTCGAATATACCGTACAACCAAATGGGTCTTTATATCAACAAGTTTGTGTCTTTTATCTCTAAGGGACCACATCCTATTCCTTCAAAACAGAAATGGAACCAAAAAGTAAGGTTTTAAAATTGGGTCCGAAACCGTAATTAGGACCGCGACGTTTTAGTTTTGACAATCTTCGAAACTGCATCACAATCACAATTGTGACCGCATCAACCACATTTTTCCGCAATTGATCATAATAACGAAAAATACAACGCGATTGCAATCGCAACCGCAATTTAAAACCATGCCAAAAAGGAAACTCTATCATAGTATCAGTATCAGAGCCACTCGAAGTAATAATCTGAATCATTTTCCCTTTTTTGTTGTCTACCTATCCTTTCTTCATCCTTTAAACAATGAACCCTATCTCTCTCTCCAAATGTCAAATCCCTAATCTAATTTCTCTTCTTCTAGCAAACTTTTTCCCTCCATTATAAAGTTCATTACACAAAAACTTCTTCTATGGAAAGCTCAGGCCACTCTTGTTGGCATTCAAAGTCACGGGACGTAAGTAAGGCTAAGAGTCAATTGGTTACAGATTATGAAAAAATGATTTTCATATAAAATAATTTAGAGATTAAATGAAAATCATTTTTTCATAATCTGTAATAAACATATATTTTCTCTCCTCTATAGAATCAGATTTTAGTGAGAAGCTAAATGGAATAACTTCTCATTTTAGCCATTAAAATGATTTTTTTTAAAAATGATTTCCTAAAAAAATCATAAACAAACACAATTAAAACACTAAAAAATGATTTTTATCATCAAATAATCTTAAACAAACGCACTATAAACCAGTAAGGCAGATAGCAGAGAGGATGCACGATGGAACATCTGAGCAAGTCTCTAGTCCAGAATACGATGAGTGATTAGCAACGCTGAAACTCTAAGCATATAAGAGTTGATTAAGATAATATTTTTTGACTTTATATTAAGTATAAGAAAATATTCTTGAATTAAACAACATATTTTTATAAGATTATTTTCTGCCTCAAACACTACAAAACTTTTAAAATTAATTTCGTTACAGAGAAAGAGTTCAAATTTACAGGGTAAGAGGAATCTTACGGAATAACTGCGGCATCGTATATCTCTGGGTGAGATTGGAGCAACTGTTCTAATTCTACAGGGGCCACCTGCAATGTAAAGAGTATATTGGAAGAGTACTTCCATGGACTTACTATACTATAAAAGTGGACAAATAATAGTGTATCAGTAGATCATCGTTTATAATATTTGTAATTTTAATAACATATTAAATTAAAACATTAAGGTAGATATTCCTAATCAAGTGAAAACATTATCACATGGAGCTGCTTAATTCTAAGTTACATGTTATCCAAGCCAATTTATGTTCTTGGGTGTATTTGGATAAATATATCAATTAAGCGCATATTTGGTAATTTTTTTTTAAATAATCTTTTTTAAAAAGAGTTTATAAGATCATAATCTATTTACATCAGCTATTTGCATAAGTTTATTTTCATAAGCTATTCTTAAACCCAAAAAAAGCTTTCTAAAAAATTTTCCAAACCTCTCACCATTCCTCTCAACATTAAATCATAAATCTCATTTTTACGACAAAAGCAAAAAAGAATATGAAAGTTTCAAAAAAAATTATGATTCGTGACGTACCAATTACAGTTTTACCAGTCGCAAAGTCATATTTTACTTGGAAACAATACACGATATACATTACCTGGTACCCCTTGTATTTGATTAACTCTTTCAACCTGTCTACAACATACATGAAACCCTCATTATCAAAATAACAGAGGTCCCCAGTCCTTAACCACACCGCCCACCAAAGTCGCTGAAGTTGCTTCTGGGTCACCAGCATAACCTGCTCTAACAATACCATTGTCCACAAAACAAAAGTCCCATCATTTATAGCAATCATGCATGTGTTACTTCTGTTTTATATGAGAAATTAAACAAAAACTGATGAAAACCCAACAAGAGCCCTGCCTGCATTAAATTCATGTTTAAATTACCTTTCATAATGGAAGGTCCTCTAATCCACAGTTCACCTTGTTCACCAGGAGACATGGCTTCCCCTGTGTTTGGGTTCACGATTTTGGCTTCCACCCCTGCTATCAGTCTACCTGTTGTTCCCGGCTGGGTAGTCTCCTCCGGAGTCATCGTTCGGACAACCCCAGCCGTTGATTCAGTTAACCCGTATCCCTACATTATTTACAGATTCCCTCACTTTGCTTATCAGAATATACTTTATCACCAAATATTCATTTTTAATCTTATCAACAATTAGCTTCAACTTTTATATTCAAAATCTGTTTGGTTAGCTACAAAAAAAAATAGATTATTCGAGTAATTGATCAAAATAAAATCAATTTTATAATTTGATATATTAGCTAAAAAACACTTCAAGATAATTTATTATGCTTGGATATGATAAAAAATCACTTTTATATAATAAATTACGTAATTTCATTAAATGGCAAAAGAAGACTACTTTTCATATATTAATGCCCAACTTTCTAGCTTCACCACAAACAGCTTTTTCAAAAGAAAAAAAAAACATGTTTTATGATTTAATTTAATTTCTCAAACGTTGCAGCTCGATAACAACTTTTATCACTGAAAAGAGCTTTTCCGTACATAAATAAGTGTACTCAAACACCCATGTATGGCTAAGGGAAGGTGTAAGTTCTGAAGCGTTCGAATAAAGTTATTATGTGCATACAGTGTCATATATAATATTTGTAAGCTTTAAGCTTAGTATTTATTTTGAAGGCAAACCTGGATGATGACGACTCCAGGGAACTTGGATTTGAAAGCGTCGACGGTGTCTTTTCCCAGCGGAGCTGCGCCACATGCGATACCTTCCAACGACCTTAAATCATACCCCTCCGTCACACCATCTTTCGTCATAGCCACCACCAGCGGCGGCACCACCGCGAGGTGCGTCACTCGGAACTTCTCCACAGCGCTCATCATCCTCCTCAAACTAAACCTCTCCATCATGACCACCGTGTCGGAAAGAACCATCGCCCGCAAGCTGAACGTGAACCCGTACACGTGGAAAAACGGCATCGTATAGAGGAACACCGCGGGTTCCTCCCTCCGCACACGAACGGCGTCGTATCCCGCTACCAACGCTATAAGATTCCGATGCGTTAGTATCACACCCTTCACCTTCCCCGTGGTCCCGGACGAGTAAAGAATCGCTGCCACGTCAGACTGACTCATCTCAACTCGCTTGAGTTGGGATCCGGGTCGAATCGTCGTAACCAGCGAGTCGAACTCCAGAGAGTCGATGATAACCGTTCCGAGCCTGAGCTCTGGGATTTTGCTTGCGGTTGATGACGTGGTAAAGGCAATGATAGGTTTGCAGATACCGACGAGGCGCGTGAGCTCTGAGCGCGTGGAGGCTGGGTTCGCCGGCGAGACGACCACGCCAATTGAGAGTAGCGCGAAGCAGAGGATCGGGACTTGGATAAGGTTCGGGGAGAGTACGAGTGCGGTGTCGCATTTGGAGAGTTTGAGAAGGGAGGTGAGGTTGGTGGCTAGGGTTTGGGCACGGTGGGTGAACTCGGCGTAGGAGAGGTGGTGGCCGGAGGCGGAGTCGATGAGAGCGGTGACTGAGTCGGGGAAGGGAGAGTTGCGGCGGAGGGAGAGAGCGTAGGCGGCGGCGGAAGTTTTGGCGTGGGGAGGAGGGAGGTGGAGTGGCGGCTTTAGGCTGTGGAATGTTCTAGAAGCACGGTTGAAACCGCTCTTTGGGTCTACCACGTTGGAGCAGTTTCTTGTCTTGTCATCCATGGGAAGAATACGAAGAAGGTGCTTCTTCTTAACGCTTCAAATTCTACTTCTTAGTTCTTAATTCTTACATTTCTATGCTTTCGGCTAATTGATCCAATTAATCTACGTTTAGAAATTATTTATCAATATAACTTTGTTTTAAAATTATTTACTAAACTAATCCATTTTTCGCTAACGTGACATTTTTTATTATTTTTTTCTGACACTGAAAAAAGCTATTTTGACTAGCGTTTTCTGAAAACGCTACTATCAGTAACGTTTTTACCAGATTGTGCTACTGGCTCGCTGTAAGAAAATTTAAAATTTTTACATTTAGCGTCGGTCTTGGCCGATCCTAAAGGCCGACGCTAGAGGTGTCACCCGTCTGATATATTTCTTCACCCGTCTGAGGGTGAAGATCTTCACCCGTCTGATGACTATCATACGGGGTCTGATACATTTCTTCACCCGTCTGATACTCGTCTGATAGTCATCAGACCGGTGATTCACCCGTCTGATTATCAGACGGGTGAATCACCCGTCTGATCTGATGAAGATCTTCAGCTTCAGACGGGTGAAGAAATATATCATACGGGTGAACATTTATTCACCCGTCTGATAGACATCAGAAGGGTGAAGATCTTCAGCTTCAGACGGATGACACCTCTAGCGTCGGCCTAAACGTAAAATTTTTAAATTTTGTTACAGGGACCAGATTTTGCCACGTGGCACAATCTGGTAAAGACGCTACTGCAACTAGCGTTTCCAAAAACGCTAGTCAAAGTAGCATCTTTGGTGTCAAAAAAATAGTAATAAAAAATTTCAGGTTGGCAAAAAGTGGGTTAGTTTGGTAAATAGTTTCAAAAGAAGGTTATATTGGTAAATAGTTTCTAAAAGTGGATCAGTTTGGTCAATTAGTCTTATGCTTTCTATCAAGTAATGATAAAGTGAGTTTATTAAATAAGAATGTATTCATGTATAGAGATTTTAATTTTTTTCTCCATATACAAAAGTCAAGAGCTAAAGATCAAACCCATGTCTCGATTCTTATGATGTGAGGATTGCCCAAAATTTATAAGCTCTTAGAGGCTCTATCTCTAATAAATATGGGGCTTAGGTTTTTTCTCAATACTTTTATTATGTCGTGTTTGGATATAAGTGAAAATGTCGTTTCTGACCCCAAAATCTAGTTGGTATATTAACCACAGGTGTTTGATTTCAAAAGTGTTTAATAAAATCAATTGTGGGGTGGGTATAATTGATTTCAAGAGAAGCAATAATTTCTAACTTTTTCGTTGTGTAGAATTGGTTCTAGGTGTGAGACTCAGAAAATTCTTTATATTTACACCTCAAAAGTGATTTTACTTTATCATCCAAACAAAATCAATTATTCTAAACTCACTTCTAAAGTAGGTGTCTTCTCTGGTACCCTCAATAATTTTGGGTTAAAAGTTATCATGTCCAACCAGAATGCGTCACCTCAAATAAATAGGTTACCAAATCTTACATAAGACTGAATTTCCACCATATGATTAAGTCATCTAGACAAGATTAAAGTTATCCTAGGGTATCAGATAATACACCTTTAAAGTATCTTATCAAACACAAATCAATTTTTAAGCTCAATTTTTTTAAAATCAGGCCTTAATTGCACTTTTGGTCCTCCGGATATGACAATTGTGCAATTTTAGTCCCCTAGATTTTAATTGAGCCAATTTGATCCTCCAAATATCACGATTGTGCAATTTTGGTCCCCTAAGTTTCAATTGCACCATTTGGGTCCCTTAGGTATCACGGTTGTGCAATTTTGGTTCCCTAAATATCACAATAGTGCAATTTTTAATGTCAGTAGCCTACGTAGCCCACGTGGGACTGATTTAATACTTTGTAAAGTCAATTTGACAGTTTACGGGTCATTCTTATAAGACATCAATGACATCTCACACCTTTTAATGGTCAAATTGACATCACTAAGTGCCACATAAGAATGACATGTAAGCTGCTAAGCTGGCCTCATTAAGTGTCAAATTAGTCGCACATATTCATTGTAGGCTATTGACGTTAAACGTTGCACAATCGTGATACTTAAGGATCAAAATTGCACGATCGTGATATCTGGGGGATCCAATTGGCGCAATTGAAACTCGGGGAACCAAAATTGTACAATCGTGATACTTGAAGGACTCAATTGGTGCAATAAAAACCCGGGGGACTAAAATTGTACAATCATGATACCTTAAGGACCAAAAATGCAATTAAGCCTAAAATCAATTTTTTTAATATCAATTTTTTTAAAGATTAATTCTATCAAAATTTAAAACAATGAACCCTACTAAAAAGAAAAGAATTAGGATGATTTAAAGTGAATTGAGCTCTAAAGTGAGAAAATAAGGGACTATCCACCTTTAGATTATTTAGTGGGTTGAAATTTCTATGTAGTTAATCAAATCAATGATGGATAATCTCTTACTTGATCACTTTAGAGCTTCACTCACTTTAAAGAAGACAAATCCAAAAGGAAAATATATCAAGTAATGGAGTTGTCATCATATTAATGATATTATTGGACCAAAAGAGACTTCTCTACAAAAAAAAAAAAATTGAAAGGTTGCGTTGGAAATTAATTACACATGTTTCCAATTTTTCATCTATTTTCATAGGTCTTGAAAGGGACTACGCACGTTATATCCATCACGTAATGTGTTATGGCCTTTGGGTAGGACCTAGAAAAAAAAGGTATTTATCTTTTTGTAGTTTGTTTTACCCTCTTCATTATGACTTAGAATCTTTATGGTGGAGATTATGGGCGGGCACGTGTTCGGGTCAACCCAGTGACCCGGCCAGCCCGACCCAACCTAGAAAAATCGGGTTGGTTCGGATAGTCGATTCGGGTTGGGTCCTAAAGTAATGGACTTGAGGACCTCGTGTTGGGTCTTGGGTTCAAGGACGAAGCCACATTGTGGCTTAGGAGGGCCCTGACCCCCCTAGCTTTTTTTTTTTCTTTCTTTTCATATATATATATATATATATGATCTAATGGTCCAATGTGGGTCACTAGTATATATTAAAAAGAAAATTGTTAAAAAGTTTTGTGTAGATTCAATTATAGACGATTTTCGTAACACGTAGAAGAGATGTTCTGTGTTTTGATAAATTATTATTCACTGACAACCAATCAGAAATTGCCACATAAGTTAAAATGTTTGAATTTTATCCTAACTACCTTAAAAGTCATCCATATAATGATTTCTAATTGGTTAACAATATAAAAAACTTTACGCTGACAATGCATAATGATTAAACTCTTATTAATTTAATTAACGTTTTGAAACATATAAATATTTTGCATAAAATTTGACGCGTATATATTTATTGGATGAACGTTAATTTTATTAGTTGCCCCCCTTTTTATCTAAGTCTGGCTCCGTCCCTGCTTGGGTTGCTCCTTTTCAAATCCGAGCACCCTGACCTAACCCGACTATTATGCCACTTTTGTGTTTTGTGTAACACCCCTTCTTCGGGTGTCACTTTCGTAACCCAAAACAACAAAAGACACAAAATAAAAGATTTGCCGGTTTACTTTCGGAAAACAAGTTTTCTTTACTCAGTTCTTATTTCTCATTAAGTCCTAAAAATCGTGAGAAAATTTTTCTTCTTACAACATGATTAACAAATGCCCAAGACAACATCAGCATAACTCTAATATATATATATATATATATATATTTCATCAGTTAACACTACACATAGTGGACCTTGGACAACTCGTCCGTCTCCAAAAGAGAAACTAATAGAGATAAATACCACAAGTCTACGAACTAGGTAGAAATAGTTTGGAGATCACATCTCCAAGACCCTGGCCATCAGTAGCCACTAATAACTAAACAAAAAGTCGCTACCTCATAATTAAACCTAAGCTGGTCTGACCAAAAGAAGTCTACAGATAAAATAGTGTACTGGCCCGACATTAGTCGTACCAAAGGCACTGGGTCACGTCATCACCAATCCACACCTCTTCATTGTCAACTTCCAGCACTCAAGCTATAGGGTTCCAGAACGATCCAAAGGACTGCTAACAAACATTTGTACGTGTATCCAAAAACACAACAGGGTGTCCAACACGTACAGGCAAGGGTGAGACACCAATATATGAGCTCAAAGTACAACTACTACATACCCAAACACAAACAGCAGATGCATATAGGTATATCAAACACAATTATTAAACATGATCGACATAACACAGAATATCATGCCAACACAGATAAATCCAGAGTCTCATACCCAACAGTTAGGGTCATTTTCAAAACATATGCATGACACTTCCATATACATCCTCTACCACTCAATTCTTAATTTCCGGAAATTCCAACAACAAATGAATGAGTTAATCAAGCTCAATTGCCAATCAAGGCACACAGTATTTATCATATCATGTTGTCCAATCCAGGCATAATGCTTCACATTGTATGGATTTATTTACCATGTCACATTGTCCAATCCAGGCATAATGCTTCACATTACATGGATTCCAGTACCATATCACACTATCCACACAGGGCATAACGCTTCACTTTACATGGATTTCATTACCATATCACACTGTATAAATGCTTCACATTATATGAATTTTATCATCATATCACACTGACCAACATAGGTTGCAATGCTTCACATTATATAGATTTCTCATTGCCCATCAAGGTACAATGACTTAAAGTCGTCATAGGGTTCCCTATCCTCCAGATCCCCCATCCCATGGCACGTCTGCCAAAAACAAATGCATGAGAAAACCTTTTGCTTTCGTATGTTTTTCTGTGTCGTATCATTATTTCCTCGTTCAAGCTCAAAGCTATCAACCATCACAATTTTTCTTTGACTCTTAAGTCTTTTCAACATTTTCTCAAAAGGGACACACAGTCCGATTAACCAAAGAGGACACATAGTCCATTTAACCAAAAAGAGGACACACAGTCCAAAAACTGAGACGACCTGCCGTCCCATTGGAGAACTTAAGATATTAACCAACCTTAATCGTATTATAATCGTTAGCGCGCCTTGTTGATACGAAGCGAAGCGAAAAATTAAGCGCGGAAGCGAAAAGAATTTAAGGCACGCAACATTCAGAGTACACAGCTTTTAAAATATAAATAAATACGTACATACATCATTTGCCCCATCAGTAGGGCTACAACATTAACGTAATACATACAGAGTATATTAAGACAGACCACAATAAAAATAGAGAAATAGGCCAAGAGACAATTCTCTGGCTAACCACGATCACTTCCCAATCCCTCGAGGTTAGGATCCTGGGCTCGTCCACCGGCATCTGGCTCATACGGAGTGCCGTCCAGTTCCTTAGCAAGTGGTTCCTTCATGGGGTCTTCCTATAAAATAAAATAACACATAGAGAAAAATGCGGGAGATAAGAAACATGCATCATCAAATATGGGAGAGGGGTATCAGTACAGCATATACACATGCATCACACAGCACAGATAAAATATACAATACAACATAACCCATCTCTTAAGTCATACAGTACAACCATCTCAAAAGTCATTCTCTCAGATAAGCCTATAAGAGGGATACTAGTCCCTATGTATATGCTGACTTCCCTATATGCATGTCGGCCGATACATCACGTCCCCAGTTGGACATCCCCGTCGGGATAACATCACATCATGTCCCCCATTGGACATCCCGCCTCAGGATTAAAAACATGACGTCCCCAATTGGACATCCCCCTTTGGGACAAATATGATGTGGTATGCAATGATATAATATGCAACAAACATCTATCGCAGGTTGATACTGGGACTTCACACCTAAGCACTCGGTCATGACCACGATACACCACATCCACATCAACATCAACATCAACATCAGCATCACGACGGCTTGCGTCTATGAACCACAGCTCCATGGTCGGGACCACGACGGTATCAACCCGAACAACATCAACACTCACCATACTCTCATCAACACTCAACCAGCCACATCACAATAAAATATCACAACAGAAATTCTTCCATTACAGATATCATCACAAAGTCAAACAACAGATCATCACGCAGGTAGTTCAACAAAATAAAACCGACAGATAATAAAATAAACAGTTCAACACATCAACCTCAATCAATCACATCATCCATATTATCAACTTAGTGGTGATAGCTCAAAAGTACCTACACCTAGGGTCCAGGCACTTTATCCAGGGCTCAACCTCTAGTAGGGTTTAAGGGTTCCCCTACACACATATATATACTCTATACTAAGCTTGTCTTCCCGACGATAAATTTCTTTCTCCCCACCTTAGTAATGCTCACGTGAGACTCCGGATGCGGCTCGACAACTGTTACTCAGGTGCGCGATCGAACGTTCGAGTCCTGTCCAATTCTATACAACAAAATACAACCAGAAATCAATATAGTTAATTAAAAAAATCCCCTAATCCCTAGGACTAGGCTGCTGCCCCTATTTAGTTAAATAGGCTAGAGGTGTTGAAATTCCGCCAACTTTTGGATCAATGACCCTCAAGTGCACACAACACTAGCGCAAGTCCTATTACACGAAAACTTGAAGCAAAACCCCTAGTTCTCATACAAGCTAGGTTCGGCCACTTAGTGGTAAAATAGGCTAGGGATGTCTAAAAATTCCTAACTCTTGGATCAATGACCCTCAAGTATACACAACACTAGAGTAAGTTTTACTACACAAAAACTTGAAGCAAAACCCATGATTTCTCTCCCTCTATGTTTCGGCCATTCATACCCATATGAGCTAGAGAGCTCTTTTGGTTACAATCTCTTGGATTATGAAAGATGGTAAAGAATCTAGCTCATAGAAATTGGTTTGACATTAAAAGGATTTTTCTACAATTTTCTAGAGATTTTTGAAGTTTGAAGAACAACTTTGAAACTATGACTTTCAATGAAGAAAAATGAAGATTGAGAGCTCAAGAGAGAAGTTTATACCTCTTAGATGATAGAGGAGGATGAGATGAACAACTTTTCTTCACAAATTTTCTTGAAAAACCTTGTGGAAGCTTGAGAAAAATGGAGGTAAAGTTAAGGAAGAAAAATGGAGAAATGGAGAAGAAGAGAAAAAGGAAGGAAGAAGAAGAAGATGGAGGGGGAGAGAAGAAAGAAAGTTAGCCGAACTTGAAGAGAGAGAAAGAGGGGGTGAGGTTGCTTTTTAGATATTTTAGGGACATAGATGTCTTTTAGGAAAAAAGACCAGGAGCATTTTGGTTTTTTCGCGTCCAGATATTTTCGTTTGTCATTATGACAATGGCGAGTCATGGCACGCTTCCTGAGGTAATGTGACTTGATGTGACATCAAGTTTATCCGTTAGCGGGTCCCGGTAAATCCCTTCACAACTCCAATCGTCTTCCGGTTCGAGTTTTCGCTCGAATATTTTATTATTATTTTTATTTTCGAAGGTCAGGACCCATTTTTTCGAAAATGTAGGAAACGTGATTCTAAGACTAAATGTCTCGTTCACGAGTCCAAATTAGATCTTGATAGTAGTAAAATACTACTGTCAGTGAAAATGGCAGATCGGGCTCCGTTTGAGTTTTCGACTCAAAATTTAACCATAGCTTCCTACGATATCGTAGAGCTTGACTATGGTCTCGGATTAATTTATTTCACTCTCTAGACCCTCTAATAAAATACAAACACACGAATACTATTTAATTAATATTAGAAAACTTTTAGAAAGCTCTTAAAAAAAATGGGGTGTTACATTACTACCCCCTTAAAAAGAATTTCGTCCTCAAAATTCGACGTACCTTAGAATAAGTGTGTATATCGCTACCACATATCCTCTTCGCGTTCCCAGGTAGCATCTCCTGTTGTAGCATCCCATATGACCCTAACTAAGGGAATCTGCTTTCCGCGGAGTTCTTTCACCCTCGTGTCCTCAATCCGTACAGGAAATGCTTCGTATTCTAAGTTCTCCCTTATCTGGATTGATTCAGGCTCTATCACGTGTGATGAATCAGGATGGTATTTTCTGAGTTGGGATACATGGAATACGTTATGAATATTGGATAGATTAGGAGGTAAAGCAATTTGGCAAGCAACTGGACCAATTCAGCGAAGAATTTGAAGTGGTCCAATAAATCTAGGGGTAAGCTTTTTGGATTTGATTGCCCTGTCGATTCCAGTTCTTGAAGTGACTCTCATAAAGACATAATCGCCTTCCTGGAACTCCAAAGGTCTCCTCTTCTTGTCACTATAGCTCTTCTGCCGATCCCGTGCGACTTTCATCCTTTCTCGAATTTTCTTAACTTGTTCCATTGTTTGCTGTACTAGTTCCGGGCCTATCAACTGATTCTCCCCAGTTTCATTCCAACAGAGTGGTGTTCTGCAAAATCGCAGACCGGGCTCTGTTTAAGTTTTCAACCCAAAATTTAACCATAGCTTCTTACGATATCGTAGAGCTTTACTATGGTCTCGGATTAATTTATTTCACTTTCTAGACCCTCTAATAAAATACAAACACACAAATACCATTTAATTAATATTAGAAAGCTCTTAAAAAAAACGGGGTGTTACAAAAACAACCCAAACCCAAAAACCACCAACTGATGCACTGGTCTCAGATTTTGGATTCTAAAGCTCAAACACGTCCGTAAGCCCCTAGGACCACAAAGAATGTCCTCCAGCTTATCGGACCAACACAGTAACACGAATCCTAGATCCATGTGTTCTGTAGAACCCTAGAACCCCGACATCTCGGTTTCGTGGTTCATACCAAAAACCACATTTTCCTTTTGAAAACTCAAAACCAAAATCCAAATCTCTGAAGCTTATACACAAAGCCTTTGGGATCGGTTTTCCAAAATAAAATGTCACATGGTTAAAAACCACCTTTTTCCTTTTCGAAGGATTTCGGTAAAACACAAAACCTTGAAATACGGTTCGTAAAACCTTTTTTATTTCCTTATTTTACTTTCCAAACTTTTTGAAGCTTTTAACTTTACATCATTACGAACTCTAACTGATGATAGGTTCCTTATTGTGATACTAATCACTATTCAATCACCATACCATTTTAAGCATACATAGGCATAATTCAAAATGCTTGAACATAATAAAATGCAATCACATATACTTAAGCAAAAACAAGTATAAGAACATATGATTAAGCAATAAATAAACCACACCACAAAACAATTAATATTACACACTACTACACAAATTTCCGCCAAACATACATCACAGACAGTATACAGCCGTCGGAAATTGAATTCCTCAGTTTATCTCCCATTACCTCTCGGAGTTCCCAAAGAGCAATAAATCGTCCGATCGATCCGTAAGTCGTCCGATTTCTCGTCCGATCACCCAACCACAACTACAATCATACAAATCAATCACACATCAACTTTAATCAACACAAAATCTCCTATTAACACCTATATAGGGTTCGGCCATATAGCTAGAAAATTGGCTAGGAAGCTCCAAAAATTCTCATCTCTTGGATTCTACACTAATTAGGTGTGACAAAATGAAATCAAAACTTAGAATACCAAAATTCTACACACCCAAAGGGAGTAGATTCGGCCAAAATACCCATATGAGATAGAGGGATTCCTTGCCTATAAGCTCTTGGATTATGAAAGAATACAATGAACCTAGCTCAAAGAAATTGATTTGGTATTAAAAGGAATTTTCTACAATTTTTCATGGATTTTTGAAGTTATATTTCAAAACCTAAGCTACCATGAATCAAGGAAATGAATGGAGAAATAGAGAGATTGAGAGAGTAAGGATGGAGTTTATACCTCCTAGATTACAAAGCTTAAGGAGGAATCAACTTTCTTTCACAAAAATCTTGAAAGATTAGAAGAAATTTGAGAGAAAATGATGAAGGAATGAAGAAGAAGAAAAAGAAAGAAGATGAAGAGAGAAAAGAGTGAAGAGGGGGGCGTGGGTGTGAGGAGAAGAAGAGATAAAGGGGTAAAAAATCTCACTTAGGGGTAATTTGGACATTTCACCATAGGTTAAGTTGTAATTTCATGAAAGTTCAAGGGCGTTTTGGTCATTTTGCGTCCAGATATTTTCTAAAAACCATCATGACACCGACACACATTCCAAGGTGATGTGACTTGATGTGACACTGAGTTTATCCGTTAGCGGGTCCCGTTCTACAGCTCCAATCAACTCCCGGTTCGAGTAGTAGCCCGAATAGTTTATATTATTTTCACTTTTTAACGTCAAGAACTGATTTTAGCAAATTTGTAGAGAATCGAATTCTAAGACTAACTGTCTTGTTCGCGAGTCAAAATTAAGTCTTTATAATAGTAAAATACTACTATCAATGAAAACACAGACCGGACTCCGTCTGAGTTTTCGACCCAAAATTTAACCGTAGCTTCCTACGATCACATAGATCATGAATATGATTTTGGTTTTGCCAAAATCATTTTCTAAAACACAGATAAAAATATAAACTGATTTATATAGTTTACTGGTCTTAGAAGGCGTGAAGATCGGGGTGTTACATTACCACCGCACACCGCACTTAAAAAAATTCCGTCCTCGAAATTTTTTGACTCAGGACCAGACAGGATTTCTTAATCCTCACAAGAAATTCCATGGAAGAATTTCACAGCTCAGACAGGAAATACAGGAATATCCAGTATGTAAAAAGATTCTTCAGTAGGTTCGTGAGTGTAAAAATACATAGCTAATACATGTTTACAATCGCGACTCTAATAAAGTCCCTTCTTTCATAAGAACTTCCCAAAAGGTTAGGGAATGAAAGGTCAACAGTCTGGTTGAAATCAGACTGGATCACATTTACCAAAAGTAAAAGTGATCAGACTAAGTTTCATCAAGAAACTTCCAGCATCAGGAATTATTTGTTTTATAACTTAAGGAATAGTCATAACAAACCCTTCAATGAAGTACTACAAAGATATCCAGATTAATGGATACTATTAACCCAATCCCTCAAATGTCTAATACACTGAGGATCATACAGAAATATGAGTACAAAAATTCATACGGCAAAGAAGAAACAGGTAATACTAAAAATTGCACGCAATCCATCGTGATAAAAGAATAATAAGTTGTACCCGAATCGAAAAGCACGGTTAAGAGATTACTGTCTATGTCGCAACTACCTCATATGCGACCGTCGGAACCCAAAGCTTCCGCACCTCTCGTGGTATAAACTCTTCCCCTTATCTTTGGCACTTTATTTCCGGTATCTGTATTGGCAGCTGGGACAGATCCTTGTGCCTCGCAATATCTTGCTATGTGCCCCGTTTGTCCACAAGTAAAACATTTAGGACTCCTTACAGAGCATTTGTTAGCCAGGTGTGATGAATCTCCACACTTGAAACATTTCCTCTCTCGGCCCTGACCATGATTCCTCTGGCCTCCACTGCCTGATGCGTAAGCAACAAAACGATGGGGCTGCTGGTTCAGATCATTTCCTGGGGGTTGGGAATAAGGTTTCCTCTGACTCTGTTCTCCCCTCTTGTCCTGGTACTGATTCTTAAAACGGAGAGGTCCTCCAACGTTTTCTCTGTTGGCCCTTCCACGTTTCATCAGCTCCACTTGTCTGCTTTTCTCGACTAAAGCCTGGAAATTTCGAATCCCCTGCGACAGCACGGACTCCCTGATTTCACACCTCAGGCCTCTCTCAAAACCCTCACACTTCCAGTCTTCGTCAGGGTTGTTATGGAAGAATTGGAAATAATTGGCAAGTGATTCAAATTTTGCAGCATATTCCCCGACGGTCATTCCAGTCTTCGTCAGGGTTGTTATGGAAGAATTGGAAATACTTGGCAAGTGATTCAAATTTTGCAGCATATTCCTCGACGGTCATTTCCCTCTGTCGCAGCCGTAAGAATTCTTGCTCTTTCTCAGTTCTTGCACTCTACGAAAAATATTTCCCCAAGAACCAATGCTTGAAAAAATCCCAAGTGATTGCTTGTTGATTTGCCTCCAGCAGTTGTCTTGTTCCTCTCCACCAGTATTCTGCGTCTCCCATCAGGAGGAAAGTGGCATAAGGTACTTTCACCTCTTCCGGGCTGTGAATCAGCTCGAATATCTTCTCGATCTCCTGGATCCATAAATCAGCTTTCTCTGGATCCACGTCGCCATGAAATTGCGACGGATTCTGACGTCTGAAGGTAGTCAGACTTCGGCCTTTAGCGGCCTGGTCAGCACGAACTTGCTCCTGAGCATTATGAGCATTCATAGTTGCGGTCTGAACAGCAATTGCCGTAGCCATGTTTGCCATTGCTTGAGCAGCGAAGTCCATTCCATTTGCACCGTCAGTGTCCTCAGCATGAACACCAACTCCTCCTCCGCGACCATGTCCACGGCCAGCTCTAGTTTCAATTCTTGGTTCCATATTTGACCTACAAAATTGAAATCAGTCAAACTGAAACTAGAAACCAAAACATGGGCTCACTTATCAACACACATTACTTCTAAGAAGTAATTCAATCAAGCCTTAATCAGAGATCACACAACATCCACACAACAGGCCTATTCCCCAAAGGTTCCCGAAAGACTCGGCCAGCTCTGATACCACTTGTAACACCCCTCCTTCAGGTGTCACTTTCGTAACCCAAAACAACAAAAGACACGAGATAAAAGATATGTTGGTTTACTTTCGGAAAACAATTTTTCTTTACTCAGTTCTTATTTCTCATTAAGTCCTGAAAATCGTGAGAAAATTTTTCTTCTTACAACATGATTAACAAATGGCCAAGACAACATCAGCATAACTCGTTATATATATATATATATATATATATATATATATATATATATATATATATATATATATATATATATATCATCAGTGAACACTACACATAGTGGACCTTGGACAACTCATCCGTCTCTAAAAGAGAAGCTAACAGAGATAAATACCACAAGTGTACGAACTAGGTAGCAATAGTTTGGAGATGACATCTCCAAGACCCTGGCCATCATTAGCAACTAATAACTAAACAAAAAGTCGCTACCTCATAATTAAACCTAAGCTGGTCTGACCAAAAGAAGTCTATAGATAAAACAGTGTACTGCCCCGACATTAGTCGTACCAAAGGGACTGGGTCACGTTGTCACCAATCCACACCTCTTCATTGTCAACTTCCAGCACTCAAGCTATAGGGTTCCAGAACGATCCAGAGGACTGCTAACAAACAGCTGTACGTGTATCCAAAAACACAACAGGGTGTCCAACACGTACAGGCAAGGGTGAGACACCAATATATGAACTCAAAGTACAACTACTGCATACCCAAACACAAACAACAGATGCATATAGGTATATCAAACACAGTTATTAAACATGATCGACATAACACAAAATATCATGCCAACACAGATAAATCCAGAGTCTCATACCCAACAGTCAGCGTCATTTTTGAAACATATGCATGATACTTCCATATACATCCTCTACCACTCAATTCTTAATTTCCGGAAATCCCAACACCAAATGAATGAGTTGATCAAGCTCAATTGCCAATCAAGGCACACAGTATTTACCATATCATGTTGTCCAATCCAGGCATAACGCTTCACATTACATGGATTCCAGTACCATATGACACTATCCACATAAGACATAGCGCTTCACTTTACATGGATTTCATTACCGTATCACACTGTACAAATGCTTCACATTATATGAATTTTATCACCATATCACACTAACCAACATAGGGTGTAATGCTTCACATTATATGGATTTCTCATTGCCCATCAAGGTACAATGACACACAATGACTTAAAGTCATCATAGGGTTCCCTATCCTCCAGGTCCCCCATCTCATGGCACGTCTGCCAAAAACAAATGCATGAGAAAACCTTTTGTTTTCGTATGTTTTTTGTGTCGTATCATTATTTCCTCGTTCAAGCTCAAAGCTATCAACCACCACAATTTTTCTTTGACTCTTAAGTCTTTTCAACATTTTCTCAAAAGGGACACATAGTCCGATTAACCAAAGAGGACAGGCAGTCTATTTAACCAAAAAGAGGACGCACAGTGCAAAAACAGCCCAAACCCAAAAACCACCAACCGATGCACCAGTCTCGGATTTTGGATTCTAAAGCTCAAACACGTCCGTAAGCCCCAAGGACCACAAAGAATGTCCTCCAGCTTATCGGACCAACACACTAACACGGATCCTAGATCCACGTGTTTTGTAGAACCCTAGAACCCCGACGTCTCGGTTTCTAGGTTCATACTAAAAACCACATTTTCCTTTTGAAAACTCAAAACCAAAACCCAAAATTTCGACCCAAAATTTAACCGTAGCTTCCTATGATCGCATAGATCATGAATATGATTTTGGTTTTTCCAAAATCATTTTCTAAAGCACAGATAAAAATATAAACTCATTTATATAATTTACTGGTCTTGGAAGGCGTGAAAATCGGGTGTTACATTTTGCTCCTTATGCACTGCTGTTTCACACTTCTGTTCAACTTCAATCTGAATCTCACAATCTCATTTCTCACATCAGTCGACAGTCATCACTCACTCTCACTCGATCCCATCACCTCAACCCTCAATGGCATTGTCAGCTTCTCCGACCGGCGACTAGGCAACAACAACGGTAGTCACAGCGTTTCCAGATCTGAGAGTGAAAAAGAAAGAAACGAGCATGTCGGACGCATCGGTCCTACTTGCGGCATGGCGGACTACCATTAGATCTAAGAGTGAAAACGAAAGAGAGGAGCGAGATAGAAAATCTGGAATCTGAGAGTGAGACATAAGGGGCTAGGGCAGTGACATATTCTAGAAGCTAGAAGGGATTTTAGCTTTTTGGTTTTTATTTTTTCATAAAACTGATTTTTTATTATTAAACCTGGTACTCGACCCAACCCAACCCGAATGAGATCGGGTTGGTTCGGTTCGGGTTGCATGCAATTTTGCTGGACCTGACCCGACCCAACCCAACCCAACCCAAACACATTTAATTAGGTTGGGTTCAAGTTTCCCCAACCCCGACCCGAGCCCACCCCTAATGAAGATATGAACAATGTTTCCTAAATATTAGAAGTCCCTTTGGCTTCTTTATATATTTTTAAAATATGTATATACAAAGAAAATAAAAAGTAAGCAAAGAATAAATATAAATATATACAGTATTAAATACGATGTTCGAAACTTGATATTCAATTAATATGATTTTTTGAATATAAGCTAGGGATGTCTGCCATTCGGTTTGCAATAATTTTGAGATAAAAAAATCATTTGATCTAAACATGTTAACAAGCTACAATTCGATTTAGATTGGATCGATTCCAATATCAGAATTGGACCAATAATCGATTTGGATTGGATTATATAACTTGATTTTTGGCCAACAAAATAAATGCAATGTAAGTCTAAACAAAACAAAAAAGCTTAATTGTCATACACTGACAGTATAAAGCCATTTTTACGTAGACATTCAATCATAAATTGACATATCAGTAAAAAAATTGACTCTTACCTTAACTACCATAAAAGTCAGTCATACCATGATTGATGATTGGTCGATAATATAAAAATTTGTACACCATCAATGCATAGCAATTAAACTCTAAAAAAACATTTAAAGTCCAAAATCATAATTTAATTCAAAGACTTTGGTTAATAATGTTGCTTATATGTTATAGAAGAATTAGAAACCAAAATATATAGGGGACCATATTCGGTGATAATGCTTTGTTATTGTTAAAAATGAGAATGAAGAATCTTGACTACGACATCATATTTGAATGTTCGAGATCATATAATAATAATAATAATAATAATAATAATAATAATAATAATAATAATAATAAATTGTTCTATAATTCAAACATTCTGAATCTCCATTAATGCGAAAAAGTCGTTTTGAGTAGATAATAAATGAAGGAGAATGTTGGACTATGTCATGGCAAAAGAGTTCTTACTTTATTTGAAGAGCAGTAAGATCAGAGGTTGTAGCAACAACGTTTTTGTACTTGTGCATAGTAGATTACTCTTTTTGTGCAACATCAAGTTCAACAGACATAAAATGCTTTTGTTGCTTCCTTAAAAAGTGATACAAAGTATCTCTTTTGCGGCAACATGGTTCAACGTGTTTTGACTTAAAACATTAGAAAGTGACATTGCACAGCTATCCTTTTCATTAGACGCTTTGAAACAGAAAAGGATCTTTTGTAGCTTAGGCTATCTAGCTCATTAGACGCTTGGATGTAGACACCTGATCCTTTTTGTCTTTAACAAGACACTTGGCCATCAGGCTTTAATGGGCGCTTGATTGAACAAACGCTTGGTTTTGAGAATAAATCAAATGCTTGTTTTGTAGTCTGTTATTTTGAATGTGTGCTACTATTTTGGAAGAACAATTCCTGTTTAAGGACTAAGAAGTCTTCACACGTAAATAAGATCATTATCAATATTCATTGTGCTCAATTAAATCATTTTTCAAAGGTTTGGATTCACCAAAACTTAGGGTAAAAAGATTATCAAACGTTTGAAGACTCAACAAGGCCAATGTTTGAGCTAAACTAGGATAAATATTTTGGGCCAACTTCTCATCCCTGATCTTTGAATATCTGCTTCAATATTAATTAATATGTTATATTTGTTTTTGACTCACCTGGGTTGAGTTATTGGCTTCTAGTTACTATCTTTTCGTGAAATATATTTTTATATATAAGTGAACTTTAAGTTCATAGCTCAGATAATTTGTGCAGGAGTATTAGGATACTGATTCAGTATTCGTTTGTCTTCTTTTATTTGGAAAAATTCTTTTCTCGATCGTCTAAAACTATTTTTAGCCTGGGTTTCACTTAAACGAAAAAGTTTTTAAATGCACAATTTAACATCTCTTCTTGTGTTGTTTTTCTCCTTTCAGTTGGTATCAAAGCTCAACCTTTGAATTGAACACATTAACATGTGAAGAGGAAAGATCCTTGGAAGAACGGGAGATCGAAGTGGACCCTTTGCTGATGAAGGACTCTCAGCCATAAGGCCTCCTACCTTTAATGGCGAGGACTACAACGGCTATCGGTTTCTACCTCGGCATTTAATAAATCAATGGAGTATAATGTAACATGAAGTTACTAAAATTGCGAAGAAGTTGTTCACATGAATCTCTAGTAAGAATGACAATTCATAAGTTTGGTACCGCCGCAGTTTGAAATGCACGTTCACATTATGTTCTTTTTTTAAGAGTTAAGTCCCACATCGACAAAGTATATCACCAAGGAATCATTTATATTGATTTGGGTTGTCATTCCTCATGGGCAGTGAGACGACACGCCGTCCCATTGAAGAATCTAAGATATTTAACTGAGCCTTAAACCGTATTATAAATGTTAACGCGCTTTATTAAGACAAAACACAATGGAAAGATTAAAACGCGAAAACGAAATTATATTAATGCTATGCCACAGCACACATATATCAGAGTGACGCAGTTTAAACGTAAAGTATACATACATGCATCGGTCGCCCCGTCGGTAGGGCTACAGTAGTAATATATACATACAGAGTACATCAATACAGACTATAAGCAAAATAAAAACATCAAAAGATAGAGAGGAGACTCTCAGCTAGCCACACATCTGGTATGAAACTCAAAACCGCTCGGGGTTAGGGTTCGTGGCTCGTCCACCGGCATCGGGCTCGTAAGGAGTGTCATTTAGCTCCTCAGCAAATGGTTCCTCCACGGGGTCTTCCATAAAATAAAAGAGACATGCAGAGAAAATACAGGGAGATAAGAAACATGCATCATCAAATATGGGAGAGGGGCAATAGTACATTATATAGACATGCAACACACAACACATAGAAAACATATAACACGCCAAAAACCATCTCAAATGTCACTCTCTCAGATCAAACCTCTACGAAGGATACTAATCCCTATATGCATGTCATCATTCCTATATGCATGTCGGCCGATATCATTACGTCCCCAGTTGGACATCGCCGTCGGGATTAATAATACTACGTCCCCAATTGGACATCCCGCCTCGAGATTAAAAACATCACGTCCCCAATTGGACATCCCCCTTTGGGACCAAATATGCTATGGTATGAAATGCTATAATATGCAACAAACATCCATCATAGATTGATACTGGAACCTCACACCAAATCACTCGGCCACAGCCACGATGCACTGCATCCACATCGACATCAACATCAACATCAACATCAACATCACGACGCCTTACGTCAACGAGCCACAACTCTATGGTCAGGACCACGACGGTATCAATCCGAACAACAGCGCAATCTCACCATGCTCTCATCAACATTCATCCAGCCAATCACAATAATATATCACAACAGTAAATATGTCAGTATAGATATCATCACATTAACAGATAAACAGCTAATCACATATACAGTTCAGCATAACAGATCAACAGATAAGCACATAAGCAGTTCAACATATCAACCTCAATAAATCACATCTTCTAGATTATCATCTTAGTGGTGATAGCCCAAAAGTATCTACACCTAGGGTCCAAGTACTTTATCCAGGGCTCAACCTCTAGTAGGATTTAAGGTTTCCCTACACATGTAAATATTCTATACTAAGCTTGCCTTCCCGACGATACTAGTTCTTTCTCCCCACCTGAACAATGTTCCCACGCAACTGCGATTGCGGCTCTGCAACTGTCACTCGTACGCGCCTTCGAACGATCGAATATCGTCTAATCCTTCACAAGACATTACAACCAGAAATCAATAAAATCCAATCAAACTTATCAAATTCCTATAAGGTTTGGGTTCGGCCTCTATTTATTAAAATAGGCTAGATGTGTTGAAGTTCTACCAACTCTTGGATCAATGATCCTTAAGCATGATTAAAACATAATCTACGATTACTTGTCAAAGATTTGAACCAAAACCCATTCAACCAACAAGATAGGGTTTCGGCCATCATGGGTAAAAATAGTTAGAGTTTGATTTGGTTTTTCTAATCATTTGGATTCAAGGATTATAGGAATGAAAGAGTGAAATCAAGCATCATTTAACCAAATTGAACCAAAAACCCATTTTCCCCCAAAATCGTAGGTTCGGCCACTTCTACCCATATGGTCTAGAGAACTTTTTTGGTTACAAGCTCTTGGATTATGAAAGAGGGTAATGAAACTAGCTCATAGAAATTGGTTTAACATTAAAAGGATTTTTCTACAATTTTTCATAGATTTATGAAGATCAAAGCTCAACTTGAATAAAGCTTGAAAATACAAGAATCAATGGAGGAAACATGAAGTTTAAGAGCTCAAGAATGGAGTCCATACCTCCTAGATGACAAGGATGAGTGAGTGAGTGATCAACTTTCTTTCATAAAAAGCTTGAAGATTCTTAAGAGAACTTGAGAGAAAGTGAAGGAGAGAGTTGAAGAAGAAGAAAGAAAATGATGAGTGAGAATATGATGAAGGAGGCGTGAGAAAAAGAAGGGAGAGATAAGGAGGTTTCACATTTTTCATTAAGGGCAAAAAGGTCATTTCACACTAGGTTTAATGGTAATTTCATGAAAGTTCAAGGGCATTTTGGTCATTTCGCGTCCAGATATTTTCTGAAAACCATCATGACGTTGGCACGCATTCCTAGGTGACTTGACCTGCCGTGACTTCAAGATTATCCGTTAGCGGGTCCCGATAAATCCATATCTAGTTCCGTTCGTCATCCGGTTTGCAAATACGCCCGAATAACTTATATTATTCCGATTTTTAGGATGCGAAACCAATTTTAACAAAAAGGTAGGAAAACCGATTCTAAGACTAATTGTCTTGTTCACGAGTCAAAATTAGGTTGTCTGAGCAGTAAAATCATACTGTCAGTGAAAAACGCAGACCGGGCTCCGTCTGAGTTTTTGACCCAAAATTTAACCATAACACCTTACGGTAGCGTAGAGCGTAAATATGGTCTTAGTTTATTTTATTTCATTCTCTAAACATCAAATAAAAATATAAATTCATTTATATAATTTACTGATATTAAAAAGCATGAAAATCGGGGTGTTATAGGCAGCTAGCTTTTGGTGCTTACTGAGTTATGCACCCAAGGACTAACTTCGGCCATGATTAAATTTTTAGGGACTAAATTGGGTCACTCATAACAATTTTAAGGACTAACTTGGGCCACTTTTGTAACACCCTTCTCGAACACTTACATTCTTCGTGACATTTATAAGGCCAAAAATAAATCAGCGGAAAATAATATGTAGGTATGTATATAAATACGGGTTTACTTTATTTTTTCTTTTCGCAAGACATAAAAGAATAGTGGAATTACAAAACATGCTACTCCTGTGACTGAAAACATAAAACATCCTCGTGACTTCATATATATAATACTGAAAGAAACCATAGTTATTGAAAAATGAAATAGGTTTATACAATACTCGAAATGAAAGACATAAATGAAAGATACATAAAGTACTACGGGAGATGTTGCTCCACAAAATAAGATAAGAGTTCAGACGCTAAAAACTATCATACATTGGCCAAACATAGAAAACTAGTCAGACGATTCCTCTGAGGGATCCTCCTCCGAATCACTCTCAATCATTATCGGTGCGGAGATCGGCGTAGGGTGAGGCCTGATCAGAATGATCTTGCGAGAGGTCAACCACATACATCAATGAAGAGGGACAGAAGCGGGAGCCTTGGCTGGGGCAACCACAGGGACCATTGCAGGCTCTACTGCAGGTGCCATAGTAGGGGCTACAATAGCCGCAACCCTACTTCCCCGAGTGGGGAACCTACTGGACGATGTTGACGAGCGTGTCCAAGGTACATAGGTTCGAACAACCCACGAGCCATCGCCCCGCTGGAACCACTCGGCGTAAAGAGGTATGGTGATAGCAAACCAGAGTCTGCCTCCTTTGCTCTCGTGCACAGTGATCGTCATGTCTCATCGATACTCCATATGCTTGGCATCACGATGATCAGTTCATGTGTCATCTCCCCCTAAGAACTCAAAGAATACATACGCCGTCATCGTCGGTTCCACGAACAACTCCGCCAACTTCTTAAGGACAAAAAAGAAAGAATAACAGATACAATAGAATAACGAGGTGAGATTCCCAATATCAACACAACATATAGCAAATGAAAGATAGTACAACACACAATACATCATAGTAAAAGTCATGTTGTCATAAATCATTCAATAAACAGTAATACAGTTAAATCAAATAACAATATCACAAATCCAAGTCATACGATGCTATGATCATAATGCATTCAATATGCAGATGGGTGTGACTTAGACCCCTTATTCTATGGAACTAATACAAGGTCAGAGAGACTGATTGTGAGTACATGTTCCATATGCGTCTGCCTTAGTCAAAGTGCTACAACATTCGTAACTACGCGTAAATCTGGCTTATCACGGAAACTCTACACCAATTCTGAATAGGCTAGCATCTCGTTGGGATAGTCATTGAGGGATCTTTGATCACCACGACGCAAGAGAGCTACCAACTGGCCACATATGGGATTTCATGCCTCGATTTCCCCTAGGTCAAACCGACATTCACTACACCATTCGCAGCCGCACAAGGTGTAAGATCAACTACTAGGCTAAAAGGCCTCAACTGACTTTCAAATGCAGAATGGTCAAACCAATAATACAAATGCGATAATATTTCTTCACCGAATAAACCTCGTGATTCCCTTAGAATCTATCCGTTTCTAAGCCACACAAATAGTCCACGTTCTCGGGTCTGACTCTCCGGTTTGTCATCGAATTACTGTTGTAAGCACACGTTTCATGTTTGTGTACAAGTCTTATTTATTGTTCTCAAGTCTTAAGTACATTATGAAATAGGATTGAGAGAACCCAATCGTTAATTACTTAGATCTTTTCTAAGTTAAAGGTTGCTTGCTTCTCAAGTAATTGCAATAATCTTGATTCATTTAAGTCTTATGTATTCATTGATGGTCAAAACATCAATGGTGTGCCATATGGTCTTTGTTTCACCACATGTCACACTTTCTTATCTCTTTCTTTTTATTTTAAGTCATTTCTTGACTTAGACTTTTAAACTTACTAGTTTTGAGTCCAAAAACCACTTTTTGCCTTCTTTGACAAAATCAAATCCTTCTGAGAAAATTTCTAACATTTGGGTACATTGGTACCAAAAACCTTGGAATAGGCCTTTTAAAACACTTAGAGAGTTTGAATGACATACTCCTCCCTTTTACTTGGTTTAGGGTCAAACACCCTATAAGTTCAAAATGTGGTTTTATTAACCAAACTCCTTATTCTACTAAGTTTCAAATGTTCACTTTCAGATTGTAAGACACTAAGTTAAGAGTTTATTAGTAATCTTACTCACAATCCTAGAATTGGTCGAAAGCCTCTAAGTTTGAAAATAATAGTTTCCTTTCCTTAAAACCTTTGAATTAATTAATTAATAACTCATTTTGGAG
The DNA here is from genome assembly GCA_039655645.1 of Ammopiptanthus mongolicus. Classification (NCBI taxonomy): domain Eukaryota; kingdom Viridiplantae; phylum Streptophyta; class Magnoliopsida; order Fabales; family Fabaceae; genus Ammopiptanthus; species Ammopiptanthus mongolicus. Next base: position 80,848,551 of record CM077347.1, read on the forward strand.
TCATAAAACATCAAGTTAAAGATTTAAAACATTTTCATCCTCCAAGAGCCAAGCATGGCCGAATTGCCTATAGTTGTTGTGATTGAATTTTGTCCTTGAAAAACTTGGTTCCTTTGACTTCTAAAACATCATAGGATTACATTACACCAATTGTTGAAGATTAAAACATTTTCTAAGTTCAAAAACCCACCATGGCCGAAATGCATATAGTGATTTTTAGGTCAAAAGTTGGTCTTACTTGTTCTTGGTTTTATGATCATTAGACTACTTAATCATCACTTAATCACCATATATCGAAGATTGAAGTTTTTCCTTCCTACTTTTCTCAACCATGGCCGAAACCTCCATGCTAAAAAAAGGTGAAGTTTTGCTTCACCAAAACCTCCCAAAGTCAAGTATAATCATCAACGGAACATGATAAACAGTAATATCACAAGCATTTTCAAGAATCATCATAAAAATCCATACTTTGACCAAAAGTCAAAGTAATAGTTTTTCACCAACAAAACCAATTTCCACCATACAAATCACATAATAAACACACATAACACATCAAATAATTATTGCAAACTCATGAACACAAATAATCAAGAGACAAAGTGGAGAACACATTTTCACTTGGGATTTCCATAACCAAAAAGAGAAACCATCTTCATCCACCATATGGTGTGATGAGGTTCTCTCCTCCATTACCTCAAAGAATCTTTTCCAAGAAGATGATGCAAAGAAAGTCCTCCAAAAAGAGAAGAATCTGAAAACCCTAGATAGAAACAACATGAAAGCTTGAAGCTTTATACTTGAATATCATGAACTAAGAAGAGATGTTCATGTTTTAAGGCTAGAAATGAAGAGGAAAAGGCTTAGAACATTTACCCTTGAAGTATGAACTTGAAGAAAAGATGATGGTGTTCTTAATGTTCTTGAGTGTGAAGAACAAAGTACCTTTAATCAAGAAACTTCCTTGATGAAAGTTGTAGAAGAGACGAAGATAAGTAGAGCTATGGAGTTAGAATGTTGAAAATTATTTTTGATGAGTGAGAGAGGGAGGTGGCTGAATGGTAGGGAGAGGAGAGAGGAGAGAGAAGAGAGAAAATGGTTTCGTGTTCTTGAAGAAATGTGTTTGATATTATAATGCATGAAGACTTAGTGATTTGGTGTTATTCTCACCGTATGGTCATGACCCCCTCCAAAAAGCCACAAAAATTTAATTCAAAATTGATAAAATTGGTGTGTAAGTGAATGAAGGGCCGTGATCAACTTAGTAGGTGTTGTTGTTGCCTCTAAAATTAAAGTAGGAAGATTATCCATAAATAGGTTGTTTGGTTTACATTTTAGGAAAAGATGTTGGCATGAAAATAGGATAAATAAGAATGACATGGAAAATGAAATGAGGTAATAGATGATCATGAAATTGCTTCCGACTCCGGGCCAGAAATTTTCCCGACCCCGGACCCAAAACTAAAAACTCAATGAATCCTATTAAAATAATAATAGTTTTACCGACACCGTCCCAAAACAGCACAAAAAAGGCTCAAGTAGTTATTTTATGATTTTTGAGTTTATAATTGAAATTCAAATGAATACTCAATTATTAACTGCTATTATTAATTATAATTAGCTAAAATTATATTATCAACCAATTTATTCACAGAAACGGGAAATAAACATATATGAATTTTTTCCAAGGTGTTACAACTTTTCTGGATTTGTTTCTTCATCTCCCACGCAACACACTTAACGACGTCATTTTTCTATATTTTCAGCTTATTTTTATTTTTCACGGTGCAAATGCTGACTGTGTCTCGTAGAAGACTTCACGGGCCATCTAGGACACTTAACGAGACACGTTAGACAACTTACGAACCTTTTTGGACGAAACTGGACAAAGGGACTAATATGTCCCACATTTGTAAATTTGAAGGATAAAATGATTACTCATTTTTTTCAGATACAAAAGTGTTCCCATAGTTTTTTATGGACCAAATTGGGCCTTTGGTCCATAGGATATGTTCATTTCCTCTTTTTACATGACAAATAACATGTTCGTTTAACTATTAAGTTAGATCTACGCTTCAGTATTACATAACTTGCTTTGCTTAATAGATTTTCCCGCGTGAAAAATGCTTAATAGTAAACCCACTTCTCCACCTCCCCTAACCAACCCAATACACCAATCCCATTCTCTCCTCAGTCAAACCCTCCTCTCCTTCCTCCCTCTCCACCTTCAAACTCTTTTTCTCCTCTTCCAAACTCCATCCTTCACCGCATTGCCGCCCACCTTGCTGCCTCGATGTGCTAGCTCGTGCTTGTCTACGCCTTGGACCCGGACCCGGAGCCATGTATTTCATAGTATTATCACTGTGTCAGCACCTTATATATTCGTACATCATCATTCAAATGCCAAAACCAGGAAAACTGATGAAGCCCTTCTTTCAGCCAGGCTTAATTTATCAAATCCATGAGTGCAAAAACATAGTCACTAAACCTCATGCTTCAAAAGAAATATTCCTCTATGTATGAGTTAATTTGAGACAACGTGGCATACGGCCTACCTTCCCATAAGAATCTTCACCCATGAAAGAAGTTGGGTCAAAGTTGTTTGTAGCTGCATCAATCTCTTCCAACGAGAAACTTTGATATGTTTGAGATATGTACCCTTTTAAGTATAAGGAGAAGAAATGTTTGTTATCTGTCATTAATGTGGAATGGTTCAGAGAAATATATTAATGTATAGAGGTCTATCAGAGCATGAAAAATACTAGAAAACTATATTCTAGCTCTCATCAATATTCTTGGTCCTTCACAACATTGTAAGCAACCACTGCATCTAAAGAAATTCTGTATATAAAAATGAATGCATATTCAGTATGCCAAAGGTGCAAATGCCCCATTCTAACTACCTTTTGTATCAGCAACAATTACTAATAGCACATGAAAAAGCAAATGAAAATTCAATTTGAAAAAAACTTCCAAGACCAATCACTACAACTAGGTGGGAAGAAAAATTCTACATTTTTTGTCCATTAGAAATACAGAATTTAGACTATTGCTCTCTTCAATTGAATTCAATCCTATCATTTTCCAATAAAATTGGAATGGAAAAGCAATATCTGGGATTTGGATCCTCTCGTCACAAGACCATCCTGTTAGACAGAGAGATATATAGAGACAAGTTTTGTGCAAGAACCCACCATGGTGGGTTTTAAACTCTACAAGTTATATTCATGATGTCTTTTTTTCTCTAATGGGAGACTCTCCGGTTATTCAACAACAAGAGAGAATTCAGATACCAAAATCTGTCCAAGCAAAATGAGCAAGTTAAAGAAGAATTTAACTCACATTGCCTCACCAAGAAAATCATCTTTACTAAAATTGTCTGTATCTATTATCCTTAGATTAAGTTTAGAAGCACAGTCAGAAACAGTGAAAAGAAAGCTCGGATTCCAAGCAACGCCTGCTATTCATAATACATTGATCAAGCCGCCATATAGAAAATGGTAAAGAAGCAAATTTATATAGAGCACATAAGCTGGAGCAAGGTTTGGGAGGGGCTGGAACGTGACGGGGGTATCATAGAAATTGGAGCAAGGTTTGGGAGGCTTTGGCCTACGGAAGGATTGTTCACTATCTCTAGTGACAATTCCTATATCTTTTCTTTTCTCATTTTCTCTGTTTCCCATTTATTGGTTACTATTTTCTGCACCTTTTTCTGGTTTATATGCTACTGTTTTCTGCATATTTGGGTTAGTAAGGGAACTGCATCTATTGTAAGGAGCTTAGCTCCAATTTTCAGGTTCAATATTACTTAGTATTTTCCAGTTCCTATCACTGCCCCATTAAAGTGATTATGGGAAAGTGAAAGAATTCTCAAATTCTCCAAGCTACCGAATGAATTTGGTAGAGATCCATTGAACAAATTATTTTTCAAACTTAAAAACAGTTAAGGCTGAAAGTGGATCAAGCCAATCAGGATGTTGGCCACCTAACATATTGTCAACAATGAGTGTATGGAGATTTGACAGTGATGAAAGCTCCTGAGGGATGGAGCCATATAGAAAATTTGAACTCACGTTAACTATTTCCAATGATGACAAGTGAGCAATCTTACCAGGCAATGGACCCCATATACCAAGAGAAACCAGTGTGAGGACTTTCACTGGGAAGCCTTTGAATCTGTGCTGCAAAAGTCTGTGTAGTTATTCCAGCTGCTTAAAGCAGCAGGAAAGTTTAATAGCCTTTGAATTCTTAGAAGGTTCTGAGATTGGGAGGATTGCAGTTGCTCTGAATGATAGACAGGTAGTAAAATAGTGACCAACAACAGAAGCACTGAAGGGTGGCGTCTATTTGACATTGGCAAGGTATGCAGGACCAGCAGCAGAGTGAACAAGACAATTTTGGTTATATTCTCAAAAAGTTGTTGAGATTAATTTTTTCCCTAAATTGAAGCTTGGGAGCATAGATAGAAGCCCTGCAATTACAAGAAGGCATGTTAATTTAAACAGACATAAGAAAAGTGGTAAGAATATGTTGAATTAAACTAATTAAGCATTACAATCCATAGAGTGAATGAACTCAAAATTTGGAGCTAAGTCTCCAACAAATTCACTATTTCACGAAAATCAATATAAAAGTATAACCACTTGAGAAAAGTTTAAACTATAACTCAACATCATGAAAAGCTTTCCCAACAGGTCGAATAAACAAATCAATGAGTGCCATGAGTGTAGCAGTGTTTAGAGTAAAGTGTCTCTCTTTCTGATTTGAATAACTAGGGTATGTGTGTAATTTCAAAGTATAGTGAACATTAAGTGACGTGTGCAGTTCAGTTCGGGTTTAGAAAATGAAACCAAAAATTGAACCAATCGATTCTTTATAAAACCAATCCAAAACAGTAATAATTTCAGTGTTGATCGATTTTCAGTTTTTTTTTTTTTTTTTTTTTTTTTGATTTTTTTTATTGGATTGAATCTGAAAATAAATTATTGAAGTTATCTTGATGAATACGAATTGGACCCAAGGGGCAAATGTATGCTGGTTGACCACAACACGCCCCCTGCCTTTTGTGCTGTATGATTGAGTCATCAACAGAAATAGATAATCTCTTCTTATTCATGCAATATTTTATTGAAGCATGTTTCTAGCATCCCTTTATATATTAAAAATTAGCTTCTACTGCACATTGTCCTTCAGATTTGGGTTTATTTGGTTGAGAACTAGGTAAGCTTTTGAGAGTGACATTGATGGTCAATGCTGGTATGGATATTAAAGGGGTTAATACTGAAATACAAAAGGACAAAAACACACCTTTAGTGCAGAAGGTCTCATTTTATTATTTGTTCTACTCTCAAGTTTATTAATACATGCTTATCCTTTGCAATTGTCATGTGCTTCAATTGATATATTGTTTACTTCTTTGTCAACATCAACATCTTCTTCTGATGCTATACTATTGTTTTCAATTTCGTCAAATAAAACTAACTCAATTCTCAAAGATTGTTTAAAAGGGCAACAAGATCTTACTTTATCTGCATGTCATGTTGTAGAACAGATACCATCTATCATCAAATATTCTTCATTGCATGGAGGCCCCCATAAAATCTCTGCCTCCTCCTTTACTTTCTACGAGATCACAACTTTTCCTTTGAAATCCATCCAACAGCCCCTTTCTCCATTATAAGAAGCAGCCGTGAGTATCTCACCAATAATGGTCGATGAGATGCAGTCTTCACAATCATCAGTCCCTACGGCTATAGTAAGTGCTACCAAAGATTCAAATGAAATGAGCATTGCAGAAGATAATCCAAAAATCTTTGATTATAACAAACTTTCTCCTTCATTAGATGCAGTTTTGTTAGAAAGAAGCAATGATGTATCTGTTATCTCTGTATTGGATTCTATTGCTTCAGCTTCATCAAATAAATATGGTTACTTCATGGCAAAAGAACACAGAACATTTAAGGCTCCCCGGCCCCAAAATAAGAAAGTTATCATACAATGAAGCAGTGTTGAAAAAGAAGCACACTGAAACAACTTCAATCAAGACATATGATATTTACCAATTCACCTAAAATATGAAACACAGAGATAGCATTCTATCTAGCTTTCGATTTGAATTTATTTTTATTGTTCATAAAAGAAGAATCCATTAAGAAAAGCGAGTGAAAGCTAGGAGAATCTAAAAAGAGAAATACAATCCTTTTGCATATCAAACAACATTAATCATTAAAACAACCATGGAAAAAAGACAATGAAGAAGTTAAACGTCGCTAAAAAAGATAAAAGGAACCATTGTTTATCACACACTGAAGCATATGAGAAATTGGAAGTAATAATCCACCGTTCAAAATCAAATTGCTGATCACTGTTAATGCGAGTATATACTTCCTACATATCTTTCAAAAGGTTTTTAGCTGAATGTCACTTAACTCACCTCTTATTGAGGTATCATTGTGAGCAGAAAGGGAAATCATGAGTTAGAAATCTGAAATATAAATCAATCCGTCATAGATTAAAGATACTAAGATATTATGCACATATTTTAAATATATTGAGAAACTACAGTTGTGTACTTTGGAGTGCAGGAAAGTAAGGGGAGTTAACCATACAAAATCAAACACCTTGAATATAGTTGTTCCGAAGAAGTTATAACTCTTGGTGCTCTGCGGACTCCAAACATATAACTTTGGCTCAACCATAGTCTTGCAAGCTCCAAATACAAACACACACAGACATACAAGAGCCTAAGAACAGCAATCTTTTCTTGAGACAGATATCATGGCTCAAGATTCAAGAAAACATCTAAAAGTCTCTACCAGAACATCAGATCTTTAGTGTTATTACAAAACATACAGTGCACACCAATAAAGAAACCTATTTATATGGCAATACAATTTGTTTTGCAAGCGAATAAATAATAAAAAGAATGACAAATAACGACTATAAAGATGACCACTCGCTTGCAAGTCCTGCTGAAATTCAACAGGAAGAAAGTCCCAAAAGAAGAACTTGATGTTGGTATGAAAAGTTACACACTTTCCCTGCCTACCCTAGCAATGCTCTACTTCATAAAATTTACAACATCCTGTCTAATTGTTATGCTTGAATTTATTCTCCCCTCAATGTTATTAACAGCATGAATTGTCTAGCAGTGCCTTAAATGACGAAATGTGAGGATTTGAGAAGCTATATTAATCAAATGTATGTGTTTGATGTATTCATTGCAACAGAAAACTAAATAAATATATCCTTTAAATTTCGTTTAAAAGAAAATCCATAGTTCATGATCCATGATTTCAAAATTGTGTACCAAAGAAGTGCAAATTAGCCAGCGATGCTGCATAATTTGTACATTAAAAAAAGGTTATTTAGAGCATAAAGGAGAATACATTAAAAGAGAAAATGAGTATACTGTAGAAGGATAAAAAATATTCTAGAACAAAAACGAACATAAAAAAGGAGAAATGTAAACAGAAAAACAATCCCTTTGCATATGAAAAACATCCACTCCCGTAAAAGTTAAAACAACAGTGAAATGAAGACTTTGAAAAACGAAATATCACGCAAAAGATGAGAGGAACTTATCTGTATCCAAAATTTGATATTAAACCACAACATTTTTGTATAATATACGCAACACAACTGATAAAGCATTAAATATGAACAAAAATTAAATAATGAATTTAAGATGTTAGATTCAAACAATCTTGTGCAGAAACTCATGAACATCATTATCTCCTTCATTAGTGGAGAAGCAGTAGATAAGCAATTCTGTGGTGGTGGCATCTACTGAAAAACCTTTGGCTTTCATTATTTGAAGGTATTTTGCAGCCCTTGAAAAATCATATCTTCGCAGCAATCCTTGGACTAGGACATTATAAGTGCACATGTCAGGCATGCATCCATCCGCTTCCATTTTCTTTAGTAAGTCTTCAGCATCATCTAGTAGTCCTTCTTTACATAGACCTTGAATCATTATGGTATAAGTATAAACGTCAATTTTCAACTCTTTAGCAGGAAGAAATGAAAAGAGTTTTCGTGCATCCTTCAGTTTTCCAGAACTACACATTCCATCAAGCATTATATTGTAAATTATAATATGAAGATCCAAATTCATCTTCTCCATTTCCCTAAACAACGATATTGCCTCAGAATGAAAATGGCATTTAAATAGGCCATCCAGTATAATGGCACAGGTCTGGAGATCGGGAAGTTGGCCATATTTGTGCATTGTAAAAAACAATTCTTTTGCAGCTAGCGGTTTCCTTACTTTGCAAAACCCACCAATAAGAGTGTTCCACGTGACAACATCTGGATGCAATCCTTTACTAACCATTTCACCCAAGAGATAGATAGCCTTATCAATGTCTTTAATTTTACACCATCCATGAATTAATGAATTATAAGTTACAATGTTAGGTAAACAACCCTTGTCAACCATCAAATCAAATACCTTCAAGGCCTCCTCCATTTGATTTTGCAAACAATAACCACTAATCAATGAGTTATAGGTGACAACATTAGGCTCCTCCCCCATTTGAATCATGTAACCCATTATGCTTTTAGCCCCCATAAGCAACCCCTCTTTGCAAAAAGCATCCATTAAAATTGTAAAAGTTTGAACATTTGGAAAGATTTCCTTTTGCATCATCTCACCAAGTAGTGTTGCAGCCACTTTCCATCTACCAGAATTACAAAGGCCGTGAATTAGGCAACTGTAAGTGACAACAGTAGGTTGAATACCTTTACTAGTCATTCCTGAGCACAAATTTAAAGCCTCAGACACCAACCTATCCTTGCAAAGAGCATCCATAATTGTGCTGTAAGCCGCAACACTCACTTTGCACTTTCTTTCTTCCATTTTCTTTAAAAACCTGATAGCAGCAGATGTGTCACCAATCTTGCATAATCCATTAATTATTGCTCCATAGGTGTGACTGTCTGGTTGATATCCCATGTTATACATATTGTCAGCTAAGCTTACTGCTTGAGCCACATTGCCTTCTACACAAAGCCCATTAACGATGGTGTTAAGAGTAACCAGGGTGGGCTCCACACCAATTTTGAACATAGCCCCCATAATAGAGAACCCAAAAGGTGTGTGGTTTAAATGACAAAGACAATTGATGACAATAGTGAGAGTAAAGACATTAGGTTTAACACCTAAGGAATACAAGTGTTTGATTAGAGAAATGGCAGTTGCATAATGCTTCAACTTAACGATCAAGCCAAATAATAAGGTGAAATCCTTGGCAGGTGGTAAAGGGTTCATGGTAACCATTTTGTGAAAGAAATCCAAAGCAACATCAATGTTTTTGAGGTTTCTAATAGATTCCAAGAACTGGGATCTGTCATTTATGCCATGAATCTCAGTGACTGTGGATGTGGTGTCATAAGTTGAAGAAAAGCGCAATGATAAGGAATTATGTAATTGCAAAGAGCTCAGGGAATTAAAAAGAGTAGCAAAGTTTTGAAGAAGTGGAAACCTTAACCTGCAAACGCAAGCACTTGTTGGCATCGTTGTCTGTCTCTATGCCTATACCTCGAACTTGCTAGAAATCATTGATTGGACCTTACAGTATTAAGGTTTTTTTTTACCATTCTACCCATCTCTACACAATAATTTATCAAACTAGTACAGGTAATACTAGGGGTGCAGACAGGCCCGACACCCGGCCCGAACCCAACAAAACAGAAAAAAAAAAAAAGGAAATGGCTGGGTTGAAGCGAATCATCGGGCCAGCGGGTTAAGATTTCAGTTAACATGCTGTTTACACTACATTTTTTAAAAGTTCATAATATTTGCATAATAACGAGAATATTTCAAGCAACTACCATCGGCTAACTTCTATATATATAAAAAAATAAAGATAAAGATTCGTCATTCTCAATTTTTGGACATGTTTAGTAGTGCACATAAAGATATTCTTCAACCGATAGTCGAATATTAATTTCTTCCAAAACTTAGAGATCATCGAAGTGAATTTTATCTCTTCCAATAAAATTTTTTCCATATACAATACATTAATGAATTGTGTTGGGATTGGTTAGACAATTGCCAACCCAATTGGCCATTTGTATTAAATATATATATTTTTTAATTTAAAGGGAAGTTGGTACCCAATTGGCTTGCATGGCTTTGACTTTTTTTTTAAAAAAAAAACCAAAGCAGGTCGTATATAGGTTGTGCTTTTTTTAAATAATAGAAGCCAGCAATTGGGTTGAAAACTTGCATAAGAACTTTTTCTTAAATAATGCAAATGGCCAATTAGATGTGTGACTTGCTGTAACCCTAGAGCAAGTCATATATATGACTTGCTAGTTGTATTATTTTACAAAACTAAGAGGCACACGACCCTTCACCTCACTCTATATATAATACTCGACAAACACCCGAATGAGTCATTTGGAGTGCGTTCGATATAGAATAGTTATAATTTTGCTGAAGCGAAGAAAGGTTGTTTGTATTACTTTTGTTGAACCGGTGTACATGTTTATATTATTTTATTTATAGTTGTTATTTCAAAAACTTTATATTATATATATTGTATTGTGACCTTTTACTATCACGTCATATTTTTTTTTATCAGATATTATCAAACAATAAGAAACACATCTTGTATAGGACTTGCTTTGTCTTTAAGAAAAAAATAAAATATTTGGGTTGACAACATCCCTTTAAATCAAAGAAATATATATTTTAGTGCAAGTCGTAAATTGGTTTGATTACTTCCCTTTCAATTAAGTCGTAAAAAATATCTTAATGCAAGTCATCAAGTTAGTTGACAACTTTCCTTAAAATGAAACAAAAAAAATATTTTAATATATATTGGGTGTGCCGCTTCAATTTTGGTAGTCTCCAATCCAATTGAGACTTACTCCCTACAGGTAATTTTTTTTAACCTAAACTAGTTGGTAATTTTCTTTTACTAGAAATTTTTTTTGTTAAATTAATAATTTGGTCCTGTACATGTTACTAATTTTGAATTTGGTCACTATATAAAAAAAAAAAATTGAAATCAGTTCTTACATATATAATTACTTTTAATTTCATCTTTGCCATTTATTGATGTTACAATGCCATCACATAATAAGGACCAAATTTAAAATGATTGTTATATATAGGGATCGAATTCAAAAACAGTTTTTGAATTTAGCCCCTTCATATGACAATCATTTTCAACTTCATTCCTATAATCTAACTCCAACAAACGGTGTTACAACACCAATAAATGATGAGGACCACATTAAAAATAATTATATATATAAAAACTGATTTCAAAGCTTTTCATATATAAGAACCAAATTCAAAATCAATATAACGTGTAAGGACATATGATTAGTTTAAACTATTTTTTTTTTCGAGAAAAAAGAAGTACTACCTTATGAGTATTCCTAATTTCGTGTACACCCTTTGAGCTGTGATTCCCAATCTCCCATTGAACATTCACCCTCTTACCTTTGAACTTTCTTTGTTTCTCTCTCTTTCTTTTCATTTTATTGGTTCCTCTCAACTCTCATCAATATTTTTCTAAAAGCAACTTCAACGGTACATGTGCAACCCATTACATTTGCTAGTGCAACCCATTTGTCAGGATCATGTTATATTTTATTCTTACAATTCTTAAAAGTTCATCAATTATGTCTTATAAGTTACTTCATATTTTTATTTATATTTATTTTGCTTCAACTTAAAATATTAACTCATTTATTATCAGGTGCTTTTATAAGAACCAATTATTTATAAAAATAATTGTTCTTACAGTTTGACATCATGTCATTGTGGTCCAATGGTGCTACCTATATAACAAGAACTTATTTCTTAAAACTAGTGAAACAACTCTCATTGAAGTTGCTCTAAGTGATTTAACTACCAAAATTTAATATTGCATAAATGATGTGTAATTTATTTTCTACTTGACAATATTTAAGTGGTGAGATAGGTAAAAGGATAATAGATGATTTTCATTTGACTTAGTGCATGTTTGATTCACAGTGGAGACACCAAGAATTGCGTTTGCTTCCTGTCAAAAGTGATTTTAGTAAAAATAAAGGTATTTGGTTACTGCCAGACAAAACTAATTTCGCCTTCAAACATGATTATGGTAGAAGCTAAGAAATTAGTTTTTGTGTTGGGTTGAAGAATTTACGCTAAGTTTTATATCAAACTTGAGGCAACCCCTTCCTCGGAGGTTTCATTGGTAACCTGAATTTACTTTCTTAATATCGCAGCGCAGCGTGGTAATATAAAAAAGCAGAAATATTTAAAACATTCAACACATACTGACACCATAATAACTTATACAGACCTAAGAGTATTGACTCCATCAGTACACGCAACTAATATTAACATATACATCAGAAAGCATGGTAATAAAATAAAATACATCAGATTTCCTCTCCTGGCCCCAAAAATACATTTCACTCAACCCATGTATTGGCTATAACAAAACTAAGACTGTCTACCCAACCGCGACTCTAACGTATACGGTAGTCGGGCCCTTATACACTACTCTGCGCTGAGAGTAGTCAGTCTCCTAGAGACAGTCGTCCTCTGCATAGACCAACTTAAGGTCCCCCAACATTGGGATTTGAGGCTCTCCCGCTAGCATCAGGTTCCACCGGTATGCCATCAATCTCCTCTGGCAATTCCTCAACACGATCTTCTCGTATAGTTGAGAATAAAGAAAATACACCATAGAAAAATATAGGGGATAAGAAACAGCAATGCATCATATATGGGAAAACAGCTATATAAAATAATTTATACAGATAGCAACACTCAATAGTACAACAGTGATAACCAACAACTCCCAGATAATTCTCTCTTAACTACTGTCTCTCACGTTCATGCAACTGACAACTATATGGACGCGATCACAACGCGACATCCCCAACAGATCAAGATGTCTCGTTCATCATTATGCCACCCCTCGTAATGCAGGGTTCAATCAAAAGCCCTCAGGTTCAACTCGTCTCATGGGTACGACATATTCCCCCACCCGCAGGCTAGGTCAAAACATTCGTCCGTCCGATAACAACTCGACTTACGGCAACGACATATCCCCCCGCCCAAAGGCTAGGTCAGGATAGTCACTCGTCCGTCTACAATTCGACTAATGGGCACGATCATCTCCCCACAGGCAAGATCGAAATCGCCTCTATGCCAACCCAGTGATGAACAACAACTATGCAACATGAATCTCACCGACTCATCTCAGGATCAACACTTAGTGCCTCAACCACGACTTATAAACAACCACGACCAACTTTCCTCCGGCTTAACCGGGTATCGACTTTACATCACAACATCAACAGATCAACTGTATCTCTAGGTTGAGCACTACGACACACACACACACACACACACACACACACACACACACACACACACATATATATATATATATATATATATATATATATATATATATATATATATATCCTCGACTTTCTCACCACACATTCATCTCCCAATTCATCATAAATTACTGCCTAGCTCTACTCAGACATCGGCAGTTACAACAGCACATAAATAACAACCAGAAACAGATTCAATAGTAATACCAACTCACAGATAAATAATATTTAATTAATCATGAACATATAATAGGCATAACATAAATATCACATATATTATAATAAATATCCAATCACAGAGCATACATCCTCAATATACGCTAATATCAACCTATCGGTCAAACTACCTCTAATAGGGTTCCTACGCATATCAATATATATTATTTTAAATCTTGCCTCCCCAACGATATTGTGGTTCTTTCCCCAACCTTAGTGATGTTCCCGTGAGATTCCGACTATGGCATAGCAACTGTCAATCGGGTACACGGTCGAACGTTCGAATCCTGTTCGATCCTTTACAATAAAACACAACCAGAAATTAATACAGTTAAATCACAAACCCCCTAATCCTTAGGATTAGGCTACTGCCCCTATTTAATTAAATAGGCTAGGGTTGTTGAAATTCTACCAACTCTTGGATCAACGATCCTTAAGCATACCTAAGACATAATCCATGATCAATTGTCAAAGATTTGAACCAAAACCCTTCAACCAAAAACTTAGGGTTTCGGCCAACATAATCCATGTTTGATGTACTTCAGTCAAATATTACTTGTTTTGGAGAATTTTTAGATAAAATTGCATGAAAATGATGCAGGCTATTAAAGCAAGTCATATTCAGACTTTGCATTTACCAATTTCAGTCTTTGTAGCATAAAAAAGGTTTTAACTAAAGAAAATAAACAAATGCATAAAATTTAGAACTGGCCTACAAAATTTGCTCCTCTATTTTTTTGAGTCTGTGGACCAGTTCATTTAACTCGTGGACTATACGGGTTGGACGTGGACTTGATAAATACAAGTCCATTTATTTTACGGACTATTTTGGCCCGATCCGTCTAAGTGCGGACTCATGCAGACCGGACCGGTCCGTATACCCAGCTCTAGATGTGCTCGTGGTGGTCGTGGCCATGTTCGTGGTACCTGTGAGATCGAGGGTCAAGACTGTTTGTTGATACAGGAATATACTAGGGCGAATCACCAGGTGAGGAGGATGAAACCATAGATATCTGGGAATCGTAAGCGTAGGATATAACTGTCAACATATGTAGGGCCCCTCAAACCCTACTAGTGGTTGAATAACCGCCAATACCTAACTCACATTGGGGAGTACTGGATCGTGGTACCAATGCAGTTTTAGATATTTTAGGTTTATCACTATTTGGTCGATCTGTGATATCTATTGATTGAGGATGTATGGTTATCTGTGGTAATTGATAACATGATTAATTGATGTCATATATGATAACATGCTAGATGAGATGCTTGTTGTGATAACATGCTTAATGGTATGCCTGCAATGATGATATGCTGCATGCTATGACTTATTGGTATGATTGTGAGTGATATGACCTTGGTTGACTGTGGAGACGGTTGGTGCAATGTTAGAAGGATAGAGTGGTTGATGTTATAAGCCAGTTGATTTAAGTTGAAAGTGGCTCTCATAGTTTGAGAGCGACATCCTCGCAGTTGGAGGATGTGGACCTTGAGGCATTGTTTAAGTTGTTGTAAGTCGTTGTTGAGATGATGAATGCATAATCATAGTATTTGCATTGTTGTGGTGAAAATCGTGTGTACAACTGCAACAACAATTTGAGTGATTGTCACACGAGGTGGACACTCTAGGGCAACTAAGACGGTTGAACTTGCAGTTGGAGGGATGCAGGTGCTTTCTCGTAATTGGAGAGCTTCTCGGGTCTTTTCATAGTTGGAGGGGCTCGGGGAGGCAGTGCTCCTCGCAGTTGGAGGAACCACTGTTGCACTGTCTTGGAAACTCAGGAGGCGGTTACCTGAACGTCCGAATCGAAGTCCTAGCAGTTGGAGGAGCCATTTTTACCTTGGTGAACATCCACCCTCACACTTGCTGATTGGATTGTCATTCCTCGCAGTTGGAGGTTGACTGTTGTATTCCCAGGGTTAAGAATGTGCGTTGTAGAATTGGTCAATCATATAGACTCAATTGTGCATGTAGAATAGGCGATGATCTTTAGTTGTGATAACCTGGAGGTTGACTGTTGTGGTGATCTCAAGAGATGGATGTGCTAGCTGTTGTGCATGTCGATGTGTTATATGTTACGTGATCTCCCTTTGCATGATAGTAGCGTTTCTTACCTCTTATGCATGCTTCCCTATGTTTTACATGTATGTCATTGTTCGGGTCGTGATCTGAAGACGGAGGTGCTAGTGAACTGGCGAGTACGTTAAAGTTGGTGAAGCTGAATCGAGGTGGGATCTTCCTTTTACAACAAGGCTGATGGTGGTACTTCTCGCGTAGAGAAGGAGACCTCGAAGGTATCCTTAAGTCTTCTGTAGTATTTGTACCACGGCCAGTGGAGCGTCTGTTTGTGTATTGTAGTTTTTACGCCTTGGCTTCCAGGCGAACTCTGATGTGTAATCTTGGGCTGTAATAAGTGCCTATCTTTTTATGTTTTAATTAAGTCTTATTTGTTTGTTTATGGTATCAGATCTAGGAATGTTAAGTTTTGGGAGCTTCACACCATGCACACCTTTGAGACTTCTCTTTTAGCTTAGAGGATGCTTATCATTGAGCAGCTGGAGGTGGTGTCTAAGCAATTTCAAGCTATGCAAGTGAGAGCAATCCAATCACAACATTTAAAAAGTGATTTTTGTGGAGGAGAGCATGAAAATGGCTATTGTGAGGCTAGTTCCTTGCCAATGACAATACAAGAAGAAGACAATTACATGAGCAATCCATCCTTGAGTGCTTATGATTTGGGAACGATCAAGCATCCAAATTCCTCATGGGAGCAAGAATCTAAGCCTCACAATGAGCCCCAAGAATCACAAGACAAGCTTTCCACTATTGAAAATGTTCTCATACATTTCATTCAAGTTAGCCAAACCAACTTCAAGAACACCCAAGCTTCGATCAAGAATCTTGCAATTCAAGTTGGACAACTTGCAAAGCAAATGGCGGAACAATCTAATGAGAGTTTTTCCAAAACAATGAGAATAATTTTGAAGTCATAGGTGTCCCAACTTCAAGTGCACAAAAAAAAATCTTGAGTTGGAGGGACTAGAAGAGGAACAAATTGAAGGAGTGGTTGAGCAAGAAATGGAGAAAATTTTGGAAAGGCAAAAAGAAAATGGTTCAAGAGAAGAAGATGTAAGTTTGGAATTTGCATCTCTAGCCGAGAAGGTACTATGGCCAATCCAAGAAGTTGAACCTCATTTGTGTTGGGAAAAATTTGTTCATAAAGGAGTCATCTTTGATCCTAGAGGGATTGAAAAGTTCTTCACACTCGACGAAGACATCATGATTCCCAAGCACTTGTTCTCATATCCATATGGAAAACCATGGGATCCGAGAATAATATTATCTTCTTCGTTAGTCACTTGGCCCTCAAGCTTTAAACAATGGGATTCGGGTGGAAACCTTTCAATGAGTTCGGTGGAACCCAAATAAGGAATAGTGAAGAAAATGCAGAAAAATTATATTAGAGACAAAGGAAAACCAAAGCATAAGCTCCTACACCAGTCCAGAGCATAAGCTCCTACCAGAAAAGGTATTTTCTCTTTCTAACAACAAACAATATGCATAACTGACTACTCAT